>CM026209.1:20609446-21026675 GCA_014839995.1 Xenentodon cancila | reverse complement strand
CTGATCGACAAACTCTCGTTTGAAGACCTTATTGCACAACGCCATTTTGAGTAGTCTAAAAAGGCTGTAATGCAGATGTTTTCATTTCTTTATCTTTAACATGTGGCAGAAAAGTCAAAACTTTGCTTGGCAAACAATATCGTGAAAATGTATCTGCACTGCTAATTCTGATGACGGAAGGATGTTCTATTCATTTTGCTTAAAATGCTAATCACTCAATAAATCAGCTTTGCAGCACACTAGAAACTGTTGTTCTTGTATTCTTAAAAGGCTGGACAATATATTTCGTTTTAGTTTTAAAACAAGTTCAAACGAAAATATGAAACCTTTGATAGACCTGCATTGTGAAGCAGTTTTCCCCTGAGTGAATGTGCCATGGCGAATGTTACGGTAATGTACCAACGTTAATGGTAAATGGACTGTATTTATTTAGCACCAACAATTACAAAGTCATGTTTGAAGCATGTCATGATAAAAAATAATTCACTTAAAATCAGAAAAATAAGAACTGAACTTCATATCTCATCAATGTTCCACATTCAATCGTGTTCATACCACATTGTGAGTTAGAAAGTGAAAACTTTAAAACACAAATGAACTCAGTCAGGAACCAATGTTGACACCTTGTCTGGAGCTGGAGTGATGAAGAGGAGTTGATTGGAGGGAAGCTGCGAGTGTGTGAGGCTAAGTGTTTGTGTGTGTAGGATTCTGTATGAACATTTGTGTTTAAGGGTTTGTGGACAAACCCCTTTATTCATCCGTGTCCAAGAGGAATTTCATTTTGTGAGTAAATGTTTTGTTGTTGCCATTTTAAATATTCAGTCAAACGTTTTTATATGAAGTCAAAAAAACTGATTAAATTAGCTGGAAACATTGGTTATTGGGGCTTTTTACAAACAATTAGACAATATGTAAGACAACTTCTTAATTACAATTATATGAAGAATAATTTTATATTTTCATGTTCTTATTTAAGTACTATTATTAATCACTCAAAATGAAGCAGTGTTCAAGGTAGATAGATTTTCTGTGTGGAGTTGTGGAGTTGGATGGGTTCACTCCGGGTACTCCGGCTCAATGTGCAGGTTCACTCGTAGTTCCTAGAGTATAAATGTAGATTTGGTGGACGGCTTTCTGTTATCAGGAACCATCACTATATAACCAACTTCCAGTTTGGGTTAAGGAGGTTGATACCACCTCCACCTTTACAACCAAACTTGTGAAGTTTCTGTTTAATAAAGCATACAGTTAGTTTATAATTAGTATCTTAATGTGTTAGGGCCAGTAGTCAGAGCTGCAGCTGCAGGACCAGACCAGAGCAGCTGGTCTTTAACACAGCTTCATCCAAGATCTGCTGCTGTAGACCTATGCTACAGGGGGACACCAACATGATCCACTGACTGGTGCCCCTCACCTCCTCTATTTCTTATTTCCTTCTTCAGCTCAGTCCTCAGTTATTAATTAGAAGTATCTCATAAGTATAATTGTGGTCCATTGTTCTTGTAGTTTGTTGTGCTGGTCTGTCCCCTCTTTTTCTCTTCTGTACAAGTTTGCAGACCAGATCCTCAGAAGCTGCATCCTGACCTGCAGTCCCACCTCTGACCATCCCATTGTTTACCTCCACCTGTCTGTATAGATGTCTCTGTTGGACACCTGCTGACATCCTGACCTGCAGTCCTTGTCTATCTGGACCATCAACTATCCATATATTACACATATATGTAGAAGTCATAGTTCTGCTGCTGATGGATAATTATACTATTGTATCTTGTTTTTTGTACCTTTTACGGTGTGTTTATCTCTCTTCTCTCTCTACCTCTCGTTCTACCCTGCAGGCCTTCGGCTAGAGGTTCCCCTTATTATCCAGGTTCTGCTCTATTGTTCTTCCCTCTTAAAGGGAGTTTTTCTTGCCACTGCTTGGCTCAAGGTTTGTTCTCCCCCTAGAGGAGTTTTTACCTGTCATTGTTCATGTAATAACTTCTCAGGGTTCATGTTCTGGGTCTCTGAAAAGCGCCTAGAGACAACTTGTGTTGTAATAGATGCTATAAATAAAATAAAATAAAATAAAATAAAATAAAATAAATAAAATAAAATAAAATAAAATAAAATAAAATAAAATAAAATAAAATAATAAAATAAAATTGAATTCAATTGAATTTAATGAAATGGATCATCTGTATATTCTAATGATAATTTGTTAGTTATAGCAGCAATGTAAAACACAGTCATGACTGTGACAGACAGGTTTGACTTCTTCAAACTGTGGAGGGAATGAATGATGTTGGAATGCTTACTCTATATCTCAGTAATTTCTCCGTCCGACTTTAAAAACGCTTGTTTTAAATTTGGAATCAAAAATTAAAAATGAAAGACAAATTAATACTTTTAGCATAAAATAAAAAAACTGCAGTTAAAACAATGGTTAGTTTATTAATATTGTTAATTAGGACAATATAACACACCATATTTGTCCCTAATTGTGACTAGGGACTAATATGGTGTGAATCAAAAGAGTTATGAATCAGAACAAATTTTTTTTGCAAGAAAATGATAATTCATGTTGATTTGAGCGGTACCATTTTACTACTGTAATAATAAACGTACATATTAAATGTACATTTCACTTTTCAAATAAGAGCCGTAAAACTAAATTTAAAATTTAATCACGGAGGACCTTTTTTTTGTTGTTTTTTCTTTGTATACTGTGGGGTTTCTCATGTTGTCTATGGTTGTCCTGATAGCCGAAACTGGTTTAAGTTTCATATTCTATTTATCTATTCCTAAACTGTGAGGACTTGAAGTTCTACTCTGCTCTGTTTTCTAAGTCTTGAAATCTATAAAGATAAAAGTATTTACCATATTGCAAGATAGTAATACAATTACCACAACTATCTTTTTTAGTTTTTTTGACAACTGGTTTTGTTCCTTTTAACTTTATGCTGCTCTTTTATGCTGCTCCCAAAAGGCAACCTGGTTTGGTTGGCAAACTTGCGGAGATATAAAATACAACATTTGTGGTTAATAATGAGGAGAGGCTTTGAGTAATTTTAACACCATGGGATTTAAAGACAGTTTAAATGGAAGTACAGTTAAAGATAGGGATTTACTTTCTCATGACGAGCCTACACTTAATGCCTTGAATTTCTTTTGACACAAACACTGTATCAGGCTAAAGTCTTCATCTCTGTTGATTGATAACATGAAATAAATTAAACAAAAATGTTTAACTTCAACCGAACAGGTTTCCATAGTGATACTTTGACCATCTATGAACCTTTCATGTCCCGTCATCCTACTTTTGACCATTTATTCATGTCAAATATCTGTCTGCTTTACCTACCAAGACATTTACACACATTTGCTCAGTAAAAGACTCACTAAAGTTTTACATTTTCGTTAAACAATTTCAGTTCATGAGCTTGATTGGATTTTTTTAATAAAAAGAGAAAGAGTTTCCAGTCTGCTGTTAAGCTAATTTATTCGGCAATAAGCATTTTACCAAAATGAAAAAAATACAATTTTTTATCAGCATAGGTGGCACAGATATTGTTGGCTAAGTTGAGTTTAATGTGTCCTGTTTATATATATATCTTTAAGATAAAGCATTGAAAACATCTGCAGGTCAGCGTTGGTACATCAGCTCCCCCGGTTGCCCCTGTTGGGTTTGCTGCCCCTGTTGCTCCTGTTGCTGTTGGTCTCCTTGTCCCGCTTGTTGCACCTTTCCATGTATCAGCCTGGTTTTGTGAATAAAAGATTAAAACGCCAACAAAAAGAACATGAGCAGTTCTTACTAATAACAGAAATATCAGCTGTGGTAAAGAAAATGACTATCAGAATTTTTAGCAATTAAATGGGTGTGTTTTCAATAATTTCAAGATATTAACAAATGGAAAAATAGAAGGCAAGGCAAGTTTATTTATATAACACAATTCAACATCAAGTGGATTCAAAGTGCTTTACAGAGACATTAAAGCATCACATAAATAAAAAGACGCATGACTTAAAATGTAAAAAAGATTGAAAGAGAAAGATCAATAGATAAAATCAGTGGATAAAATATAATCAAGTTTTGAAAATTAAGCCTAAAAGTACAACACTGTGGATTTGTAGCTTTATTTAAATGCAGTTGTGTTTCAGCTGATTTGAGGCTTTCTGGGAGTTTGCTCCAGACATATGGAGCAGAGAAGCTGAAGAAGCTGAAGACTCTGGGAACTGATGAAAAAGAAAGCAACAGAAGAAATTCAAGCGCTTACCTGTGGACCCCACCAATGACACGAGGGATCCAACCAATAATCTTTCCCAAGAAACCCTCCCCAGGTTCAGCCATCAGGACAACCATGGACAACACAAACAAGACCACAGTGTACTTCATCCTGTAAGAAAATTGTCGTCAGTGGTCTAATGTATAATTGTTATTAATTATATTAATTAATTTATTCAAAAATTATTATTCACAGTAAACTACCTCTGGTCTACACACACATTAGACACATCTCATAACGAAAAATCTAAGTTTTTTTTGTATATTATAATTTGTGGATCCATCTTGCACTTTTAAAAACAGTGTTTGTTTATTCTTATGAAGCACAGTGATTGACAAGCAATCATATGTCTCACACCTATAAATGCCGATGATACATTATTACAGTTATTATCATTAATATATTTAGTATTTGTAGACAATGATGACAAAAGTTTGTCAATGTGTCAGAAGATACAGCAATGACTGTTGACTAGTGTATTTTATGAATGCCTGGTTGTTATTTTAAAAAGTAATCAATGTTAATTATCCTAATACAATACAACAGTAAACAGTAAAGCAGTGTAATAGGCAATGAATGTGTAAACACAATTAAATCTGTCTCCAAATATTTACTACATTTCTTTATCAGTAAATACTGGAGACACTTTTTTTTAGGTTCACCAATACCAATTTAAATAAATTAAAAAAATAGATGGTTAAAATTTATGGGTTTAATTGCACTTTTCACTGTTGTTTATAGCTAATATATTTAGTTGTTACCTTTTCAGTGATTCTGAGTTGAGTTCAAAAAAGTTGTTTTCTAGATGAGTTTGTACACTTGTTGGAAGTATCCGGAAGCTGTTGCACTATTTGAGCATGACTGAGGCGACTTCATCATTGTGAAACAAGCCACCCAGCTGGGTAAACCACATGGTTTTGTGCCATTTGGACCAGACAAATTCTTTAGAAGTTTAACCACAAAAAAAAAAAGAACAAAAAAAAAAACAGATTTAGGTAGATAGTAGTAGTGGAGTCCCCAACTTCCTTGTTTACCAAAGTTGAGGAAGGGTGACATTGTCCCCTTAAAGGGCTTTCAGGTGAAAATAACTTATCTGACAGTAGGGGTCAATGTGACGACTCCTTTATTTTGAAGATTTGTCAGTTGAATACTCTGAATTATAAGTATTCATGTAATTCTTTTTTTTTTTTTGGCAGGAGGAGTGAAAGCAAAGCAAAGAAAAATGTATTCAGATAAGCATAAACCCTAAAACTCAACTTTTGTTTAGTAGGAATTAGACAAAACTATAATGAAAGCACCTTATGATTTTCTTAGGTTTGGACTACTTCAGTTCCTTATTAACTGAATGTCATAAAAGTACTCTAAATCGCACAAATTATTTCTGTAAAAACGTATACAAGATCCCAGCCAGTCAAGGCAGATGCCCAGACTCCCTTACTCCCTTTTTTCTTGATTTGTTTTTAAAGTCCCTCTCATCATTCTTTCCCACTACACTCCAGGATAGGGAATTGCACTAAAATTAAGATTTGATGGAATATGTTGGGTTCCTGAGCCAGAATTTCTTTTTTTTAATCGGCTTGCATAATTTTAACTTGAATTCTATGCTCTACTGAAATTATATTGTTTAAAAGAATAAGAATAAATTAAATTCAAAATGAATGAAGGTTGACAGGGCCCTTTATTTTTTGGCGCGGTGATTAGATGAGCTGCAACCAATGGGAAAGGCAGAGATAAAGGTGTGTGGATCTGGGCTAATCCCCTCCAAGCAGTGGTAACCAGGGTGTCATCAAGGAAAAACAAGTACCAGCTGGGGTTAGTGGAGGCAGCCATAATACTCCTCCCCCTGAAATTACAAAATCCCACTCAGGGTATTTGTAAACAAAATCATTTATGGCTGTCCAAGTCATGAAAGTGCATCACCAAAAACTCTAACCCTTTTGTGTCATATCTATGCGATAAACCTGGAAAAACAGGGCCCATCACACGAGTATTTAATTCTGGTAATACTTACATCATACTTTATCATACTTCATACTTACCTGTTGTGGTCAGTGTAGACCACAATAGGTACAGGACTGGCACCTAGGTACTTCTCAAATATTTTAGTGTGAGCAATAAATCAAGTGTTTCCTGCTCTATTGTTGAGTACAATTTCTGAGGTGGGTTAAACTTCTTTGAGAAGTAACAATAGCGTGGGTATCCCCTCCTTAATCCTCCTGCAGTAGAACAGCTCCAGCTCCTACCCCACTAGCATCAATTTGGAGCTTAAAGGGCCGGGTTAGGTCAGGTGCAGAAAGGACTGGCGTAACACATATAAAGGATTTTGCAGCATCAAAAGATGCCTGACACTCATCAGTCCAATCAAACTTCTTACTTGGGCTGCTGAGGTCAGTCATGGGACGAACAACAGTCAAGAAATTGCAGCAAAATGATCTGTAATATCCAACCATTCCCAAAAGCTTCAAAGTTCCCAGTGAGTGGTCGAAATGTTGCAGTCCAATATAGCCTTGACATTGGCACCAATGGGTTGGACGTGACCACTTCCAATTTTGTGTCTTAAATAAGTGACAGTTGCTCATGCAAACTCACATTTTGCAAGGTTTAGCATTAAGATTGCTTGTTCTAAACGATTGAAGATTTTTCTCAAAGCTGCTAAGTGTTCTCTCCACTTACCTTAGTACATCACAAGATCATCCAAATATGCTGAGAAATTTGAGGGATCAGATAGAACTATGTTGACAAGTCGTTGGACTGTCGAAATTGTTGAAATATTGGCAGTGCATCTTGGTAATGGCACTTGCCAATAACCTTTTAACAAATTAAATTTACTTATGTAATGACCAGAACCAATACTGTCCTTTACTCGCGGCAAAGGGTAGGAGTCAGGAAATGTAACTACTTTGACTTTTCAGTTGTCGGTAATGATCTGGGCAAACCATCAGGTTTCAATTCCACCAAACATGTTGAACTCTATGGACTGTGACTATGGGTTACCAAGCCATGTCTCGTTAATGCATGTTTATCAGGTTAGCCCTGTATGGGTGTTGCTTTATGGGTTTAGCATCTTTAACATCAATATCATGCTCTAAAACCGAGGTCTGGCTAGGGAAGTCTCCAAGAATTTGTCAAAGTCATGGCAGGTCTTTTAAAGAATGAAGTTCAGTTTCCACTGACACAGGAAGGTTCACCTGTCAACTCTGGCAAGCAAGGCCCAAGCATTATGTTTTTGGTGATGACGTCTGAGACAAAGGCAGTGCAGTCCTTATTTGTAAATTATAAGCGTGAGGTTTATCTTCATTGATATGATAATGAACCTCCATCATAATGTTCTTCTCCATCTGCGCTCAGCTTTCCAACACTCTCTTTTTTTCATTTTTCACCAGAGTGGAGTTTCGCCATGGAGACTTCTTCCTTCCAGAGATAACCTTAATGGGAGCAATAGTGTCCATAACGTTTAACATTTTAACGTTGAATCTATTGATGAGCTCATTGACTGTACCCCTGGACAGCGCAGGTGTCACAGAGAAGACCTGGTTAAAGATCCCACTACTGTGTTCAGTTATACACAGCATTGTGATCACTACTGTTGACACATTTGTGTTCACTGAAATCGTATTCTCAAAGAAAACACAGGAATGATCAGACAGGCCCACATCTGAGACATTAACCTTTGAAATGCTCTCACCCTTAGAGATCAGTAAGTCAAGAGTGTGTCCTCTATTGTGGGCCGGTATGCACTTGCATGCAGTACCCATACTTTTAAATCCTCTCCCTCATTGTACTGGCACTTTTTTTCCAGCATAGGGTACATACTGGGACGTTTCCCGGTTTGCCCTATTTGACCTAGTTGACCTGGATTCTAAAAGGCATAAAGAGGAAACGATCTGTATCAGAGTTGAATGATGATAGTAGCACTGTTGAACAATCCTTCACTATGCCAGAAAATGAAGGATGCCACAGTGTTTCTATCAAGGAGCCTGTTGCTGCACCCGTTGGGTGGTCGAAAGAGACGTAAACAAAAATATAAGACAAGATGACAAGTGGCCAGACTGTTGGTCAAAGGATTAAGTGCAGTATTTTACAGTACAACTGGCTTAATGCCAAATAAGACAGAAAACTTAGGTAGAAGAAATGTTAAAGTTAACTCACAGAATGCTCAGACAGACCAAGAACTCAGGATATCATGTGAGTGAAGTAGGTGTTTAATATATGCATTGGTGGACGACTGGGGGAAAAACTAAATTCATTGCAGAAGAAAATCAAAGATCACAGAGATTCAAGATCTCGCATAAAAGCAATGGAGATTAAAAATATGGCATCAGACAATGACATGAAAAAACAAATTCAAGACATGCACAAAGCTGAATATGACACAACCTGCATAGTATTTAGGACAGCTTACAAAATTGGTAAGCATGGGCATCCTTTTATTGAAATGCCAACTGATGTAAGACTGCAAGAGTTAATTGAAGAGAACATGGGATGAGTTTTATACATTATAACTACACATGTGTTACAGAAGGAAACAGTAATATTTTTTTCACTTCTTTATGTTTTTGAGGTGAACATGCAAACTCCACACAGAAAGACCCACTGGTCCGGGAATTGAACCAGGAACCTTCATGCTGTGACCGCAGGGGGATCTGGAGTATGTTCTTCATACTACAGATAACCAATTAACTTTTCTTCTGCTTGCTGAACAAGTAAGCTGTGGGCTTTCAAGCAGTTTTGTCCCTATCTACAATTTCACAGCCATGTTGAAGCATGAAAAGTTTAAAATTCTGTGCTTGAAACTCAAATTCAGTTTGGCAACAATTGGCTTCACAGCTGTTGAAAATGAATAAATAATGACATTTCATTCATTAAGCCATCTCAACGGTTCTACTTCACTTCATTATTGTGCAAACTCTAAATTGCTCCAGCAACAGCACTTCCTGTTCTTACTCTCTTTTCTGTGGTACATTTTAAGGTTTCAACACACCACCTGCCCAATATCTAAATGCCATGTAAATGTAAGAGCTTCTGATCTTTTCGGGACAATATTACAATGATCTCTGTACGTATCAAAAGTCTTTCATAAGTGGTGCAGCATCACATTAACTTGAACTTTCCGGATAACTCTGTCATAGAGTCTCTTCACAAGTCAGTTCTTTTAGCTTGACTGTCAATCACGTGGACAACATCACCTCTCTTTAGATTTGGCCTGTTAAAACAAGGAAGTGGAGCCCTGTTTGCGCAAATATGGTTTTATGGTTAAACTTCTACAGAATTTGTCTGGCCCACATGTCACAATACCGTGAGGCATCTTGTTTCTCAATTTTGAAATCATCTTGATCATGCTCAAAGAGTGCAACTGTCCGCAGATACTTACACAAATTGAAAAACTGTTTTAGAAAACAAATGTTTGATCTCATTTTAGAACAAGTTAAAAGCTGAAAACTAAACATTTACAAAAAATACTTTTGCTTTCTAGATGTAGTACTTCATCTGTAATAAATCTGTAGAAAACATGAAACATCACGGCTGAGAGGAACACATGGCGCAGTACATCCAGTCCTTCAGTCACATTACTGAAAAGAACCCAGAGTTTTTAACTTATTTCTTACATTAATGTTAAATACAAATAGTTGTAGCTTTGAGAAGACCACTCATCCTTTAAAAATACTTTCTTCTCAGAGTGAAAGAGTTGGTGTGAGAGTGATAAGAACCCAGAGTTAGTATGAATGACCAGAGCTGGTGCGCATAAGCAGGGACCCCCACTGGTATCTTCTATTAAAAGCCAATGAGGAGATGTTCTGAGTGTAAACACATGGTTGCTACTCAACATTATAGTGTTCTTCGCATATAAGTAGAAGTAGTTCAATTTTCAATATTCACCACTTGCAAGACTACAGAACATCCTTCGGCACTGCTATTAGTTATGCAATGTTACCCAACCTCAACTTCAACCAACAGAGTTGGTGTATGGTCCAGATTAGATAAAACACATCGTTATCTGTCCACGGTGCAAAATCTAATGAGGAATGGCACATTGCTAAATATTTCCTTGCTCAACATGGCAAGCAGGCATTTGACACTTACTACACAATGAGATCCACATGATTCACTGATCTACCTTTGTATGGTTGCAGTTACTCTGTGGAGATCCATCCATCCATTTTCTATACCCATTTTATCCTTTGCAGGGTCACGGGGGTCTGCTGGAGCCTAACTCGCACCACATACATTCACAAACTGATTTATATTTCTGTTTCAAGACGTAGCTATGCTGACGGCGTAAACCTGATGGCACAGGCTACAGCAGTGCACCTCTCTCCAAACATTATTATGTGGAGCGTACACAAAACATGTATGTGCGTTGAAGGTTTGCTCTGCATTTTTTAATTTCCTGCCATAATTTTTTTTGCATCGTTTTCAAGTGTGGTAGAACAATAGTTTGCTGAAATGTCTGTAAAAACAACTGATGGTCAGGATTTATCAGCTGCAATTCCTGTAAATATATTTAGTTGCACTGTTGCTATGTCTGAGTTACATATTGGTAGTAAACAAAAGCAAAAATAGGTACTGCGAGCTATGGGCTGCAGAAAAATACCTACACTGCCATCTAGTGGTTGTTGTTGATGGTAAATACAGAGCTCTGCAAACAAAGCAGAAGTATAAATGCCAGAGGATATCGTGTGTGGCCTCAGTGTTGCCAGATGTACAATAATTATCGTACTATAATGATAAATTCCACTTCTGTGTGATGGATTTAATATTCATACGTGTACAATATTTTTTTTTTATTCTGTGAATCAGACACCAGCAGCCTCCGCCAAGAATAGGAGATGAGGAAATCAACAACTGATAAGACGGCGTTCTGAAGGACAACCGCTACTGCCTGCTGAGATAAGGAAGGACCACAGAAGACAGCAGACAAAGAAAGAGACTAATATGTCTCCCCAGACTCCAACAGAATAACAAGTGGAGCCCCCCTCAGCGCAAACAGAAGACCCCAAACCATTCCCCCAGACCCCACCCACCTCCTCACTCTCTCCACTCAGCCTTGACTCCATAAAAAAAACATAAAACATTAAAAAAAAAAAGGAAAAAACTTGTCAGAATTGGAATCCAACCCACCACACCCAAATCTCATGTTTTCTCCTTATAACATCCATCATCCAGCCACTTCCACTAAACAGGCATCCACCAAAAGTCACAAGCTCCCCCACCTCAAACTGTTCTTTCAAGGTGGTATTGTGATCTGTCTCCTCAGCATTTAAAGGATGAATAGGGCTGTTTGTGTTCAGAACATTCAAGTATCAAACTGATATGTACCAGGTCTAGACAGTAAGATGACCAGCAGTGACTGTTTCCATGAAAAGCTTGGGCTCCCTATAGGAAGATGTTGTAAAACATCTGTGCTAATAATTTTTTTATTATTTTTTTTTTTAAATAATAATTACTTTGATTATTATTATTTATTTTTTATTTATTTATTTTTTTTTAATACGTGTATATACATATATACATACCTGCACATACACATACGTACATACATATAAAACCCCCTTTTTTTTTTTTTAATTAATAAATATACAAATATGAGAGAGGGGGTGGTGGGGAGGTGGGCAACCAGGACCAGGGGCGCATCACCTGCGAGCCCCACACAGTCACAGGAGCCAGGCCGCCAGCCACGCCCCACCGTCAGGGACCTCCCCCACAAAGGGGTATTTTATTTTATTTTCAGTAACCTACGACGTTCTTACCACTCTGTTTGATATCAGCTTTTGATCAGTAAAAAGGTACGAACTAAATATTTCATCCATTTTCACATGTGAACAAAATAGGTAAAAATTGAGATTTTAACCAGTGATTATTTATAATTATTATTATTATTATTATTATTATTGCACTGGGATTTGTAAATGAAAGAACAAGTAGATAAATATATAATATATTATATTATGATATAAGGGTATGTACCAATTTATGGCAATAACAGGATAAGTTTACAAATTATTTTAGTAATGAGATCAGGATACCTTAAATGTATTTAACATTCTGGTCTGATTTCAGCGTAGCAGCTGCATGATTTATGTTTAATGTCACACGACTGCTAAAAATGTATTTTTGATGAACACACAAAACGTTTTGGTGACAGGTTTTACTTTTGGGTGTAAGTCACTACCAAATACACAGCATCAGAGCTAAAATGCATTAGCATTGTTTACCGTTAAAAACAACTTTTATCATTCATACAAAGCAGCGGTAAATGATCACGGATGGGTTGTTCGGCATGTTGACCTCAAACCAAACACACAACCATTTAAATTAATCATTTTGCTTCCCTTGATTTAAGGTAACCTTTATATTCTACTTAAAGTTAAGCTCAATGTCTCACTTGGTTAAGTTTAAAACTTAATATTTAATTAGAGCTTACAATTTGTTCACTGCAAACTACCTCAAAACATATTCATACATTGGACCATTGTGGACTTTTCCTCTCCAGGATGAAGTGCACTGTGATCTTTCTGTGTTGTCCATGGTTGTTCTGATGGCTGAACCTGGAGAAGGTTTTAAATCGGAATGATTCTTGGTGGCAATCCCTCATGTCATCCGTGGCGTCCACAAGTAAGGGCTTGAAATGAAATTGACTGTTGAAATGTTTTAATTCCTTGATAATGACTGCCATAACAGTGTTTTTATTTCTATTAACAACTACTCTTTTTTGTTCTCATGTTGTGCTGAACTTGCTTCGATAAAACAAGGCTCTTCCAAAGGAAGGGAGAACTTGCAGAGGACCAAGTGGATCTGCAGGACCAACAGCAGCTACACAAACGATCTTTCAACAATCCACCAGTTCGTTTTGGCTAGTTTGGCTAATCTACAGAAGTTTGCAATTCCTGCATTTTAACTCATTTTAAGAAAATTTGGCCAACTATTTTCTTGTACTTAATGTACTTATGTTGCCTGAGCAGATATTAAAGCATGACAATTCATTCATTTTGGTGAAAATTCCAATTTTTCAATGAATTAAGCTTTACAACACACTTAAAACCTCATTTTCATGTCTTATTTAGAAATTTAACTGAAGAAACTAGTTTTACTTCAGAAAACAATGTTCAAGGAAACCTTTAAGTTTAAAATTTGGATGCAATTGTGTGAGCGTGAGTTTTGGAGGGAATCTTTTTGCAGGAAATCATTCAACGATACAGCAGCCAGTACTGGTGTTACAGGAAAAAAACAGACCCTTGCCTGATATGTCATCTACTAGGAAGAACTGCCACAGTCGTTGAAAGTGACTCTCAGCTAGGGCTCAGTGGGTGCTGGGATTCTCTATTGAACCTATTCATCTTTATTGTAGAGCATAATCTTTACGCTTAATCTTAATAAAATAAAACATTATTAAACTTGGGTAAAATGCTCTGACAGCTTTCCAGTTGCAAGAATCCGACATTGCAGGAGGGTCACTGGAATTTTGAAATATGCGTATGTGTTGTTTTGTGTGTGTGTGTGTGTGTGTGTGTGTGTGTGTTTTGTGTGTGTGTGTTGTGTGTGTGTGTGTGTGTTTGTGTGTGTTTGTGTGTGTGTGTGTGTGTTTGTGTTTGTGTGTGTGTGTGTGTGTGTGTGTGTGTGGGGGGGGGGGGGGGGGGGGGGGGGGGGGGGGGGGGGGGGGGGGGGTTCTCGCTGCGTAACAGCTGCTTTTACTTCTCTATATTGAATCAAAGATTCCCTGAGTCCGTTGATAGGAAGAGATGCATCAAGAGATCCCACTGAGATGTGCAAATGCCAGCATACAGATGAGATCTAAGTACTTCAGTGTACACCCCCTTTTTCTAGAAACCTGAGTTAATGCAAGACTGACAGAAACATTTCACATCACCACCTGACAGCTGTCATGAAATATGAAACTCTAGCTTTAACTGTCGGAAAAATCTCCATAAACAAACATGTTCATAGTTTTTTGCCTCTCAAGTTAATGTTGTAACAGGTTTGTGCCACAGGCCCCTGATATATGTTCTCAGCATTGTGTTTTAAATTGCTTCAAATATTGTGTTATAAAGCAGATTACCAACCTCATGTATGCAGGTGATGACCCTTCCATTTCAGAAAGAAAATCCACAGTAGTCATGGAAATAACTTGAAAGCAAAAACATTAATAAACAGTAATTTTCTCAAATACTGATGAATGAAAATTAGGCAGTGCTTTTAAATTGTGGTTCAATAACATTTAGAGTCATGAAAAAATAAGAGCTTCCTTAGAAAAATCTATTGGTATCCCTAGAAAGAATATAAAACAATGTAATGAAAGTCAAATGTTAAACTAAAATACTATATTTTGAGTGATTTACAAAACTGGTGTTGTCTCTGTTGCAGTCAGCCAGTCTGAGAAGTTAAATTCAATTCAAAAACTTTAATAATTCCCAATGTAAAATTAAGTCCTGCAGTAGAAATGATTTACAGCTCTTTAAAGATCCGTTGTAGAGGTTTACAGCTGTGGGTAGGAAAGGACTTCTGTAGTGGTCTGCGCTGCAGCAGATCTGAAGAAGCCTCTGACTGAAGACATTCTGTTGCAGAATCACCGTGCTGTGAAGAGGATGCTCATGATCTTCTTTGTTTTATGAAGTGTTTTGATGCATTCAGCTCCAGAGGCTCCACGACAGTCCCCAGAACACAGGGTGAAAAGTTGTCACTGTTGTTTGGTCTCAGCTTCAGCAACTTCCAAATAGATTTAATGTAAACTCAAAAGTTAGGTACAATCGTGTCAGATGCAACACACAGCATGGAGACATCACAGTTTCAGTCAAAGTGGACAAGTGAAGAGGAATCCACTGTGGAAACCAAATCAAGAAAAAACAAGAGAGGAATTTATCAAACTGCATATTGACAATCTAAAATGTATACATCCGTGCATGTTCCACACCCAGTTTTCAAAAATGGGCAAGTATGTTTCTAAAGAACTCAAAGCAAAACAAACAAACAAAAAAAAAATAATCCCTAAAAGTAGATGAAGGAAGCTATGCTGTGGCTTCTGGTCTATTAGCAGCCTCTGAAACCACAAGGAAAATATTGTGTTTTATAGCTTATTAATAACATTACATCAGACATTTTTCAGATGTAACATGAACTTATCTCCAATAACAGAGATTTCCTGTCAAAACTTTGGTAGTGTGTTTTCAATGTATTCAAATGATTAATTTATGTGATGGTTTTATCAAAGTGTAATCACTCACCAACTGGGATAAACTCAGCTTATGTATGAGTCTATGGCAGCCTTTCTACACAAAATTACACAGACAATAAATATAGATTCAGGCAAATATAAAGAGTGGACCATGTGCCATCAGCAGCCAGATCTTTACATTATATGTGTATAAACTATTTTATTATTATAATTGATATTATCACACAGCAAGGGGTGAGACTGGGGCGGCTTCATGAGGACTAAGTCTTTGTACAAATGACATTTATTCAGTCACTTTTTACACATATCACCCTAAGTCTTCACTAAATGTCAGCAACTGTTTTATTTTTTTATTATTATTTTGAAAGCTCTGTCCCTCTGTTGTTCCCCAGATTGCTTGCACCGGTGTCTCGTCAAGTCCTATGAGTACTTCTTGTCATGTCTTTCACTTCGTCCCTGCTGGTCTGTCAGGTTTAAACGACCTAACATTTATTAAACACACAATAAGGAAGAAAGACAAAGTCAGTAAGTTTTTCATTCATCATCACGGAGGACGGACAGAGAACCAGCCACATCTCAGCTGCTCTTGTCTCTGTCCGCGCCCCCCCTCTGATGGCCTCTTGAGGCTTTTATTGAAAATAAGGAGGTCACAGATGACATGAAGATAAGCAACTTGTACAAGATATATTCTCTGACGTGTACAATTATTTTATAAGACAAGCAGTATACAGAGCGTAAAATAACAATGAGATTAAACAAAGAGTGTGTTAAAGTTTTAACCCTATCATGGTCCGTACTCTTTTCTTCTGTATTATTTTGTTTCTACTGTTTGCACCACGGTTATAGTCTGGTCCTGGTTCTGTCTAGTTTGGGCTGTTGTTTTTTCTTTAGATTCCTGTCTATGCAGCGCTTTTAGTTTAAATAAAATATTTTTATTTTTTTGTCTCCTGCATTTGGATCCTATCCCCACGTCGTGACACAAGTCAGTCAGTCTGCTCATTCAGTAGATGGAAGTACACACTCTGCTGTTTATCATCATGGTGTTCACCACACTGAACATGGACCAGAAAAAGCAAAGCCGACATTTGACCGAGAATGGCAGAAAGAAAATTCCAGCCTAATAAGACAAATCTGGAGCTTTTTGAGGAAGTCACATTATCTAGAAATGTTCCTGAGGTCATTGTGTGTTTGGATCTTTCAACACCATTCACCCTCAGGTGACTCATCGAGAGTTGGTTCAAATCATAGATTTTTTTTTTTTTTTGCGTGGCCTTTATTGAAAACTAACTTTAATAGAACATTTTGTGTAGAGAGAGGCTGAAGACACACAGTAAAGAGTAACAGGCAGGGACCCTGAAAGGTCAAAGGATTTTTTTAAACTAAAATGTTTACCTGTTTAGGCAGCTGAGATGGTCTCAGCTGACAAAAAAATAAAAATAACAAACTGATGAAATTTTTAAGCTTTCCTCTTTTTTATTTTGTTTCCTGATGTCACAGATTGTATTAACATTGAAATAAAGTTTTTTTTATTTTTTATTTTTCCCCTTGTTTTCACATATATCAATGGTTAATACCAGGTTTGGTAGAACCAAAGAGCGATATGTATGCATTTTAATCTTGCTACAGTGGATTTTTTTTTGTTTTTTATGTGTGTGTGGGTGTGTGCGAGTGTGTTCCCTTCACCAGCCCTTATGACAGTCGAAACCATTTTTTTATTGATCCCTGGATAAGAAAGAAAGGAAAGGAAAGACAGAAAGAAAGAAAGTAAAGAAAGAAAGAAATCAAGCACGACACCAACGAAAGACTACAGAAAGAAAGAACGAAAGAACGAAAGAAATTACCGCACAGAAAAAGAATACAGAATCTAAGACAGAAAGAAAGAAAGACGGAAAGAAAAAAGAAAGACCAAGAAAAAGAAAGAAAGAAGAAAGAAAGAAAGAAAGAAAGAAGAAAGAAAGAAAAAGAGGGAATACATATTCTGCAGAAGAGGGCTAAAATCACCGGTTGTGGAATGTGAAACACTAGAAAAGGCGGACATAAAAGAGCAAGAAAGAAAGACGAGACGAGTGATGGGAAATAAACACATGAACCTTACTGGTCCTTCAGCTGGGACAGCTGACAGACTTTAAAAATAAAAAAGAAATAACTACATGTAGCATCAAAATTAGCAGTATCAAGACAACTCTGTTAACAAGTATCCAAGATACATTCCTATTCAAAAGTCTTTTCATTTAAATTTTTTGTGCATAAACATACATACATAAATGCAGAGCTGCAAACAGCAAGCCTAGACCAAAAATAAACAAACAAACAAAACAATCAAAAAAAAAAGGGCCCTTACCACCCCCCCACCCCTCTATTCTCTGTCACTGCCAGCCATCTTTGGGGTACCAGCACACTGGCACCACATAAAGAGCTTGAAGCCGGTTTATGTTCGACGTAAAGCACCCTGGTGACCTCGCTCCCAGATCTGCCGAAATGTCTCCAGAAAAAGGCCCCATATCTCCTGAAAGTTCCTGCTCTTGTGATTGAGTGAGAATCTGATCTTTTCCAGTTGTAAGCAAGACATGATATCTGCCAGCCACTGCCTTTGGGTCGGGGGGGTAGCATCTTTCCACCTAAAAAGAATGTTACGTCTGACCTAGAGGGAGGCAAAAGATAGGGTCTGACACACCCTCTCCCCAGCAATCCCAAACAGAGCAGTCAAAGTGTTTGGTTGCAGATGTGGGATAGTTTGGACTTGAAGATATGTGCCCTGTGTACAACTTTAAATTGGATTAAACAGTGGCAGGCGCAAAGAGATGATGAGTTCACTCGTTTGAGCACTGAGTTCCAGGTTTCTGGAGATAAGGGCATGCCTAGATCCTCCTCCCAAAGCCAAATCTGTCCAGCACTGCAAAAAGAAATTTAAATTCCACTCGGTCAAAAGCTTTTTCGGCATCGAGAGATACAACACACTCAGGGACCACCCAGAGAGGTGTAGATTATGTCAAAAAGCCAGCGTATATTGAAACTTGGGTACCTGTGTTTAATGAAGCCTGTTTGATCCTTTGAGATGATCATTGGGAGGATAATCTCCAACCTGCGGCTAGCACCTTAGCCAAGATTTTGGTGTCGGTATTCAAGAGGGAGATCGGCCTGTAAGACGCACAGTCCGCTGGGTCTCTACCTTTTTTTAGCAATGAGGGTAATACAGGCCTCAGTAAAGGATTTGGGGAGAGATCCCAACCTGAAAGAGTCGGACAGCATGAGATGCAGCTGTGGGGAAAGTAAAGATGAGAACTTTGCAAAGAATTCTGTCGGAAACCCATCAGGGCCTGGGGATTTACCAGACTGCAAAGAAGATATGGCTGATGTAATTTCAGAATTAGATATGGGCTTATCGAGTGCTTTTCTAAGATCCAGTGGCAATGTTGCAATCTCAAGGGTGTTCAGAAAGTCAGAAGTTGTGTCTTGATCAGCTTGGGTCTCTGAGGAGTAGAGTTGTGAGTAAAAGTCCCTGAATGTGTTGTTTATTTGTAGATGGTCTAACATTGTGCGGCCACATGGCATACGAATCTTGAGGATGCTCTGTTTTGCTCTGGTTCCACGAAGCTGGCCGGCTAACAACTTACTTGGTTTGTCACAATGCATATAGAACTGAGCCTTGTCTTTTAGAAGCGTGCTTTCAACCGAGTGGGTTAGGAGTAACTCCAGTTTGGCTCTGACTTCCATTCTTTCTCTGGATATATTGGGATTCTTGGTTTGAGCAAATTGTTTGTCAATCTCTTTGATTCTACTACTAAGATCCATGCGTTCTTTAAGAGAAATATTTGTTTCAGGTTGGCAGAGTAGGAGATGACCTGGCCCCAAAGGTAAGCCTTAAGGGCATCCCAAACCGTGAGGTTAGACACCTCAGGGGAAGTATTGGTGGCAAGAAAAAACTTGATTTCTTTCTCTATGAACTGCACAAAGTTCTCATCAGACAGTAGGGTTAAGTTAAATCGCCAGAGCCGGTTGCTCTGTGGGACGCCGGGGAGTGACAAACTCATAACCATGGGAGCGTGGTCTGAGATGACTATGCTCTGGTATGAGCAGGACTGCACCAGTGGTATTAGTTGGTGATCAATGAAAAAGTAGTCAATTTTAGTATAAGTGTGGTGGACTTGCGAGAAGAACAAGTAGTCCCGATCTTTTGGGTGGAGAGTACGCCACACATTGCACACTCCGTAGGTTGATAAGAAAGCTTGAATGAGAACAGCTGATCTATTTATTGTGCTGGTTTTGTTGGAGGAACGGTCCAGGACTGGGTCCATCCAGCAGTTAAAATCACCTCTGATAATAGGAGCATATATGTTAAGGTTGGGCAGTAGTGCGAACAGTCGTTTGAAAAAGTCTGTGTCATCTGAGTTAGGAGCATATACATTCACTAGTGCAACCAGTTTGTTATATAATTTTCCAGTGACCATAACGTATCTACCAAATTTGTCAGAGACCACATTGTGAGATTCAAAAGAGATATTAGGGCTGATAAGAACTGAAACTCCCCTTGCCTTTGCTTGGAAAGAGGAATGGAAACGTTGTCCCTTCCAGCCTGTAAGGAGGCGTTCGGTGTCTGAACTACGTATATGTGTTTCTTGTAGGAAAGCTATGTCTGCTTTAAGATGTTTAAGGTGAGAAAAGACCTTTCTTCTCTTAATGGGGTGGTTTAGACCTTTAGTATTACAGCTTACAAAATTTATGCAACTGACCATATGGGTTTGTGGTAGAGATTGTGGTGTGTGTAGCTCAATAAGTGAGATTTCGGGAAGGAGCCAGGGTAGCAAGAAAAACGGTGGCAGCTAAAAAAAGTGATTTAGTCTTTTTGGGAGTGACAGAGACCCCCCCCACCCATAACCCCCTAAACAAGAAAGCTGCTAAAACGTAAAGCAGCAAGCTCTTCAAAACCAACATTTAATGTTAAGTATTCTTCGTTTCTAACCATCTAATTGAGCTCCGAGAGGAATGTATGTATACCTATACATAAAGTTCAAGCACCTCTTATATAAACTTCGCTGTTTAAGAGTATTGTGTCCACACACAACGGCGCCGGTGTCTTTAAATTAACATGTGCATTAAATACCCCAAAATGTGAGAAATAAAACAGAGGAAGTCCTGACGTTACCTAATCATCTTAGCTGAATGAAGGTCGAAAACTTCTTTAATATGATCCGGTTGGTTGGGGGAGTTTACTGATGTATTTGTTTGCCTCGTCCTTGGAACCGATCCATTTTTTTGTCTCCGCTCGGCAAAGTGACGCGTAGCTTGGCAGGATAAAGCAGAGCTGGCTTGAGTCCTCGGTTATAGGGTTCGGTCATCACGGTCCTGTATTCTGCCCGCTGATTGGCGACTTCGGTGCTGTAGTCCTCCACAACGCAGATGGGCTTCCCCCGGAACTCCAGCTTTCCCCGCCGGCGAGCCTCCCTGATGATGAGCTCCTTGGTCTGGTACCGGTGAAGACGGAGGATAACTGGCTGCGTGCGGGTCGGGCTGCCAGGGAGTGGTGAGCGCGGTCGATTTCTGGCGGGGAAGGTAAGATCTCGGCTCCGAACACTTCACAGAGCAGGTCGGAGAAGAACCTGGACTGGGAGCTGCTTTCAGTTGATTCCGGTACCCCTAGGATTCGGATATTCTGCAGTCTGCTCCGATCCTCCAGGTCGGTGACTTTGGCTTTGAGGTTAGCATTAGCTTCACAAAGGGTGTTGACCGTCTCTTCAAGGTCTGCCATCCGCTGACTGAGGCCCTCCGAAGCCAGCTCCAGAGATGAGACCCGTTGACCATGTTCCTCCACCGCAAGGCGTGTTTGGTCTAACTTGGAGTCCAGCAGATTAAAGGAGGTTTTAAATTCTGCCGCCAGCGCCTCGCGGTGTAGCTCCAGCAGCGCGGTGATAGCTTCTAAGGTAAAGCTAGCTTCTCCTTTTTTGGTCGGTTTTGTGCTTTTTGAAGACATCTTGCGGTGAAGTTACCCTTGCACTATTAAGGGGTTGTTATGAGGGTCTTGCCGTGCGCGGTGCTTGTAGAGGGCTTAAAAGTAAGAATAAAAAAAAGAAACCCGGAGCTCCTCGCAGCGTACTCCTACTCCATTGCCATGCAACCGGAAGTCCTCCAAAGATGCATTTAAAGAAAAATCTGTCATGTATGTTAAATAAATTGTCTTAAATATAAATTCATTTTTAACATAAAAAGTTACTTTTTATGTAAATTCAAGCCATGAAGTTACTAGGCTACTGCAAAGAGCCAACAGTAATTATTAGTGTTTTAATGCAACATAATTGTATTCTTTGTCTTTTGTTTTACTCATTTGGCCACCTTATCATTGGACCTGTATTTTCTTCTTTTTTCTTTTCTTGTTTCAATGGTAAAAGCTTTGATAACAGTGACAACAGTGTGATTACAGCTTGCATTTTAATAGCAGAATTTTAATAAGTTTACACAATAAACTTAACTTTATAACTTAAGACCACTTGAATGGCATAAATTTAAAATTAATTATATTTAATTGAAAAATTGCAGAAATACATCAACTCATTATGAATTTGATGGCAGGAACACATCTCAAAAAGGTATAGATATGTGCAACAGGCCCTGAAAGAAAATATAACTTAAAAGAAACTAAGACATCCTAAAAGTAATTAGGATAATTGGCAACAGGTCAGTGACTTGATATATTAATTTTTGTGCATTGCCAAAGTATTGACTCATGACAAAACATGACAATTAACCTGGACAAAAACAGAAGGATCAGAAAATCCATGTGATCCATTCATCTGAACAGGTGTGTCAAACAGGGAGACATATAGGCCAGTGTCCCTCAAGGACTGGAGTTGGGCATTGTTTCCCTACAGCATAAGCAGGCCCTATGCACAGGCCATTTTGGGAGGTCAGTAAGAGGTGGCATTACATTCAAACTAAAGAAAACTCAGAAAAGTGGGAGAAATCCAGGAGAAATTTGATGCTTGACAGACATATAGGGCAGTGAAATATGAGAGACGATTTTCAGTTCCAAACCAACTTCAGTATGTGGTTCAGTGGTCATGTGATACAAATGACAAGACATCTCAGATTTTATGTTTTGCCTATTTGCACATGCTGAACGTTGTAATCATCCACCTGCACAGATGTTTCAGGTTCTGCGTGTCTTCTAGGAAATGGTTCACCATGCACAACTAAAAAAAAAATTCTCCTGTGTTTTGTGTTGATATGAATGACACATGCTGATGGATGATTTAAGATCTACTGAAAAGATAAAATTTAAAATAATAAATGCTAAAAATTATTACAAAGTCTTCAATCTCCCCACTAGATGTCACTAAATCCAACCTACTGCTCTCTTAAAATAAAGACTGACATAAACTTCCTAATTCTGTTCAACTTTCTAAAACTAGGTGGTTTTTATTCTCAAATATAAAGAACAATACACTTAGGTTCCATGAGAGTGACTTTTTCTTCTCTTTAAATACCTAAATCACAATAACTGGCATAACTATTAAAAAGATAAATAAGCTAGTACACTGAAAATGTCATGTTAAGTCATGTTAAAAGTGAATATATCCTCTTTAAGTCAAAAGATTTTGTATATCAAAAGAAAAAAATATTTTATATTAAGATTGGGGTAATAGTTTAAGATGATGAACACTTTGTTTTCTATGAGATAAGAGTATCTGGCATGTGAAATGACATTAGGGTTGTTTGATAACTTAAAAGTTAGTTTATAATATTTAATTTGTATGTGCTAATCAAAGCTACATTAAGATTAATTTCATGAATAACTTATTTAATGCAAAGGGCAATTAAAACATTATCTGTACTTCAGAGGGTCTTTGACTTACGGAATATAGACTATATGAAGACTTCCGGTTCCGGGATGGCGGTGCGTGCCTCACACTGCGGCTTCTCTCTCTCCCGACGGTGCGACGTTTCGTGTTTTTCGTTCGTGTTTTTGTCACCAAAGTTGTGTTTTTACAAGTCATATGCATACCAAACCAAAGTACAGCCGGGGGTTTCTGCTCGACGTTGGAAACAGCTACACTGTCGAGCTGAACTCTGAACTCGCCGGCCAACTTCGGGAACGCGGTCTGCTCCGGGAACCAACACTTCCGCCGACCCCCACGCCTCGACCTCCGCCGCAATGGAAGCGTCACAAGCGGCGCTACAGGAAGCAGAAGAGGGGCAAGCGAGCCGGTATCCGGACGAGACTGGCGGAGAACCCGAACAAACCGACGGTTCCCTCCATCGTGTTGGCCAACGTTCGTTCGCTGGACAACAAACTGGACCACATCCGATTACTCTGCTCCGCCGAGAGGACCGTGAGAGAGAGCTGTGATTTTGTGTTCACGGAAACATGGCTCAACGACAGCATACCGGACCACGCCATCCAGCTCGACCAGCTGACCTGCTACCGGGCGGACCGAGCACACACCGAGGAAGGTAAGGGCCGCGGCGGCGGCCTTTGTGTTTTCCTCCGTGATGCTTGGTGTAGAGATGCTGTGGTGGTCTGCAAACACTGCTCAACCCTGGCGGAGTTTATGATTATTAAATGTCGTCCTTTCTATCTACCGCGCGAATACTCGGTCATACTACTCACTGCTGTTTACATCCCCCCCAGCCCCTCCAACAACACCAGGAGAGAGACGCTGACCGAGCTGTACCAGCGGATCAGCGAGCAGCAGACAGCCCACCCTGAGGCCTTCCTCATCCTGGCGGGGGACTTCAACCACGCAGACCCAAGGACCATCTTTTCAAATCTTTACCACCACATCAAGTTCCCCACGCGAGGAGACAACATTCTGGACCAAGTCTACACCAACAACAAGACAGCCTACAAAGCCCACCCCCTCCCCCACCTTGGTGCCTCAGACCACATCACTGTCATGCTAATGCCAGCATACAGGCCACTGGTTAAAGTTGTCAGACCAGTCAGGAAGCAGGTCCGGGTGTGGCCAGAGGGGTCCACAGAGGCACTCCGAGACTGCTTCAACACCACAGACTGGAGCATGTTCAGAGATGCTGCCACCACCAACAACACCACAGACCTCCAGGAGTACACAGAGTCTGTTACCGCCTACATCGCCAACTGCATCGATGATGTAACAGACTCCAGAACCATCAAAGTCAGAGCCAACCAGAAGCCGTGGATGACAAAGGAAGTCCACAGACTCGTACAGGCTCGGAACGCTGCCTTCAGAAATGGAGACAAAGGGGTCTAAAGACAGCTACGACCAACCTGTCCCATGGCATCAGGGAGGCTAAGAGACGGTACTCCAGGAGGATAGCCCGCCGTTTCAGCAACAGCAGGGACACACGGAGCCTGTGGCGAGGGATTCAGACCATTACGGACTACAAGCCCCCACCGCAGACCTGTGAGAGCAGCACATCCCTGCTGAATGAGCTGAACACCTTCTTCGCCCGCTTCGAGGCACACAACACCATCGCCGCACAGAAAGCACCACCCCCTCCCGGCGACCAGGTGCTGACGCTGTCACCGTACACTGTGAGGAGATCCCTCAGCAGGATCAACGCCCGCAAAGCTCCGGGTCCTGACAACATACCTGGTCGTGTACTGAGAGACTGTGCAGGAGAACTCACGGATGTCTTCACAGACATCTTTAACATGTCACTGAGTCAGGCTGTGGTTCCCACGTGCTTCAAAGCCACCAACATCCGTCCGGTCCCAAAACGGTCATCTCCCTCCTGCTCCAACGACTACCGTCCAGTTGCACTGACTCCCATCATCATGAAGTGCTTTGAACGGCTAGTCATGCATCACATCAAGGCTGCTCTCCCCCCCTCTCTGGACCCCTACCAGTTCGCATATCGCTCCAACCGGTCCACTGACGATGCCATCTCCACTGCCCTCCACACAGCCCTCACACATATGGACACCAGAAACGCTTATGTGAGAATGCTTTTCATCGACTTCAGTTCAGCATTCAACACCATCATCCCCCAGCAGCTCGTTCACAAACTGGACCAGCTGGGGATCAACACCTCGCTGTGCAACTGGCTGTTGGACTTCCTGACTGGGAGACCACAGGAAGTACGGGTCGGCAACAACACATCCAGCACCATCACACTGAGCACAGGGGGCCCCCAGGGATGTGTGCTGAGCCCCCTCCTCTTCACCCTGCTGACCCACGACTGCACACCGATTCACAGCTACAACCTCTTCGTAAAGTTTGCGGACGACACGACTGTGGTGGGTCTCATCAACAACAACGATGAGTCAAACTACAGGAGCGAAGTGAGCCGCCTGGCTGAGTGGTGCAGTGACAACAATCTCTCCCTGAACGTGGAGAAGACCAAGGAGATTGTTGCTGACTTCAGGAGACAACACACCCAGCATGCTCCTCTGACCATCAACAGTGCTGCTGTGGAGAGGGTGAGCAGCACCAAGTTCCTGGGTGTCCACATCTCAGAGGACCTCTGCTGGACTGTTAACACTGCATCACTCGCCAAGAAGGCACAGCGGCGTCTCTACTTCCTCCGCAAACTGCGAAGAGCCAGAGCCCCGGCCCCCATCAGGTACACCTTCTACAGTGGCACCATTGAGAGCATCCTGACCAGATGCATCACCGTGTGGTACGGATCCTGCACCGCAACCTGCCGCAAGTCTCTCCAACGCGTCGTGAGAGCAGCTGAGAAGATCGTTGGTGTCTCTCTCCCCTCACTCCAGGACATTTACAGCAGCCGTCTGACTCGCAAAGCCCTCAGCATTGTGAGAGACCCCGCCCACCCGTCACGCAGCCTCTTCTGTCTGCTGCCATCAGGGAGGAGGCTGCGGACCCTCCGGGCCAGAACCAGCCGACTGAAGGACAGCTTCGTCCACCAGGCCGTCAGGACACTTAACACACTTCCACCGTTTCCCGCCTTGCCCCCCCCTCACTCACTCTGATCTCAGTATCTGTCCCAGGCACTTTTGGCAGAACTGGACCGCTTGCTTTGCACCATGTCAGTTTAATCAAACCGAAAAACTGTTGTTGTCATGTCACAACTTGTTTCTTGTCTCTTTTTAACTTGCACTTTGTGTTTAAAATGTATTTATTGTGTAGCACCGAGGGTTTGAGGGTAACGTAATTTCGATTCTCTGTATGTGTCTCACATGTGGTAGAATTGACAATAAACTTGACTCTGACTCTGAATCTGACTATATGGCCAAAAGTAATCCATCACCTACCTTAACTCACATATAAACATATGACATCCCATTCCTGATCCATAGGGTTCAATATGACCACTCCACCCTTTGCAGCTATAACAGCTTCAACTCTTCTAGGAAGGATGTCCACAAGGTTTAGGAGTGTGTTTATGGAAATGTGTGACCATTCTTCCAGAAGTACATTTGTGGAATCACACACTGATGTTGGACAAGAAGGCCTGGCTCTCAGTCTCCGCTCTAATTTATCCCAAAGGTGTTCTGTCGGGTTGATGTCAGGACTCTGTGCAGACCAGTAAAGTTTATCCACACCAGTATCTGTCATCCAGGTCTTTATGGACCTGCTTTATGTACTGGTGCACAGTCATGTTGGAAGAGAAAGGGGGCAGCTCCAAACTGTTCCCACAAAGTTGGGAGCATGGAATTGTCCAAAATGTCTTGGTATACTGAAGCCTTCAGAGTTCCTTTCACTGGAACTAAGAGGCCATGTCCAGCTCCTGAAAAACAACCCCACACCATAATCCCCCCTCCACCAAACTTTACACTTGGTACAATGCAGTCAGACAAGTACCGTTGTCCTGGCAACCGCCAAACCCAGACTCATCCATCAGATTGTCAGATTGAGAAGCACAATTCTTCTCTCCAGAGAACGCTTTGCATTGCACTTAGTTATGTATGGCTTGGGTGTAGCTACTCGGCCATGGAAACCCATTCCATGAAGCTCTCTGCGCACTGTTCTTTGACTGTTCATCAAGTTTGATGTAGTGATTGACTCTGCAGAAAGTTGGCGATCTCTTGGCACTATGCTCCTCTGCATCTGCTGACCCTGCTCCATCAGTTCACGTGTTCTACCACTTCGTGGCTGAGTTGCTGTTGTTCCCAGACACTTCCATGTTTTTATAATACAGCTGACAGTTGACTGTGGAATATTTAGGAGCCAGGAAATTTCAGGACTGGATTTGCTACACAGGTGACATCCTATCACAATTCCATGCTGGAATTGACTGAGCTCCTGAGATCGAGCCATTCTTTCACAGGTAGATGTAAAAATTCCCATTATTTGGATGAGTGAGCGAATACTTTTAGCAATATAGTGTATATCTTCATCTAACAAGAGCTAAACCAAAATGCAGAAGCATCTTGTGGAAAACTATATACATCCCATACCCCCCCCCCCCCCCCCCCCCCCCCCCCGCCCCCCCCAGACCAAAGACTCCCCTAGACCAAAATATCATCCTAGACCAGGATCATACTTTGGGTTTGCTTACTCCAACGTTCACACACACACACACACACACACACACACACACACACACACACACACACACACACACACACACACACACACACACAAACAGGCAGGTTGTTGTTTTTATTGTTATTTGTTTCATTTGAGATTTATACATTCTAGTAGCACACAAGTGGTTTAAATTTTATTCAGCTTTGTGTCTCAATTACATAAGTTTGAATAGCACTTTGTTTGGATTGCTTAAAGGAAAGATAAAATTCACCAAACGCCCTCTTGTTAGTGAATTTGTTTGGTCAAAAGACCTTTCTGATCTTCTCATTTAGGATCAACACTGTATGTTGAAAAAGTTCAGTATTCTGATGTTTCTTTGTAAGAGGGTGTCATGTGGTCTGGACCAAACACTAAATAGACCATCCAGATTGCTATCATCAGTGATAAGTAAAAAAAAACAGGCACTGTAATGGTGTGGGGTCGTATCAGTGACCTTGGCAGAAAGGTACACAGACTTTACAGTAATACACTTCCTTCAAAACAGCATCTTTTCCACGGATCTCTGGAAGAGATGTTGAAACCCTCCTTTCAGCACGCTTTACAAAGGCATGGCTGAGGAGGTCAGCGCAGGTGTTGGATGGTTCGTCAACAATCCCTGCCTGTCCCCAAAAGAATATGTGTCAAAAAAGTTAAAGTTAAATAATGGTAACGATAACCCTGTATTGTTGCACAGGAAGGATGACAAAAAATTACAACGTTTAGCAATTTAAGTCACGTACTTGTAATGTTGCAAGTGTATGATAAAAAAGATTCTGTCATTGAAGCGGTTAAAATTTACCACAATCATAACTGACACTGAAAGATAAATTTGTCTTCCTCTTCCTTAAAATTATTGAAAGTATGGGAATGAACCAGATGAATTTTTTTATGTTCATGTACAAAAAGTTAAAAGCTTGAAACAAAGCAAATGAACCTTGTTTTCTTTTCTTCTTTAAGATGTTTCACCTTCTGTCCTCAATACTTCGGTCAAAATAGTTCTTAGAAGTAGGTAAAAACATGTAAGTTACTTTTGTCAGGGTGCCATCATTTCAGAAAAAAACAGAGAAGTATGTAATATCGACTATCCTGTTTCTGCTTCTGTGGGATTTATGACTTTATGGCTGCTTTTCATCAGCCCAGCAGGTAGACCTTTCTAAGAACATAACAACAGACACTGAGGAAGTTTGTTGGTCTGGAACATTCAGATGTGTCTTAGCACGGTGCCAAGCACAAATAACATAAGCAGTGTCTTAAAATATAAGTTCATGCTGTGTATTAGACAGAAAAGCATCACAAAACAATTTCCAAACAGTTTGTATTCAAATTCTGTAGTCAGAAAAATAATTCATATGTGGAAAACATTGCCAACAATGGCATTATTTTGGCATTTAATACTCTTATGAGGAAATCTGGAAGTTTTTTTGAGCAGGATTTCTTATTTATCTCTCAGCAGACAAAAATGCTCTTACTTGTGAGGGAGTGTTTTTATTAGCTTCTAATGAATAATTAATTATTTATAAAGCATAAGCACCCATACATTCAGGTTTGTTTCATTGAAATTCAGTCTTGTTTCAATGGGTTACTGGAGTTTTTATTTATTTATTTATTTCATTTCGTCTTGTTCTATTTTATTTTTAAAAAATATCACACATTATTTGTTATATTTTTTGGGAACTCCTGGTTAGACCGATTATATTTAAGTCACACCCAATTAAATTATGGGCTTATATTTCTTCTGAATTTAATATTATTTTATTTAAGATGTTAGTGACAACATTTGTTTAGATGTTTTTTGACTTAGTGTGAAAGGTTCTTACACAATCACTGTGACTTGACATTTCACAAGTTGTTGCAGAACACCCTTCCCTTTCTGCTGCAAGCACACATCTGAGTCCATCTGTTACACACAATACACATCCATCCATCCATCCATCCATCCATCCATCCATCCATCCATCCATCCATCCATAAATGCAATTATACTTAATTCACCTTTTCATATATCACAAAAATAAGGAAATATGGTAAATAGCTGGTAATGGGACTAAAGGCAGAAAAAGAACACTTTTCATGCTTTTCTGTTTGTGTTTATTTTATGTGTGTTTTATGTTTAAAAAGAAATTGTAAGGAAAAGCTAGGCTAACAGCCACTTAGAATCATTCCAATAAAGGCAGGACAAGGGAAGTTTATTTGTAGAGCACAATTCATACACAAGGCAATTCAAAGTGTTTTACAGCTACATAAAATCCCAAGAAGGCAAATAAAATAATTCTATGAAACATAAAAATAATAATTAAATAGTTAATTAAATTCAAAACAAAGAGTGCAGATAAAAAGTTCAATTGAAGGAACTTGTTTTGCATCCACACACTGACCTGTTTGATGCAGTAATTAAGTGAATCTACAGGTCCAGGTTCTCTTGCCGTTAGTGACACATAGATCTGAGTGTCATCTGCATAGTTGTGGTAAGACAATAAAGTTGTGTATTAAAGGTGCCAGCTTATATTTCTATTCAGCTTATGTGTATAGTGCCACTTCACAACAAAAGTCACAGAGAGCCTCACGCACTGCATAACAGATTGTGTTAACATGTGTGTGGAGACTCACCACCAACCAGCTCCAGCAGAACAATGTTAGAAGACTCAAAATTGTTCTACTTGTAACCATCAAGGGGAGCAACTTTCAGAATGTGGGGGATCTAAAGTGTGGTAGTGGAATAAACATTTTCTTCTTCTCAGTCATCATCCATTGCTCCTACTCAGTATGCTTCTTCAGAAACTACTCAGTATGTTTTTATGCATAGTTTAGTCATTGCCCCCTAATTTGTCCTCATATTTGCACGCAAATGAAGAAAATTAAATTTCCGGCCAAAGTACGTCACAACTCTGAGATAAATCTGTCTGCGCTGGTCAACAGAAAAAAAAATAGCAAAAGTTGAATTGGAGAGCTTACAGGTCTGGATATTTTACACATTGTGAATGGTTTTCCAGTCCAGTTTCCAGTATAGTTTCTATGGGTATAGTATAAAACTATAAGCTCTTTAAAATTTGATAGATATAATAATATAATTATACATAAGAAGAACCTTATACAAATAAACACATTTGTTGGTACCTTTCCAATTAGAAAGAGAAAAATTCACTGAATGACTGAGTGTTGACTAAGAAATTCAGTGACATCCTGTGACAGAAAAATTAATAATGCGATGTGTCAGTGAGTTTCTAAAAAACTGATCAAAGTCCTGCCTCCAAAAAGGATGTTTAAATATTGCTCAAGGAGAATTTAGCATTATATCTCTACTGGTTTTTTTCTTTTCAACAAGTATTTGGGGTCAACCATATATTTGAAGGTAATATATTATATACATCAGTGTTTTATATGCTGCTTTGATGTTAGGATGGGTAGAAAGAACTGATAACTCAGTGAAACTGTTGGATCAAAAGTCCCGACATGCCTTTGTCTTGCAGGATGAAGTATGCAATGCTCTTTCTTGTGCTGTCCCTGGTTATTTTTATGGCTGAACCTGGTGAATGTTTCTTTAAATCTATATGGAGAGGAGTCAAATCCATGTTTAAGGGTGCCAGATCAGGATACAGAGGTAAATCAAAATTATTATTTTGGATTTAGTTTCATGTTGCAGTTTTGAAAATATTTATTTACAGTATTAACTGACAATGATGATTTCTGTTTTAATTTATATCAATTGTATTTTTTTAGCCTACAGAAACCAGCGCAGAATGGAGAAAATACAAAAGTAAGGATCTCCTACTAGTAATCTATGATTATTATTTAAAAATGGACAGTAAATGTTCTTTTTTTTATTACTTTGCATAGTAAACTAGAGAAATATGTCCACAATTGTCCCCCATGTCCAGTTTTTATGCTCAAATAATTTAGGATTTTTTCGAACTCAGATTGTGTAATTCAATTTAATATTATTTATATAACGTCTATTACAACACAAGTTGTCTCTAGGATCTGTCTAGGGACCCAGAACAAGACCCCTGAGCAATTATTACATAAACAACGACAGGTAAAAACTTCCCTTTAAGAGGGAAGAAACCTGGATCAGGGCATGGATAATAAGGAGGGACCCTCCTGCCGAAAACCATCCAGGTAGAGCAGTGAAAGTGAAAATGAAGAACGGAGAGAAGAGAGACACAGACACACCGTCAAATTTACAAAAAAAAACAAGATGTATTAGTATTTCGTATTCGTTTACTGGAGAACTGAGACTTCCATGTATATATGACTGATACCTGGTTAGTTGGTGACTACAGAGACGACTATATAAACAGGTGTAGACAGCAGACAGTGAGGTGGTCAGAGGGGGGACTGCAAGTCAGAGGGTCAGCAGGTATCCAACAGAGACGTCTATACAGACAGGTGGAGGTAAACACTGGGAGGGTCAGAGGGTGGGACTGCAAGTCAGAGGGTCAGCAGGTATCCAACAGAGACATCTATACAGACAGGTGGAGGTAAACACTGGAGTACAACATGCAGCTCTGGAAGCTCTTTATATTAACAAATTTTTCATTTCAACAAAGATAAAAATTTAATTAATAATTTTTTTCTTATTACACGATTTAAGCATTTGCCCATAAAAAAACGCTTTACTCAATGTCAATCTCATCACCTCGGCTCTGACGTTAATGTTCCTCCTTTAACCAGGTATGGAAACCAACAACACCAGGATCAAGACCAGCCAGATACTCGGGCTTGACCCTGCAGAACAACATGCAGCTGAAGGAAAGCGTCAAATTAAAATGCAGTCTTGAATTTACCTCGCTCCTTCTTTCATTTCTTTTATTTTTTTTTTTTTCCCCTCTTGTTAAATGCAGCTTCAAAAATATAAAATGAGTAAATGTTGGACGCTTTCTTCATGATTAAACTTGCATATCAAAATGTTAAACTGTGATTTGTGGTGTGATTTATGTGAATACAGTTGATATTGAGTGATGTAATTGACAGGATATTTGATATTATTTTTGAAATATTTTGATACTGTAGTCATTCTAAATTATCTTGGCCGTGATGTGTGGCCATGCATGTCATACACAGGTTGACGCTCAGGTCTACACGAAGCATTTAACCCACACTCCATCTCTAACCTAGTGCTTATTTTACAAAAATAAAAACAGTCTTAAACTTGATTAACAATCTGGGGCTCAGGTGGTTTAGCAAGTATCATTTTTAACTGTCAAGTGAATCAAGATTCTTTAATTTGTTTTGTTTGTTTATGTTAACAAGTCTCCTCTAGGCCTTGACTGCTAGGAGCTCCCATGATCCCACTCCCACTTGGCTTTTCTTGTCTGTATACATCACCATTGCAGTTTTCCTTTGTTTTCAGTATTTTATTGCCTTTTGCTTGTAATTACAAAAAACAGCTTATATATGGTTCCCAGAAGTCTACAAACTCTTATTGTTTTCCTTTGGCATTTTATGTTTGTATTTCCTGATCAATATGTTTCGAAAGTTCCTTATTCCACTGTTTCACAGAGACAGCGTTTACCCTCATCCTGCATAGTGCAACAACTCTCCTGGCCTGTAGAAGTCCAAAGTCCAGTAGTTTGGTCTGTTTCTGTGTTTGTATGGAGCCAACTGTATAGATTCCAAACGCACACAGCTTAACAGTTAGAAGGAGGTTGATTTTAAACACTGCTGACAGATATTTGATTACATATTTACAAAATTTCTGCATCTTCGGACATTCCCATAGACAGTGACAAGTAGTTCCTTTTTTATTTATCTTGATGCATGTGTCTGCAATAACACCAGAGCGGGCCATGCATAATCTGCCTGCAACTGGATGACATGTAGTGTGTTTATATCGAAATGTTTTTGCACAAGAGTGACTTAGCATCTGATAAGATAACCAGCAACATCCTTCTTATCGACTTAAAGCCTGACAGTGTGCACTGAGAACGTCTTTGTAGTTCAACTTTGACTTGTTCCTTTGGATTCAATAATAGTTGCTTGTATTCTATGATGTGTGTCCAAACCTTAAACCTTAACCTGATGCTGGTTGGAGGTATGACTCAAATGGAAAAGTCCAACCCCGTGCTGGTGTGTATTGTGGTATGTCAAATTGAGATAAATTAAGGCTATGAGCTTATAAGAAATTACATTTAGAAACATTGAGGTAGTGACGTTCCTGACAGTCCCAATCTTAAAACCCCTCAGCTTCCCAACCCCCATTACATCCGAACCGTAGACGGCACAGTGGATGCTAGACAGGCCAGGGTTTGTTCATTTGATGTCCTTCTGTGGTTGATTTAAAAGTATTTGTTTTTTTTAAGCAGCACACATTAATATTAGCATCCATTTAGCTCCAAATGATTCACACTGGAAAAATACATTTTAAATTTTGACAAAATTTGAAACCTACAAATGTTTCTACAAGTTTCTCAGTACAGCGAAAAGGTACAAATTTAAACTGCAATTGACTACTAACATCCTATTTTACTTGATCAAATGATATTGAATATTTGCAGTTACAATTTCAAGTTCTCCAAAATGCAGTTGTCAAGTGCTTTTCTTCTCCTTATGATCCTTATGATCAACCTTTATACTTATATTGAAAATGCTTTGATTTAATACAGCGTAAAGTTTATTAAATAATGCACTTTACAGTACTAAGTCAAAAGTATTTCCATTTTATACAATAACAGAAAAATATATTTCTAGAATCTAAAAAATATATATATAATGGAAGATTTTTATTTATTTTTGTATTTTTCGGAACAGCCTCTTTCTGATTAGTGGCATTATTGCTTTTTTAAAATGTGTTGATCAATGGCTACTCTACTCAGAGGTGAGATACCATAAAATTAAAATTCCTAGGAAATTATTTTATATTAATTTAAAATAAATAAACACGTTTTGGGTGAAGTAAAATCTTAACTTTATTCTGGATAGCTCAAGTAAGCGAATCGAAAAGTTGCCATTGGAGCTGAAAAAGAACAGGCCCGGTTTCTGAGAATGACTCAGCAAAACAAGAGAACGGTGGACCGTCTGCTGAATCCAGCTCCTACCTGCTCTGCAGGTCTGAAAATGTGGCTAAATTTACTCAAGACATTATTTAGATACTGAATCTAGAAAACTGCCCCCGTAATAAAGTGGTCTTATGGTCTTTCATGATGCCGCAGCTATAAGCTGCTTGTATGATTGTCCACCGAAACTGCGAAGCAGTGAGTCTCGGTAGAGCCTTGTGTAGTCCAAGCCATTTCTAAGTTACTTGTCCTCTCAGTTGTTCAATTCAGCTTTATTTATATAGAGTCTATTACAAATGAAATTGTCTCTAGGTGCTTTTCAGAGACCCAGAACTTGACCCCCAAGCAATTGTTAAAGAAACAATAGCAAGTAAAAAAACTCTCCGAACAGCAGAAAAAACTTTAACCCAAACATCGTCGAGGAAAAACTCCCATTTAGGAGGGGAGAAACCTTAAGTAGGACCTGGATCATAAAGTGTGATGCTCTTGCCAAGGGTTAGCCGGGTAGGGCAGGAAAAGGGCGATAGGAAAGAGGATGAAGAACAGAAAGAGGAGAGGCGCAGATATGTAGTTATTATCGATAAGCTGGAGAACTAAGAGTTTTATGTACATATGGCCAATATAGCTGGTGTACTACATATACGATTATAAAAACAGATGTAAACAGCAGACACTGGGGTGGTCAGAGGGTGGGACTGCAGCATGCATCTCTGGAAGCTCGGTCCTGCAAACATCTACAGAAGAGAAAAAGAGGAGACAGACCAGCACAACAAACTACAAGAACAATGGAGCACAGCTACAGTTATGATGTACCCCTGGTTAATAACTGAGGATTGAGCTGAAGGCAGAAAGGTGAAGAAGAGGAGAGAAAAGGGTGGATCATGTTGGTTTCCCCAAGACAGAAAGGTAGCTATAAGGTCATGGTTTGATAAAAAATGTTATTTCTGTCCACATTGCTAAATATAACAACACTGCTTAATGTTTTCTTGCTTAAGATTTTCTAAACAAGCAAGTGTCTGACACCTTATCCACACAGCAATCCACAACATTTAAAGCTCTTGCTCTGGTTTATCTTGCTTTTGCTTTCTTTGACAGTCATTTTTTTGGTTCCAAGAGTCAATTTGTTGAAAGGTAAGATGGAAAATCTATCTGAATAAGACTGACACTGGGCACATTTTTACATCTTGCAGCTGTATTATGTTTTTGGCGGTGGTGAATTTGGATAAAATGATTCAAAAACACGATTACTGTGATAGGCTCTTGTTGTCTTTCTGGTATTAACCATTATTTTCCACTGCCACGTAGACTTCCACGGCCAGGAATGTCATCATGTAGTATGTGTAAAGGGAGATAATGTGTGAAATGTAAATAAGAACAGAATGCTATTCCAGATCCTACGTTCCTACGAATGGAAAGGCCTTGGCTTTTATAAATACACCACTCAAAGTTATGTCTGTCTGTGAGCGTAAAGTCTTAAAAATTGTAAGGTTAAACTAAAGCTTAAGACAACACATTTAGTACATGGACATTAAAACAAGCATTTTTCTTCACTGAAGCTCACAATTAAAGATCCCATATTATTCAATTATTATCCCTATTAATATTGATCGAGCACCACGATAGTGTCATTTTAATTTGATTTTGATAAATGAAAATGAAACTGAAATTACCTGAGCGCACAGCCTAAATCCTTTATTTTTGTGTGCATGTAACTGCCAGTCACATGCCACAGTGACATAGACAACTGAATCATGCTTCTTTGTGAACTGAATCAAAAAAGAGCAGGGCTGATCACACATGTGGATAAGGGTTGATCTCAATAGGGAATTAATGCTTGTGTAACCAGAAAATCAATTATAAAAAGACTGTACGGTCCTGATATATGGTTACTTCCAAACTTTTTATTTAATTTTATTTTTTTGCTTAATCTATCTTCTATCTTAAAATGAGAGCTAGATGAGCTGATAACTGGGTATATGATAGTTTAAAAAATGCTTTTAAAGTCAGACAAAAAGCATAAAAATGTGTTATTTAAGCTTCAGTGTTTGTACATCTCCTGCAAACATCCAAGGATCTGTCCATTGCTTTACTGACAAATTTGGCAGTGATGCTTTAAGGTAAAATGTATCTTTATTTACATGTGGGAAAATATGTTGGTGCACTTGGTGTTAAAACAGTGTCTAATTACCTATACGGAGGAGTTTGGGTGGGTAAATGGTGTCAATGAAGGACTAAGTATTGATTTCTATATGACACGATACATGCACACCAAGCTGATGCTTCACTTAAATTCAATTGCAAATTCAAATGTTTGTTTATCAAAGAGTGGAACAAAACTAAAACATGCAATAGCCTGGCACTGGCTGGAACCCCATCTTCAATTATTTTTATAAAGGTGCCAAGTCTCAAAATGCATGATGTCACTGAACTTTTTGTGAAACATAGCAGCCATGTGATGGGTAGCAGAATAGAAAGACATGAAAATACCAAGCAAGATGGAGATGGATTAGGTGGACAGTTAACATGCAGACATCTGAACCCCACAGTGATTTAAAACAATTCCACATACGGTTTTCACCTTACATTTCAGTGACTTATATTAGACTTAATGGCACCTCTGCCACTGAAACAGTACACCCAGTAGTCCTGGATTTGTACTATGCATCTTTGTGATCCAGGCCTGATCACTCTCTCAAAATATGTATCACATTACAGCAACAAGACATATATCAACACCTCTGGTGGTTTCCTTTGTAAGCCAAAAGCTCGATCTAATAAGACTGTGGGTAGGTTAATCAAGGCAAAGGTGCCATAGAAACCAAAAAGTACCAGGTCACAGAAAGTGAATATCCTGTGCTGAGGTAGTCTACACCAGAGAACTTTATGGTATATGGTTTACCCTTCCATTAAAAAAAAAAAAACAACAAAAAACAGTGATTACTGACTTATAGTTGCAGTTGATTTGGTAAGTGTATTTTTTCATATTTGCTGAAATTACCATTATTTTCAGACAATATCACATTAAATCGTTTGGTGTCAGAAGTGGGATCCCGGACGTGTCCGTCGGAGCCGGAACGTGGAGCCTGGCCACCTTTTCCCTATGGGACCTCGGTCCGTCATTCCGATTGACCGTGACGGGATCTGCTAAAATAGCAGCGGTGGATTGAATCCGGTGAGAAGTATTCCATTTTATTTATGAATTGTGTTACGTTTTTTCTTTTTATTTCTTTTTGGGGTTCAAAAAAAAAAAAAAAAAGGAATTGTTTAAACCTGTAAAGCCTGTGAGGTGAAGACGTCTATAAACCAAGACCAGGGAAGGTAAATACTGTGACCTCAAATAAACAAGACTGGTTTAAATAGACCTGTGAGCTGAGGCAAGATCAGGAAAAGTAAATCTGTGAGCGCATGCAAGACCAGATTAGATCTGTGAGCGTATGCAAGACCAGAATAAAGTGAACCTGTGACTCTGACCGAGACAAGACCAGGGAAGAAAAATCTGTTAATTTGACAATTTCTGTTAAGTAAGAGCAGATTGAAAAAACCGTGAGTTTATTTGTGGAAAACCAGTGATAATAGTGCACAAAATGGGAAAAAGAAAAGATATGAACCCCTCTGTAGATTCTCTTTTAGTGAAATTTATGAAAGAAAAATATGGTACAGAAAGTTGTGATTTGGTGAATTATTGGTGTAAACATCATGGGTTTCCATGATGTTGAGAGATTGGTTGCTTAACAGAAAAAAATCATTTATGACAAAACAGAAGGTGAAAGAGAATTTATGTTCAATGTATGGAAAAAATGTCAGAATCTTTGAGCAAATGGGAAAACGAGTCTGAAAAAACGAACAACAACAAACAACAACAAACAACAACAAACGTGTAAAACTCTGACTGCATTAAAAGTGACTAATGCCAAGAAAAACAAGCAAGCTTCTTCAGTGCCCCTCTATCCTTCTCTCCAGGGTTCATAGGGAACACCGGTTGATGCGTCCCTAGACTCCACCACTCCACCATACTTGCCTCCACCCCCTTTTTGAAGAGTACAGACAACCTGTCAGTCCTGCCTGGAGAGAAACTCAGCAGGTTGAGCCAAAACTGCAACTACAGAGAGTGGGCTCAAGGACTGGTGGCAGCTGTGCGCACCGGATTTCCGGTGCGTTGCGATCTGTCACGCCTGCAAACAGAAGATCTCCCTACTAGACTGCACGCCACCTATGATGACTTCAGCGGCATGCAGAAACCAGTGGACTACCCAGTAGAGGTGCTTGTTTCTACTGTGGAGCGAACTGACATTGGTCACGTGACTATTCAGTGAAGGCCCGTCAGCGCAGAGGACACAGAAATGGATGCAGGAGAGGCAGAGGGCATTTCCAAAGCCGTGGGCGTGGCCACTACAACCAGAGCCCTCCTTTTCATCGTCATCAACCCAACTGAGGTGGGGTGGAGGTTGGAGTTCCAAATCACCTGGAGGTCAACCACAGCCCTTGACAGATAAGAACACACACACTCATACATCCCCCCCGATGAAGAAAGATTCTGCATCTCCCCTACATGACTGTGACTGTTGCTGGAAAATGATTGCATTTATTGCAGATTCTGGTTCTACTTACTTTATAATCTGTTCATCTGAATTGCCAGGTACAAAATTAAGCGGTAGATATCTTTACTCTGTGAGTGCCAGTGGATCAGAAACCAAAGAAAATGTGTCTGTTCCTCATGCACAGCTGACTCCCAGCCACCATTCCAACATTCATTTTTAATCTCTGAATGCTGCCCCTTTAACCTGCTTGGGCATTGAACTATGTTCCACTCCCGAAGGGATGATGGTCAGTCTAAATTCCAATCATGTCCATCAACTGTTTAAGGATGCCACCTCCCCCCTATCCTTCAGGCTTATCAGTGGTGGATCACCTATGACTCTTCTCTAGAACTGTGTGACCTGGCAAAGCAGAGAATGTTTCCCTCTGATGTTCACATGATGAAACCAGAAAACCTGCATTGTACTGCGAGTGTAACACATACCAAAGATCACACTTATGAAGAAAGGTTTTTTGCTATGTTGAATGATCAAATAACAACAGGTACCCTATTTTGGTCTGACACGCGCTGCGCAATGTCTGTTTTATTAACTTCCACTCAGTCTGAGTTTTTTCTGGTTCAAAATAGTTTCCCACACATCTCTCTGGCCAAATCACCCTCTGACCAGTGGAGAGATCTGGGACCGTGGATAAAAAAATGCACCCAAGCGGAGGACTGGTAGTGTAGTTTGTTTTTCACCCTCCCTAAAGGCTCATAAGCTGGATGTCTCCAGTATGATTCAGACCTTGAGAACAGTTGACATCTTTTCAGGGTGCTCAAGTCTTTCTCCCTCACCCTCCATTCTCTCAGCTCCAGCTGACATCCCTGAACTTAGTGGCATTCCAGGTTCAGTCTGGGCCTCTCACAAGTATGATGTAGGACTCATAAAAAACTGTGAGCCTCTTGTTATTACACCCAAATCTCATTTCAGGCCCCAGAGAGCCCAATACCCCTTGAAGCCTGAAGACATTGCAGGCATCACCCCTGTTTTTACCTCCTTCCTGGAAGCAGGTATAATTGACCCCTGTGATGATTCCCCTGTTAACACTCCCGTTTTGCCTGTAAAAAATACCGAACTCCTCCTGCAGCTGAGGAATGGCGCTTTGTTCAAGATCTAACACCAGTTAATGCTGCTGTCCACGCCCGAGACCCTTTAGTCCCAAACCCCTAAACTTTTTTGTCAAATGTTCCTCCTGACTCTAAGTGGTTTCCTGTCCTTGACCTCGCCAATGTTTTTTTTTCTGTGCCAGTTCACCCAGATTCTCAATTCTGGTTTGCCTTTCAGGTCAACGGGCGAGGATACACCTTCACCCGCATGCCACAAGGGTACTGTGAGTCACCAGCTGTGTACAACATGGCCTTGCTTCTTCCCTCTCCTCTTTTTCCCCTCAGCCATGCTCCGCCCTCCTTCAGTACATTGATTATTTGATGATTTGTGCTCCCTCTAGAGGACTGTGTGTGCATGAAACTGTGGCTCTCTTGCACCATCTGGTGGCAGAAGGCCATTAAGGCAGCAAACGTAAGATGCAGTTTGCACAGGTAGAAGGTACTTTCCTGGACCACGTTGTAAGCGCGCAAGGTAAACGTCTTTCCTCCAAACATTTAACAACAATCCAACAGGCGCCGAGAACAGAGACTGTCAAACAACTCCTGTCTTTCATCGGATTGTGCTCCTACTGCAGAACGTTTGTTCCAAATTTTTCAGAATTAACCAAACCACTAGGCGAGTTAACTCGATCCAAACCTATGCACTCCAAAATCCAATGGTCAGATGACACTGAATGTTCTTTTGCAGGCCTAAAACTTGCTCTCCAATCTCCTCTGACTCTAGGTCTCCCTGATCCATCTAAGCCGTTCACACAAACTGTGGATGAAAGAAAGGGCTGCATGACCTCTGTCCTCCTCCAGTATCATAGTAGTTCCCTCTGGCCAGTGGCTTATTTCTCCTGTAAGCTCGATCCTGTAGCCGCGGGACTTCCTCGTTGTTTGCAAGCAATTGCTGCAGCGGAGAAAGCCCTTGCGGCTTCCAGAGATCTCGTGGGCTACTCCCCTCTGACCCTGATGGTCCCCCATGAAGTTTCCCTCATCGTGGCGGAACACAGGTCTTCACACTTTCCACTTCCTAGATTCCTCAGGTATCACACCTGCCTGCTTGAGCTGCCGAATGTCACTGTTAAAAGGTGTTCGGTTTTAAATCTTGCCACACTACTCCCTACTCCAGAAGACGGAACCCCACATGACTGTGTTGCTGAACTCTCTCTGACATGTTCACCATGACCTAACATGACTGACCATTCTTTGCAGAACCCTGACTTTGTTTTTGTTGTTGATGGGTCTGCCTCCCGTGACACTGACAGCGGACGCTGTAGAGCTGCATATGCTGTGTGCACCTCTCATGACACAATTGAATCAGCTCAAGCATGCATGGTTTGTGCTTCCCACAATCCAGGCAGACAGGCACTGAACGCCCAACAGGCCACCCATCCACCTCCAACTGGTCCATTTGAACATGTAATGATGGACTTTATTGAGCTCTCTCCATCAGGAGGTAAAAAATATTGTCTAGTCATGGTAGACATGTGGTCTAAATGGGTTGAGACTTTCCCGGCTTAAGATGCTTTAGCCGTGGCACGAGCTCTGCTAAGTGAAATTATTCCTAGATGGGGCATACCGTGACGTCTTTCTAGTGATACTGGTGCTCATTTTGCTAATGAAGCTGTGTTACTAATCTCCCTCCATGTAGGCATTGATGTGAGAAAACACTGCGCTTACCATCCAGCCAGTGGCGGAGCTGTGGAAAAAATGGAACTTTGAAGAACAAACTAGCTAAGTGCTGTGAAGAAACTGGCCTTTCTTGGTCTAAAGCTCTTCCTTTTGTGTTAATGTACATGCGCCAGCGCAAAAGAGCAAGAACAGATTTAAGTCCATTTGAAATTCTGTTTGCAGCTCCCCCTAACACTGGACTGGGCCCCCCCAAGGGATCCACCTCCAGAAACAGCTTTGTGTGAAATTAATTATCTAACCTATTGGTCAAATCTCACCAAGACCCTTTCAGGCATCTGCTCCCAAGTGGCCGCTGCCCCCCCTCAGCCAGCCGATAGTTAACTCCACTCCCTGAGTCCTGGTGACTTCGTCCTGGTTAAAAGCTTCAGAAGACGCAGGTGGAACCACCAGCATGGGTAGGCCCATTCCAAATTCTCCTGACTACACGCACCACTTGGATCCACAGCAGCCACAGCAGGAAGGTCCCACATCCCAAGGAAACACCTGTTTCTTACCAGCAGACTGCACCGACCATGAGCAAAATCAATGCTCTGCTGCCTCAAAGAGCATACCGCTCCATCATCAGTGAAGAGTGAAATCAGCATCTCACAGCTACAGAAAGCATACCGCTCCATCTGTAACACTCACAATGGATGAACTATATTATCCCTCTTATGAATCTTCTTGTGACTCCGACTGTGACACAATTGTTTAAGATGTATTTGTTTTATGAGCAACTTTGGTATTATGGATTATCTTACACCTTATGTGGTGTGATAATTTTTGATGTTTATGTAAATTGGCTATTTACTCTTCTACTGCCTTATATTTAAGTTCTTCGTTTTATTCTTTTTGTTATTCTTTTGGATTCATTGTGTTGTACACTTTCTTATATTTCTCTTTGCTATGGTTGGTCCTTTGGACCAAGAGGAGGGAATGTGAGAGAAATATTATATTCACATAGTACTAGTTTGAATAACTTATTCTACTAAGCAGTTTAAACATTGTCTGAACTTAATCCAACCCTAAGTGAGTATGCTTTAAGTACAGGCGTGTTCTTTGTATTTTGACTGTGTAGCCTGTGTTAAATTTATGTCAAGGATAGCAGACATTCTGTTTCTCACGCTCTTAAAATTTACACCTTGACAAGATGTCCATCCTCCTCCTCCTTAAGCAGTAAGGGGGTCTTGCAGAAGTTTTTCATATGAGACAATCTGCTCTACCATTTAGGGGGCCATATAGCTGTAACTTATGTGACGTTTCCTGGTTCAGATCATATAAAAGCTTGTCTCTTCTTCTCTAAGGCAGAACTCTTCAAGTGAGACTTCTCTGCCCGTCTGATCAACGTCTGATCTTGTAAATAAACTTTTACGTTAAACTTGAAACTGCTTGCTCTCTCATTTGGATTCCAGTAAATTTCCACCACAATAGGTAAATTGAGAAGCAAATCTACCCGTTTGGCAACACCTCCAGCTGGTAATGGAGTTTAAAGTTTCCGCCACTTACATTGCAGCTCCAACAATCAGAGCCAGGAAAGGAAGTGTGTTTACAAAATGCAAATCACAGTCACGCTAAGACTATCCCTGTAGTATAATGACTTATGTCGAGAGTGTGACTTAGGCCATTTTATTTTGCCTACAGAATTTACGCCTAAACTGTTATGCATCAGCTAAAGGGTGAGTGGGTATTTTTATTTTTTTTGTAAAAAAGTTTTTTTTATCCTTTTGTGTGAAAATACAAAGCCTGCTGGGTTTTCATTATTTTGTGATTTTGTTTTCAGAAAATAATGTTCCCATTTCTTGGTGTTTAACATAGATGTAGAAGTTGCTAAATTCTTTGAAAACAATTTTTTTTACAAAACTACAGCGACATTTTCAAATTTTCATTTAGTCATGCCATGTTACCAACCCTGTGGTTAGAAAAGTGCCTGTAAGGTCCAGATTAGATAAACATCTTGTGACCTGTCCAGATTACAAACTTTAACAAGTATAGAAATATTGCAAAACATTCCCTTACTTAAGCTGTCAGCCTTTATAAAGAAGCAAGAAAGTACAACACACGGAGAACGGCATCGTTTGCTGAACTTGCTTTGGTCACCTTTGTTCTCTTTGACAGTTTTTTTTTTTTGCTCTAACAGTCACTCCATTGAAAGGTAAGATATAAAATGTATTTTTACATAAGTTCTGTTATGTTTTTCAGTTCACTGATTAACGAATTTGGAGAAATGATTCCAAAAGGGAATATGATGATTTGCTCATGCTTTTTGCAGGATAAAGTATCTTGCCATCTTTCTGGCACTGGCCTTAGTCATCCTCCTTGCTGAACCAGGAGAGAATAAATTTCGAATTCCACGGCCAAAATTGAAGCGTAGTATGTTTAAAGGGACAGAAAACAGCATTTATTTCTTAATTTACTATAGACAGTTGCTGCATGACTTCCTCACTCTCTCTACCTGTTTGCTGTTCACCTAATTTAAAAAAAATGCAACAAAATCTTTTTTAAAAATGTACCCACATCAAAATTCACAAATTGTAAGTTTTAAATACTCCTTAAAAATTGTTAGATTTCATTCTCATCTCAATGATTTTCTTTTTTTAGGAGCCTTTCGCAAGATTGGGAAATATGCAGCAAAGTAAGTTTTATTCACTCAAGGTTGAAACAAAAATTAAAATAAACGTGAGCTGTTTAATGAGTGTCAGAACTATTTACATTCAGTCTCTTTCTCTTGTACATAGGGTTGGGTATGACGTGGGAGTTGGACTCGTACCAGATATCATCATGAATGGAATTAAAGAAAATCAACAACAACAAGAACAAAAACCCCCCTACCAAGTCTATGATATGGCATTCAAAGACTTTGATCAGGAGTAGGGCCTGAGATGTCTTATATGCATTTTTAAGCCATGAAAGCCTGTTTAATATTTTGATGAATAAAATTCACATAAAAAAAAAGAACTGTTATTGATTACCTTTGTACTGGAACTATTTCCTCTAATGCAATAACAACATTTCAAGTGATACAATATCACAAAATATATCATGTCATAAGAATATATTATTATTAGAAATAAAGTCCTACCGTAAAAAGCAAAACATTCCCTTACTTAAGCTGCCAGCCTTTATAAAGAAGCAAATACAACACACAGAGAACCGCATCGTTTGCTGATCTTGCTTTGGTCACCTTTGTTCTCTTTGACAGTCATTTTTTTTTTTTTGCTCTGACAGTCACTCTATTGAAAGGTAAGATATAAAATGTATTTTTACATATTTTGTTACTTGCAGTTCTGTTATCTTTTTGAGTTCAGTGATTAACAAATTTGGAGAAAATATTCCAAAGGGAATATGATAATTTGCTCCTGCTTTTTCCAGGATGAAGTATCTTGCCATCTTTCTGGCACTGGCCTTAGTCATCCTCCTGGCTGAACCCGGAGAGAGTAGATTTCGATTTCCACGGCCAAAATGGATGCCTAAAATGCCATCACGAAGTATATTTATATTTCATTCTTATCTCCTTGATTTTCTGTTTTTAGGAACCTTTGGCAGAATTGGGAAATATGCTGGAAGGTTAGCATTCTTACTCAAATTTGAAACATTAAAAAAAATAAACTTGGGTGGTTTAATGAGTGTCAGAACTATTTACATTCAGTCTCTTTCTCTTATTATAGCATAGGGTTGGGTATGATGTGGGAGTTGGACTCCTGCCAGGTATCATCCTGAATGAAATGAAAAAAATCCACAACAACAAGAACAACAACCCCCCTACCAAGGTTATGGTATGGCATTCAAAGGCTTTGATCAGGAGTAGGGCCTGAGATGTCTTATATGCATTTTTAAGCCATGAAAGCCTGTTTAATATTTTGATGAATAAAATTCACATTAAAAAAAAAAAGAACTGTTATTCATTGCGTTTGTACTGGAACTATTTCCTCTAATGCAATATCAACATTTCAAGTGATACAATATCACAAAATATATCATGTCGTAAAAATATATTATTATTAGAAATAAAGTCCCACCTTAAATTTCTTCAGCTGATGTTAACCTATGTAGTTGAAGGAGGCAAAATAAGAATTTGCCTCTGAGAGAATATAAGGTAGATGAATAAAACTATACACAGTTTAAGACTATCCACAATACCAGGTAGAGTACCAGCACTGTGTACTATGACAGTAGGACTGATGCTGTCTCATAGAGAAGGTTCTCTGCTGGTCCAGATTATCCAGGATGGAATACGTTCTGGTCAATATCCTCCTTAACACCACAGCCACATGTGTCTTGATTTTTCACCCTGAAACTGTTCTCAAAGTGCTAAAATAAGCAATATTCATCTTTTTCCACTGTTCCACATGTTAGTTATCCTATTAGTTAGTGATTGTAAAACCATCAAAGCTCAAACAATTCCTGAATATACGCGAGGGAGAGACTTTGGAGACAAATGACATCTATGAAAGACAATGTATGTATTTTTTTGTCACGACCTAAATATATTTCAACATACTTACAACATGATTTAGATTTCTTATTTGAACTTCCCAACGGTTACTTTATAAACAAAAACATGCAAAAGCCTGACACTGGATGGAACCTGTCTGCAGTGGTGAAAGTCAAACTGGCAGGTCTTGAGCCACAATGCTTGAAACGAGAACCTCTGTTCGTTATCAGTGTGGCTTCACAAACAGGAACAGGGCCTTTGTCACTGGCTGAGCATGCCCAGTTTGCCTGGATTTGTACTATCCAACCTTGTGATCCAGTCCTGATCATTCTCTTAAGAATGAATATCATATTACAGCAACCAGTCACACATCAACATGAACATCTGGCATGAACAACTGGCTCTGTTAGCCAGAAGATTACAACTCTGGGCCTGTTTATCAAGGCGAAAGAGCAAAAAAAAAAAAAAAAAAAAAATGGTCTAGACAGGTTTGTTTCGTCCATTCTTTTCATCAGTCTATGAAAAACACCAAAACTTTTCTGGTTTTAGTCTATTAACAGATTTTTAAATGCGTGAGAGGGGATGCAGAATAGTATCTTTTGCTGTTCTCCTGCCATCCGACCGTACAAATCATACATACTCTACCACAATCTCAGCTGGTGAATGACCCACTGCCAGTTTGTATTCATGACATGGATCTAGTCACCAGGACCTTTTTAGTTCTTAGTAACACCATGTTTGTGGTCCTTAGCTGGACAGGACAGAAAAGTAAAGAATAACAGAAAGGAATGCGGGAGTAAACTCAGCTGCTCTGTGGCTTTCTACATAGACACACAAATGTGAAACCAACTTCACATTCTGCTCTGAAGGGGTGGCCACGATCCGCTATCGGCAAACTCTACCACTGTCCGATTGTGGATTAAATACACCACAATCTTGATTGGACCCAACCACGGGGTGTACTCAACATCTTTGGGCGACAAAGGCTTTCATAGACATGTTGGTGGTGGTTTGCAGGTTGTGAGTGAACAGATAAAAGAATACCAGCTGCAGTCTAATTACAAACTGCAGTTTGCCTAGAATAATACGGTAACTATGTGAATAGAACTATTAAAAGGAATGGCCAACACTAGCTCAAAATGAATTATTATTGTTAAACTGACCAGTGCTTTTGCTGGTTTTTGGCTATATTGAAGATATATAAAGTCATCTGATGCACACTGGGGCCACACCATGGGTTTAGGTCGCCAAAATATTTCCCTCTGCCTACACACAAACACCGGCTGGGTTTTGGAGTTGTTTTTTATGTATTCTGAAAGCCATGTGCTTGAGCTTTACCATTTTTGAAGGCCATTTCTTGGTGTTGCCGTTGCCGTCGTCATGTTGATGTGTATGTGAAAGTTGTGAAATTTTTGATGATACGTTCTTGCTAAACTAAAGAGCAATCTTAAAAACTGTACCTAGTCATGCAATATTACCTAAGTTTGAGTAAGAAAAGTAGCTATAAGGTCCAGATAAGATAAATATGTTAATATTTGTCCACATTTCCAAATATTGCAATGAATAAAATGTTCCAAATCTTCCTTTGCTTAACCTGCCAACCTTTATAAAAAAGCAGGCATTGGACACTCATGACACACAGAGATCCTTTGCTCTCTTTGACTTCAATTTGTTTGGTTTCTCTACTGAAAGGTGAAATGTATCTTTCTGTCACGATAAGAACTGGTACTGTATTTATTTTATAACTATACAAATAACTGCCTGAGTGACTACTGTGATATGTGCTTGTTTTTTCGAGGATGAAGTGTCTTGCGATCTTTCTGGTATTGACCCTCGTCATCCTCTTGGCTGAACCTGGGGAAAGTGGCTTTCGTTTTCCACCCTTTAGAATTCCACGACATAGAATGCCATCACCAATATGTGTTAACAGGAAACATTGAAACACATTTTAATGGACACTTATTGGAAAATAACAGATAATTATAAGGTAGCATGAATAAGATAAACATCATATATATATATATATATATATATATATATATATATATATATATAGATATATATATATATATATATATATATATATATATATATATATATATATATATATATATATCTATATATATATATATATATATATATATCTATATATATATATATATATATATATCTTGATAGATATATATAGAACGGCTGGGTAGCCCAGTTGGTAAGGTGCAGGACTGGCACACAGGAGGTCAGGGGTTTGATTCCCAGGGGGAACATGAGCTATGAACAGCACCCAGTGCGGGTCCTTGGGCAAGACCCTTCACGCTAATACCGCCTACCTCATACCATGATGAGAGACAATGAAACAGATGACATGCCGGCTCAGACGTCGCCCGGCCAAACAAGGTCTGCGTCAGGTGCTGGGGAACCAGAGCACCTTGATGAGAAGTGGGCTACTGGAACCAGGCGGAAATGGGCGAGATGCGACAACAAGGCTCTGCTGGAATGCTACTACTCAAGTGACCCTAGTCAGAGGGGTTACATGCAGAGAATGTGGGCACAATGGTTACTTCGAAACCCACGGTCACAGTTGACAGCTAAACAACTAGTAGCTCAGTGTTCCAACATCCACAAACGGCAACTGCTATCACAATTTGAGATTGACGAGGTACAACACAAATGCAAGGTGAATACCTGCATGGGGGAACCAGGACGCCAGGTCAGAGGGGAGGTTACACAACCTGCCCCTCCAGAGATTGGGTACCAAGCCCCAATAACGCTGAGCGAGGCAGCGAAGGACCTGAAAGATAAGATCATGGCGAGACTAAACACAAGGCAACCCCGGCAGCGATTACCAAGACCAAGTGAAGCACCATCTGAAAGTCTCCTGGACAATGTGAATGCAGCACTGACAGCGATCCCTACCACAACAATCACCGAGACCAATGAGCTGATATACACTTCAGCAGCAGTGATCCTGGAGATGCTTGGCTATAAGAGCAACCATGGGAACCATGAGAAACATGACCCACCATGGAAACGAAGGTTGGAGGTAAAAATCAAGGTGGCACGGAGAGAAGTGAGTCAATTGACAGGGGCCCAGAAAGGTGCAATGAAAAGACCAGTACCCAAGAAGTACAACCAGATACCCATACCTGAAGCACTCGAAACTGCCAAACAAAGGCTCCAAGCCTTGGCTAGCCGCCTAAAGAGATACACTAGAGACAATGAAGCCAGACGAATAAACAGGCTGTTCGCAACTCAACCTGCGAAAGTGTATGCTCAATGGCAGGGTAATAACAACAGAGCAGACCCACCAAGGCTGGAAACTGAGAGGTATATATATATATATATATATATATATATATATATATATATATATATATATATATATATATATATATATATATATGAGATTTTTGTGGCTTTATACATCTTGTAATGTTTTGAACTCTTCATCTTCAACCTATAGGTTTGGGTATGACATGGCAGTTGGACTCCTGCCAGGACTGCTAAATGCAAAATGGTCAACAACAGCAACAGCCACCACCATATGTTTATCCATACCAAGGCCTTGCTCAAGAATAAAGGCTGAGAAGTTTCATGAATACACAGGTGTAAGCCATCTAAGGCTGTTTGATATTTTGCTGATTAAATTTGACATTTAAAAACTGCTTTTTAATACAGTTGTACTGGAAGTACTTCCTTGAATGCAATTTGAAGATTCTTGCTTAATAAATTTAAAACGTTAACCCCTTTTATAATGAGAACCACAAAACAGAGGGCAGATGAGTCAAAAATAATTAATGATATTTTTACACATAGAATAACATGCAGATGTAGCTTGTCAAATGAGAAGGAAAAAGATGAGCTTTAATCCTCTACTGACTATTTCTACCTAAACAAATGAAAAATTTCAAGATCTTTGTTAAATACTGATTCCCAATTCTTTTAATCAGCTCTTCTTTTAATGCAATAATTTTCTCCACTGTATTCACTCTCTTGGTTTGTTGTCCAATATCCTGTTTATCTTTCTTGTAGCAGCTGTCATAGGGAAGGGAAAATGCTGTGTTCTCCATTATGTTTGTTTTTTTTTGTTTTTGTTTTGTTCTTTTGTCTTATGATGGATAACAGGATCTAGTTGAGTTGCAGGATAGTCGGGGAACTTGGACACTCCAGGTCATGCACCATAACAGGGAAAGAACTGGTGTGACAGTGACATAGGGAGGACCTGCAGTATTTACGCCTAAACTGTTGTGCATTAGCCAAAAGGTCGAGGAGTGGGTATATAAAAGAGTTTCATCCTTTTGTGTGACAATACAAAGCCTACTGGTTTTGGTTACATTTCGTGATTTTTGTTTTTTTTTTCAGACAATAAAGTGCTCAGGCCTTATGATTTGAACAGATCATTTGTTGGTGTTCAACATAGATATAGAAGCTGTTAAATTGTTGCAAAACTATAGAGAAATTTTTAAATTTTTATTTAGTCATTCAATGTTACCAAACCTGTGGTTAGAAAAGTGCCTGTAAGGTCCAGATTAGATAAACCTCTTGTTACCTGTTCAGATTACAACATTAACAAGTAAAAATAGATTGCAAAACATTCCCTTACTTAAGCTGCCAGCCTTTATAAAGAAGCAAAAGAGTGAAACACTCAGAGAACCGCATTGTTTGCTGATCTTGCTTTGGTCACCTTTGTGGACTTTGATAGTAATTTCTTTTCCTCTAACAGTCACTCCATTGAAAGGTAAGATATAAAATGTATTTTTACATAAATTCAGGTATTTTTTTTAGTTCAGTGATTAACGAATTTGGAGAAATGATTCCAAAAGGGAATATGATGATTTGCTCCTGCTTTTTCCAGGATGAAGTATTTTGCCATGGCCTATCATAGAGGAAAAGCAAAACTAAAACTACAATTATTAATTAACGTTGACTTCTTAGGTGTCATAATGTTCCCAATCAGGACAAATAACAGAATCTTGACTGGAACCAAACCAGTGAAACTGTAGTGTAAAGACAGCCTGAAGCTCCTGTCCTCCACTCCTTGCTGCATGTCTTCACCACTCAGTCTCCTAAATCAAATTACTTGACATCTAAATTCACAAAGAAATATTTTTAAACACTCCTTTTTTGTTTAGACTTCATTCTTCATCTCCTTGATTTTCTTTTTTTAGGAGGCATTCGCCGGATTGGGAAACATGTAGGAAGGTTAGCATTCTTCAATCAAATTTGAAACAGTTAAAAAAATAATCTTGGGTGGTTTAATCTCTTTCTCTTCTACATAGGTTTGGGTATGACGTGGGAGTTGGACTCCTGCCAGGACTGCTCTTAAACCAAATGCAAAATGGTCAAGAACAGCAACAACCTTATCCATACCAAGGTTTTGCTCAAGAATAAAGGCTCTGAAGTCTTATGAATACGCAGTTTTAAGCCATCAAAGACTGTTTGATATTTTGCTTATTAAATTTGACGTTTAAAAACTGCTTTTAATACTTCTGTACTGGAAGTATTTCCTCGCATGCCATTTGGAGATTCTTGCTTAATAAATGTTTTCTCTTTTTTCTTTGCAATTAAAAATGAGTTTTTTTTCTGTTTCATGAAATATGTTCGATTACAAAAAACAAAACAATGAGAATTAGAAACAAATGCCCACTTCAAGTACCTGCAACCTGCTGACCTATGAAGTTGGAGGAAGTAATTTAAGTATTTGAGGAATTTCAGCGTGTGCACGTATTCCTCTCAGGGACCATAAACCTGTTCTCTAAGTATTAAAAATGTAAAATGTTAACCTCTTTCTAATAGACAAAAATGGAACACTCCTTAGAAAAACAGCACCAGCAGCTACATTCACAAACAGAAGGCGACAAGGGATTTAAACAATTAGGGGTCACTGCTCTGCCAAAAAAAAAAAAAAAAAAAAAAAAATACTAAGATAAAATTACTGACCCAGCAGATGATCAACAACGAGAAGAAGTAGAAAGAAGTAGAAAACGAACAAAAACTTCATTTTCTGTGGCCCAATTGTGAATGCGGTCTTACTTTTGATGTTTCACCATCATACATTTTTTACAATAAAAAATATCCACTTGATTCTTGGGATCGCAAGTGTCTGTGACAAATCAAAGTCATTTTTAATCTATGACACTATTTCTGCTAGAAGCAGGAGTGAACAAAAGCATCTTGGAAAAGTGACGCTTCCTTTGTTCGGATTCTGCCACATCTGACATGGATGTGTTGCCTCCGGTCTATGGTAAAGTTTCTACAGAGACGTCAGTCACTGAACTCCTTCAAGCCTTTCCTGGACAGCACTTTGTCTAACCTCTCACAGCTGAGAAACTGCACCACTTGGAGCTGCACAGCAGATATAACTGATACAAACCTAAAACAGTTATATGCAAAAAGGAATGAAAAATTTTACTTACTGACCTACATGTCAAATAAATCAAGTCATGGTTTCTTACGTGAAAATTCTCAGTGGCACGTTGGCTACACCTAAATATGCTACAGTGCTCAATTTCAACATAAAAGAAGTCTTAATGCACTGGTGTCTCTTCAAGGCAAGGCTGGTACGTTTATTTGTATAGTACAATTCAACAACAAGGTGATTCAAAGAGAGATTAAAACATTGTTTTTGTTCGTTTTATTGATTCATTCCAGACAACCATTGTGTAAATCATAAAACGTTACCACTAGTATGAATCTATAAATAAATACATATACGTATATACACGTGTGTACACTCAAAATTGAACATATAGAACCCCCTGAAAATGTTCTACATAAATCTATATAAATAAATGAATCTGTTAAGAATTTTTGTACACAAAATAAATATGCACACACCTATCTATATATACATACCTATATACATGCAAACACAAAGAATAACACATATCAGATAAGTCCTATTTAACATGTCTGAAAAGAAGCAGAAAAAAGTTGATCTTACTTAAGGCTATCACTTCTCCTATATTTCATAATTACAATTTACATTCATCTGATTTTTTTAGCATGGCAGCATGGTGGCTTAGTGGTTAGCACTGTTGCCTCACAGCTAGAAGGATCTTGGTTTGATTCCTGGGTGAGAGTCTTTCTGTGTGGATTTTGTGTGTTCTCTCCGGTTGCTCCGGCTTCCTCCCACAGACCAAAAACATGCATGGTAGGCTAACTGATCATTCTGTATTGCGCATTGTTGTGAGCATCGTGTTTGTTTTGTATGTGGCCATGTGAGTCGGGAAAGGCTCCGACAGACCCCCATGACCCTGCAAAAAGGAATAAGCAGGTATGGAAAATGGTTTTTAGAATCTTATGAATTTATTAACTAAAACACACACTCACATATATAAAAAGTAAGAAAGTAAAGTATAGGCCCTCTGTCTGAACGGTGTATGTGCTGGCTCAGATCAGGTTGGCCATGAGCCTGTGATTGCGAGACCAAATGAGACCAGGTGCGACATCAAACATGGTAGCTGGTTACTGCTAGATTAAAACACCTAAACAAGTTTAACAAGTGTCTTCTTTGAGAATACAATTTCATTAAGAATATCCGAGCGGATACTGAATTCTTTCACTCTGGAAGAACTCGAAAACTTTATCGACGCGTTCTACAACAAGTTTTGTGCCGCGGAGGACGCCAATACAGCGAGCGATATGGAGAAAGCCAAGCCCACGCCAAGTAAGAGAATTAGAGAATCTGACTCAACACATAGTTCCCCAAGACACTCGTCCAGCTCAGAAATGAGTGACATTCTCGTCTCTATTAATGAAAAACTGTCCGGATTGGACACTAGAATGGTGCTTGTCGAATTATTGCACAAAGAATTCCAGCAGCTACGCGAAAGTCTGGAATTCAGACAAAACCAAATCGCTGCGCTGGCTAAAGAAAACATCTCCCTCCGAGAATCCATGACATCGATGTCATCTCAGCTGGCGGTCGTTAAAAGAGAAAATAAAGAAATAAAAGAAGCAATGCTTGACTTACAATCGCGCAGCATGAGGGACAATCTGGTGTTTTCGGGAATCCCGGAGCAAATAAGAGACGACAATCCCGAGCCGCTGACACAAGCGGATTCTCAGGCTTTTCCATACAGCTCCAATATCCAAACAGAATATTCAACTATATAAATAAATTGCAGGCTGACATATGTCTGTTACAAGAAACACATACTTCCAAATAAGACTTATGGAAATTAATGACCCCACAGTTTAATCAAATATATACTGCTGATTTTAATTCAAGGCACAGAGGAGTAGCAATTTTAATTCACAAAAAAAATTTCTTTACCCACAATGACACAGTTGCAGATCCTGAGGGGCGATTCATAATTATTAATATTACAATTGAGTGAAGATTGGTGGAGATTTTAATACCGTTCTTAATCCGGCATTAGATAAATCTAACAATTGTAGTAAAACATATAACTACCAATCTTCAGAAACAATTAAACAGTTCATGGCAGACTATGGTCTTGGAGATGGTTGGAGGCTGAAACACCTTAACGATAAAGAATTATCTTATTTCTCACAAGTCCATCAATCTTACTCACGAATCGATTATTATCTTATTAGTAATTCTCTTACTTCCAAAGTGAGTAATATTTTGATACATCCCATCATTATTAGTGATCACGCAACGATCACTCTAACCTGGAATAAAAGCACATCTGTTAAAACCAGCAACAGGTGGCGATTTAACACATCGCTGCTTGAAGATCCTGACTTCAATGATTACATCAAGAGAAACTGGACATCCTTCCTTGAAATAAATGATTCACCAGAAATATCCCCATCACTCCTTTGGGAAACAGGCAAAGGTGTGCTGAGAGGACAGATCATTTCATAATCCTCCCATAAGAAAAAGAAGGAAGAGCAAGAGCAAAGAAACCTGGAAAAGAAGATTAAAGAGTTAGAAATTAATAATGCTAATAACCCAACTCCTCAAAATCATTATGAACTGCAAAAATATAAACTGCAGCTGAATGAATACCTGAATAAAAAAAAGTAGATTCCTCATCCAAAGACTCAGACATGAACAATTTGAATTCAGCAATAAATCGGGCAAATATCTGGCCAGCCAGATCAAGAAAAACAAGGAAAAATCCACAATCCCCACAGTTGTTAACTCAACAGGAGACATCGTTCAAGACCCCAAAGAAATCAACGATGAATTCATGAATTTCTATAGAAAGCTGTATTCATCTACAAACAAATTGAACATAGCAGAGATTAACAAATTTCTCAACAATATCAATCCACCACACCTTACAGAAGATCAGGCTGGAGAACTTGATGAACCTCTAACTCCAACAGAGATCCATAAAGCTCTTCAACTAATGCCCAATAACAAATCACTGGGTCCAGACGGCTTCACGGCAGGATTTTATAAACATTTTTGGAATATTCTAGCACTCATATTTACAAGATTAATAGCAGAAATTAAGGACAAATCTAAGCTCTCAATAGAGATGAATACAGCGATGATTACCTTAATATTAAAATCTGGAAAAGATCCCACTCTTCCAGCAAGCTACCACCCGTTATCCCTCATTAATTCAGACACTAAAATTTTCATTAAATCGCTAGCGTTACGAATTGAAAAAGTAACTCCACTTATCATCCACCCAGACCAAACAGGCTTCATTAAGGGAAGACACTCTGCAAATAACCTACACAGCCTATTAAATCTGATTCACTACTCATCACAAACTGATTCACCAACAGCCATTTTCTCATTGGATGCAGAAAAAGCATTTGATAAAGTTAATTGGGAATTTTTATTCCAAACACTTAAAAAAAAATTCGGCTTTGGTGAATCATTTATTCATTGGATCAAGATTCTTTACACATCACCGATGGCAATAGTCACCACAAATGGATTAATGTCACAGCGGTTCACTCTACACAGGGGTAAAGGGCAAGGATGTCCACTCTCTCCATCTCTATTTGCTATCTTTATAGAACCTCTTGCAGCAGCCATACGACAAGACAGCACAATTTTAGGAATCGGAACAGGAGATACAACCCATAAGATCAGCTTATATGTGAATGATATTCTATTATATCTACAAAATCCATCATCATCAGTTCCCCATACTATCAACCTTATTAATCACTTCTCTGAGATCTCCGACTATACTATTAACTGTTCTAAATCCACCATACAACCACTAAACTCCAATAGCTGGGATATGGCAACTGTCACTGGACTTTTCTCAATCACCACCGGCAACATCAAATACCTGGGAATTAACATTCCCCCTAAGCTATCAAAGTTAATTGGCCTTAACTATAATCCACTCTTGAAAACGATAGAAGAAAACCTAAAACGTTGGATGAATTTACCAATAAATCTTATTGGTTAAATGGTAGTCTGGAGGCCCCAAACTTCCAGCATTACTATCTTGCAAATAAAATCCAGTATGTTTATAAATGGATCAAACCAAATCAATGGGATTGCTCTTGGATAGGGCTAGAACAATTATTTTGTAAAGACATCAATATCTCTGATTTGCCATTTATAAGCTGCACTATTACCAGACACCCCGCTTCAAAAACCCAATCATTGCCTCAACTCTCACTGCCTGGTGGGACTTTTGCCAAATAACTAATACCACGGTATCACAAAGTAAATACACTCCTATTTGGAATAATCCAGATTTTCTGATGAACAGAAAACCATTAAATCTGTCATCATGGATCACTAAGGGCATCATGCATCTTAAAGATATCTATGAAAACAACACCCTGGTTCCTTTCTCTCACCTCGTACAGAAGTATAACATTGGAGGAAATCAATTTCTAGAATATCTTCAAATTAAATCTATTGTTCAAACAAAAATTAATAGTAAAATACCCAACCTTAACCTTCCACCACTGGTATTAGAATTAACTCAAATTACTAGTCAACAGAAAATTTTATCCAAAATCTATAAGTTAATTGCAACAAAAAATCCAACAATATCCATCCCATCAATTACATGGGAAAAAGATTTAGAGATGACCTACAATGGTGACTTCTGGACCCAAATTTGTAAAAACATATTTATGTCCACCGCTAATGTGAATCTGCAACTTATACAATATAAAGGAATTCACAGAGTTCACTATACAGGGGAAAGAATGTTTAAAATGGGCTTTAAAGACACAAAAATTTGTACACAGTGTACACAAAATGTGACGGACACATACTTGCATGCTTTCTGGGATTGTGATCCAGTCAAAATCTTCTGGCACAGCATCATTGACTCTCTCTCCCAACTTCTAGATTGGTGCATCCTGCTGTTACCGTCAGTCTGCCTCCTGGGAGATTTCTCTACTCTATCACTGGATAATAGTTCCAACAGAATCCTTTCTATTGCCCTAATCGCCAAGAAAACAATCCTCATGAACTGGAAAACCAAAAACTCCATCAATGTCATCCTCTGGGAAAACTTACTAACTGATTTCATTTCAATGGAACAACTATCTGCTTCAATTAAAAAACAAACTACAAAGTTTGACCAAGTATGGAAAAAAATTATTTTATCCTTGAATTCAAGACACATATCTTCCCTCAAATGATCTTCGATAAATAATTGGATTTTGCCATTTCTATTTGTAAAATAAATAAATAAATTTAGTAAAAAGGGAGAAAGGAAAAAAAGGAGGGGAAATAAAATACAAATAAATAAAGGACTAATTCATAAATAAACAACTTCCCCAACTCCCAGCTCACTCCTCATTACTCTTGACTAGAAATTGGCAGACTATTAGCCTGAAAATCTGCTGAACTACTTCCAAAAGTGGGGGGTGCCCTGACCAGAGCATTGCTCATTGATGTGGCGCGGGGGCGGGGATCGGGTTGTCCGCCGCCGTCGTGGCTCCCTGGTCGGTGCGGCCCCGTGCGGCTCAGGCCGGGGGCCTCGCTGGGGCCGGCCCTGGTGTCCGGCCTGCGGCTGGGGGCCTCGCTGGGGCCGGCCCTGGTGTCCGGCCTGCGGCTGGGGGCGTGTGTCGGCCCTCTCAGGATGCTGGTGCCCCTTTGTGGGGGGAGTTCCTGATGATGGGGCATGGCTGGCGGCCTGGCTCCTGTGACTGCCTGGGGCTTGCAAGCGGTGCGCCCCTAGGCCTGGTTACCTGCCTTCCCCACCACCCCCTCTCTCATATTTGCAAAGAAAATATATATAAAAATAAAAATAAAAACACACACACACACACACACACACACACACACACACACACACACACACACACACACACACACACACACACACACACACACACACACACACACACACACACACGACAAGGAGAGCTGGGGCCTGTGGGGGGCGTCCACCCTGCAAATGCCAGATTCTTAATGTTTTTAATGCACCATAACTATACATAGGTGAATATATATATACAAACACCAATACACAATAGAGAGCACTGGGATGTGTAGGGAGCACCCACCATACATGTACCAGCTGCTCTTTTTAATGCACCCAAACACATTAACAAAGGAATGGAAGGAGGAAGGGGAAAAAAAGTGTATATATGTATATAGATATCCATCCATCCATTATCTATACCCGCTTTATCCGTTTCCGGGTCACGGGGGTCTGTCGGAGCCTATCCCGACGCATATCAGGCGAAAGGCAGGGGTTCACCCTGGACAGGTCGCCAGTCTACCCAGGGCCACATACAAACAACCAATCACGTTCACATTGACACCTAGGGAGAATTTAGAAAGATCAATTAACCTACCCTGTGGGAGGAAGCCGGAGTACCCACGCAAGCACGGGGAGAACATGCAAAACTCCACACAGAAAGATCCACCGGGCCGGGAATCAAACCAGGAACCTTCTTGCTGTGAGGCAACAGTGCTAACCACTAAGCCACCGTACTGCTGTATATAGATATATGCAAACAAAACAACAAAAAAACGCCTAGCCCCCCCCCCCCCCCCCCCCCCCCCCCCCGGTCGAGGCCCCCCCGACCAGGTTGGCCTGCACAAGAAACCACAACAACGCAAGCACTCGATCACTGACAGCAACACCCACAAGCCAGCACAAGCACCACCCACCTCCCCATGCTAGCCCCCCGAAACAGCACACAACCCAGAAGGACCAGGAAATGCAAAGGAGATCCAACTACGTCTGTCTCCAGTTTTTGCAAAGTGGGATGACTTTTGCAGTTTTGTTTATTTTGTTTTTACATTTATTTACAATATCTGTGATTTCTGTCTCCTCCACTGCTGAGAGAAACATTGAGTTTGGATTTTTATTTATTAATGTCTGCTTCCATCCTTTAGCTGATCCAGGATCACAATTTTTTTTCTGCCGGCTTTGGTCCAACACTTAAAAAAAATCTGTTGAAATTTTAAACCACATCATTCATTTCATTAATGAGTTCATCATTATGGGTAAAATATTGTGGATAATTAGTTTATCTTGAACTTTTCTTAATGACGTTGTTAAATATGCTCCTTTTTATATTATTTTTATTCCTGTCCAATAATTGACGATAGTATTTCAGTTTGGATAGGCGTAAAATAGTTGTCAGTTTAGTTTTATGTGTTTTATATTTATTCTCAGCTTCTTTTGTTCTATATTTTATCAATATTTTTTGAGTGTGTTTTTTTTTTTACAGGCATTTTTGCAATCCCTTTGTGATCCATCATGTGTCTGAATATTTATTTCTTTTATTGTATTTTTATTAGACAATTATCATACAATATACAATAAATTGAAGGCATACAAAAAGTGTTATATGCTTTATCAATGTTGTCTTTGTTAAATACTGATCCCCAATTCTTTTAATCAGCTCATCTTTAAATGCAATAATTGTCTCCTCTGTGTTCACCCTCTTGATTTGTGGGGAGTGGGTATATAAAATTATATCAAAAAGTTTATTCTTTTTGTGTGAAAATACAAAGCCTGCTGGTTTTAAACACATTTTGGGATTGTTTTCTTTCAGACAAGTGATCAGGTCTTATGATTTGAACAGACCATTTGTTGGTCTTCAACAAAGATATAGAAGCTGTTAAATTATTTAAGACAAATTGTTGCAAAACTAGAGAAATTTTTAAAAATTTAAATTTAGTCATGCAATGTTACCAAACCTGTGGTTAGAAAAGTGCCTGTAAGGTTCAGATTAGATAAACATCTTGTTACCTGTCCAGATTACAACACTATCAAAATAAAGATTGGAAAACATTCCCTTACTTAAGCTGCCAGCCTTTATAAAGAAGCAAGAAAAGGAAACACACAGAACTGTATCGTTTGCTGATCTTGCTTTGGTCACCTTTGTTCTCTTTGACAGTCATTTCTTCCAGTCACTCCTTTGAAAGGTAAGATATAAAATGTATTTTTACATATTTTGCAACTTGCAGTTCTGTTATCTTTTTGAGTTCAGTGATTAAAGAATTTAGAGAAAATATTCCAAAGGGAATATGATAATTTGCTCATGCTTTTTCCAGGATGAAGTATCTTGCCATCTTTCTGGCACTGGCCTTAGTCATCCTCCTGGCTGAACCTGGAGAGAGTAGATTTCGATTTCCACGGCCGAAATGGAGGCCTAAAATGCCATCACGAAGTATGTTTAAAGGGACAAAAAGGGCAGCATTTATTTCTTCATTTGCTAAACATTTAAAAAAAAAAAAAAAAAAAAAAAAAAAAAAAAAAAAAAAAAAAAGAACTGTTATTCATTGCCTTTGTACTGGAACTATTTCCTCTAATGCAATATCAACATTTCAAGTGATACAATATCACAAAATATATCATGCCATAAAAATATATTATTATTAGAAATAAAGTCCCACCTTAAATTTCTTCAGTTGCTGTTAACCTATGTAGTTGAAGGAGGTAAAATAAGAATTTGCCTCTGAGAGAATATAAGGTAGATGAATAAAACTATACACAGTTTAAGACTATCCACAATACCAGGTAGAGTACCAGCACCGTTTACTACGACAGCAGGACTGAAGCTGTCTCATAGAGAAGGTTCTCTGCTGGTCCAGATTATCCAGGATGGAATACGTTCTGGTCAATATCCTCCTTAACACCACAGCCACATGTGTCTTGAGTTTTCACCCTGAAACTCTTCTCAAAGTGTTAAAATGAGCAATATTCATCTTTTTCTACTGTACCTCATCACATGAACAGGAAATCGTTCAGTCTCATCCTCTAATGACGATTTCCACGTAAATAAAACCCGACTCCCCTCATGTCGCACTAAGAATGACCTTAAGTTAACAATCGAAAACAAGCCTAACTTTATGAATAGGAAATAACTACAAAAGAAAAAAAACACTGCGCGAATAAGGTGGACCAAGATTTTTATTATCCTGTTAGTTATCCTATTAGTTAGTGATTTTAAAAAACCATCAAAGCTCAAACAACTCCTGAATATACGCGAGGGAGAGACTTTGGAGACAAATGACATCTATGAAAGACAATGTATGTATTTTTTTGTCATGACCTAAATATATTTCAACATACTTACAACATGATTTAGATTTCTTATTTGAACTTTCCAACAGTTACTTTAAAAAAACAAAAACATGCAAAAGCCTGACACTGGATGGAACCCGTTGTAACAAGTTGCCCAATAATTTCCTTAAAAAGGACAGTGTTACCACAAAAAAAAAAAAAAAAAAAAAAAAAAAAAAAAAAAAAAAAAACTCTAGGAAGGCTTCGTAAAAATATTGCATACAAACATGAAAGATATTTCACGTCGTTTTAATCCCAATATCCTGTACAGGCTGCATATTATGACTGACAAATCACCCAAACAATGACGACTCCCTTATGGATTCCCTTTGTCCATGTGAGGTATCCCGAAGGTTCAATTGTGCCCAAATCCAAGTTCTTTTCCCAAAGTGTACCAAAAATAATCCATCCTTTGTTTAGAAGGGAAATCACAAAAAAAAACAAAAAATGCGATCGCTGCTTAGTGGTATACCACTGAAAAACAAAAAAATCATCAAAAACTGCAACGCTCTCACCGGATCCGGAGGCTGTAATCCCCTTTGAGTTGCTCTGGAGGAAGGTCGGAATCCTCTGCTCCTTCCGGGGTTTCCTGTAGAGGGTAGGCCTGGTGCACAGCCCAGGTGCAGTTTCCTAATAGTTTCCTCAGCTCCCGCACCCAAATGGAATGCCAGGCGTCCTTTTGCTAAGATCCTGTGTTCAGTGGCTCTCACCTACTCCTCATGCCCTCCTGTGTCATACACACCCACACGCTTTTTATCCCTCCTTTGGTCCACACCTGTTTCCCATTTCCAATAATTACAGGTGTGCCTGCCACATAGTCACATGGTGCAACTGATTTAAATCCTTCTTTTCTACTCCCTTTCCCAGCGAGACACAAATTGTGCATACAAACTGTACACCTTACATTTGTACCACCGAAAAAACAAACAATATTTACAGACAGGGATACATACATGTGACCCCCCCCCCCCCCCCCCCCAGCCAGAGGTACCGGAGACTGAACCCCCAAAGTAAGGCTTTAAATTGACAATGTTGACTGTGTCCATCTTCTTTTGTTGGTCATTCCACTGAACATGGTAATTGACCGGACCAAGTTTTTTCCTCACCGTAGCCGGTCCCGACCATTTGGGCGCAAGCTTAGATGAGAAGTTATCGGAGGCTTTGGAAAGTGGATGCGTACGAACCCATACCAAGTCTCCCGGCAGGAGTTGTACAGCCCTTCTGCGGGTATTGTAATATTTGGCCTGTCTGGTCTGACACACTTCGACTCTCTTCTTAACTTGATCAATCATTTGTTTATGCCGTTCCAGAAATGAGTATAGAGGTTGTAGTGGAGTAGGCGGGGAGCAAATGATTCTTTCTAGGGGACATTTTAGCGTTCTTCCAAGTGCTAACTCTGCCGGTGTATGGCCCGTGGTCTCATGATAAGCAGAATTTATTGCAAAGCAGAATTCCTTAACCAACTGGTCCCAGTTTCTATGTTGGTCCCCAATGTATGAGGCAATCATCGTTTTGATGGTTCGGTTGGAATGCTCGGTGAGATTGGCTTGTGGATGATAACTAGTGGTGAACTTTTGCATCACCCCCCAGATCTTACAAAGATTAGCCATCTCATTGCTGGTGAACTGTGGCCCACGGTCAGAAACTACCTGACGTGGGACACCAAAACGGGTAAATATCTCTTCTTTCAAAAGGGTGATTATGCGGGTGGTTTTGGCATCTCGTAGTGGAAATAGTTCCACCCACTTTGTGAAATAATCTATGATCACTAAAAGGAACACATTACCTTTTTTGCTACGTGGGAATGGCCCCATGAGGTCCATCCCAAGTTTTTCCCAGGGACCCTCGGCCGGGGTAGGCTGCATCAACCCAGAAGGCTTCTGGTTGTCAGCCTTGTAGGTCTGGCAGATGTTACATCCCCTGACTTGATTCCAGACGTCTTTGCGGACCGATGGCCACCAGGCTACTTCGAGTATCCGGAGGAGAGTTTTCAATCTGCCAAGGTGCCCGCTGAGTGGGTGGTTATGAAAGTATCTCAGAAACACCGGTATCAGGGACTTTGGGACCACCAGCTGAAATTTATCTCCACCTTCCCTTACTGGTGAGCGTCGGTACAGGAGACCTTGTAGCATGGTAAATGTAATTCGGTCAGGCCTGTTACTAGTATCTGCATCTTTGGTCAGTGATGTAATTTCCGGATCTTTTTCTTGCGCCTCCCTTATCTCGGCTAATGAAGAGGGAAGGTCCGAGGAACACAAGGAGGTTGTTGCCACATAGGCTGTAACCAGAGGAGTAAGGAAGGATCGGGACAGTGCATCAGGCACAATGTTCTGAAGCCCTTTCCGATACTGGACCTTAAACTGAAATTGCTGGAGATGTAGGAGCCAGCGGGTCAATCTGGAAGAGGTTTTGGGACAGTTAAAGGCCCAGGTCAAGGCGGCATGGTCCGTGAATACTGTAAATTCCATGCCCTCGAGGTAGTGCCTCCATTTTTCCACAGACCGTACTACGGCCAGGCACTCCTTCTCAGAGGTGGAATAATTGCACTCTGCTCCTTTCAAACCTCTAGAGGCATATGCAATTACCTTCTCTTGGTCACCTACTCTTTGTACCAACACCGCCCCTAATCCGACCTCACTGGCATCGGTGTGTATTTCAAAGGGTAGGGAGGTGTCAGGTTGTATTAGGATCGGAGCATTCACTAGGGCCTGCTTCAGCTGGTCAAAGCTCTTTTGACAATCCTCCGTCCATTTCCATTCCACGCCTTTTTTCTTTAGCTGGTTCAATGGCATCGCTAGATCGGCAAAATGGTCTATAAATTTGTGGTACCATCCGACAAGCCCCAGGAACCGCTGGAGAGTCTTAAGGTTGGTGGGGATAGGATAGGAAGTCACTGCCACTGTCTTCTCAGGATCTACCTGTACGCCCTGGTCTGAGACAATATGGCCCAAGAACTTAAGCTCCCGCCGGAAAAAAAACAAACACATTTCTTCAGGTTGAGAGTCAACCCTGCCAGATGGAACTTGCCCAGAACCGCATGGAGGTCCCGGAGATGCTGTTCAGGAGTGGGTGAATAAACAATGACGTCATCGATATAAACGCAACAAATTTTTCCCTTTAGCTCCCCCAGAACTTTCTCCATCAGTAGTTGAAATGTGGCCTCTGCATTCTTAAGACCAAACGGCATACACTTGAACTGATATAGGCCCATAGGCATTATCACGGCTGTCTTGGCCTTACTATCCGAAGACATGGCTACCTGCCAGTATCCTGACTTCAGGTCGAGGGTGGTCGAGGGTGATAATCACGAGGTAAGAAAGCAGCCTGAAAAGCGAACTTAAACTCGGGCCAGTTATGCACATGGCTTTTTTCCACTGACCACCAGCTATGTGCTGGTCCTTTAAGGACGCTGGAAAGGGCCCCCAGGAGCTCTACATCCGTTAATGGTCGAACTGTGAGGAAGGTTTCACAGCCTTCCACGAAGTTTAGCACCTCAGCCACCTCTCTGGACCCACTGAAGGAGGGAAAATCCATTTTGATAGCTGGTCTGGCATATACCATAGGTGATGTGGAAGGGCTTTGGCTGTATGAAGCCTCCAAAGGAGTGGCCGTGATGGAAAGATGCGGAAGGACATTGCCTCTGGTTGGCAGGCGCATACTTTGTCTGTCCATTTCAAAAGGAGTAGGAGTTTGAGTAAAAACACTGATAGACGTAGGAGCCCACGGACTACCATCTTGAGCCTGAGTGGAGCGGCCATGAGGTGGATGCAGTGTAACCCTTGTGCGTGGAATAGGCTTAGGGAGCGAAACCAGGCTGTCGCGCTTCCGTTGATCTATTTCGGCTTTCCACCTGTCATCCCGCCTTTTTAAACACTCCACTAATTGTTCCTCAAACTCTTTAAGCCTGGACATCAGGTCCCGTTCAAGCATTTCCACCCTGCTGTCCACATATGTTCTGATGCCATCCTCGATTCAATGTGCTATTAATTGAATCCTGAAAGTCCATCTCCAGGACGTTTACCCGGTCCATGACCATCCGTAAATCATTAGTTATGGATGAAAGCGCTGGAGGAGTGAGGTAAGTTGTATTTTCCTCATCTCCAACACTTTGCCCTTCCCCTTCTAGTTCCGAAATATACATTGAACTTATCATGGAAGTCACCTCGCTCACAAGATTTCTTCTTGTGACCCATGCGTCTCTCCTTGATTCATGGAGCACTTCGCTCAGCCCAACCCCTGATGTAGGTGTAGAAGCCCTGGTGTTAGCCTCCAATACCTCCGACTGGGATTCTTCATATTCCACCAATGATATAATCTTCCTGTCAGCCATACTTTCGTGGAAAAAAAAAAAAATAGACACAATGAGGGTTTTTTTTTTTTTTTTGTTTTTTTTTTAACCCCTAAAAAGACAATGTATACCACATCAGCAAAATCAATGCTGTGTAAACCCAACTCTGTAAATGCATTCCCAGTAATGACTGCAAAAAAGAAATTACCTTCTCAGAGCCCCCCCATACTGGCCACCATCTGTAACAAGTTGCCCAATAATTTCCTTAAAGGACAGTGTTACCACAAAAAAAAAGGAGAGACTCTAAGAAGGCTTTATACCGCACACCGTCTATCCATATATCACCCATATTCACAGAAGTCTAATTGGACTACCAAGGACAGTTACTAATGTATCCTATCTTGTACCTTTGATGGTGTCTCTATGTCTCTATTCTTTCTTATTTCTTGCTCTACCCGGCTGGCCTTCGGCAGGAGGGTCCCCCCTCATGAGCCAGGTCCTGCTCCAGGTTTCTTCCCTCTTAAAGGGGAGTTTTTCCTTGCCACTGTTTGGCTTAAGGTTTTTCTTCCACTAGGGGAGTTTTTACCTGCCGCTGTTTATGTAATAATTGCTCGGGGGTCATGTTCTGGGTCTCTGGAAAGCGCCTAGAGACAACTTGTGTTGTAATAGACACTATATAAATAAAATTGAATTGAATTGAATAAAAATATTGCATACAGACATGAAAGATATTTCACGTCATTTTAATCCCAATATCCTGTACAGGCTGCATATTATGACTGACAAATCACCCAAACAATGACGACTCCCTTATGGATTCCCTTTGTCCATGTGAGGTATCCCGAAGGTTCAATTGTGCCCAAATCCAAGTTCTTTTCCCAAAGTGTACCAAAAATAATCCATCCTTTGTTTAGAAGGGAAATCACAAAAAAAAAACAAAAAATGCAATTGCTGCTTAGTGGTATACCACTGAAAAACAAAAAAAATCATCAAAAACTGCAACGCTCTCACCGGATCCACGGAGGCTTAATCCCCTTTGAGTTACTCTGGAGGAAGGTCGGAATCCTCCGCTCCTTCCGGCGTTTCCTGTAGAGGGTAGGCCTGGTGCGCAGCCCAGGTGCAGTTTCCTAATAGTTTCCTCAGCTCCCGCACCCAAATGGAATGCCAGGCGTCCTTTTGCTAAGGTTCAGTGGCTCTCACCTACTCCTCATGCCCCCCTGTGTCATACACATCCACACGCTTTTTATCCCTCCTTTGGTCCACACCTGTTTCCCATTTCCAATAATTACAGGTGTGCCTGCCACATAGTCACATGGTGCAACTGATTTAAATCCTTCTTTTCTACTCCCTTTCCCAGCGAGACACAAATTGTGCATACAAACTGTACACCTTACATTTGTACCACCGAAAAAACAAACAATATTTACAGACAGGGATACATACATGTGACCGCGTCACACCGTCTGCAGTGGTGAAAGTCAAACTGGCAGGTCTTGAGCCACAATGCTTGAAACGAGAACCTCTGTTTGTTATCAGTGAGGCTTCACAAACAGGAACAAATTGTTACAACACACAGCAGTCATAACACACACACACATACACACACACACACACACACACACACACATACTCTCACGCACCACCTAATTTCTTTACCTTAAAATCATAATGTACATATTATTGACTTATATTAGTGAATGGGGCCTTTGTCACTGGCTGAACATGCCCAGTTTGCCTGGATTTGTATTATCCAACCATGTGATCAACATGAACATCTGGCATGAACAACTGGCTCTGTTAGCCAGAAGATTACTACTCTGGGCCTGTTTATCAAGGCGAACGAGCAAAAAAACAAAAAAAAAAATGGTCTAGGCAAGTTTGTTTCGTCCATTCTTTTTCATCAATCTATGAAAAACACCCAAAATTTTCTGGTTTTAATGTATTAACAGATTTTTAAATGTGTGTGAGGGGATGCAGAATAGTATCTTTTGCTGTTCTACTGCCATCCGACCGTACAAATCATACATACTCTACCACAATCTCAGCTGGTGAATGACCCACTGCCAGTTTGTATTCATGACATTGATCTAGTCACCAGGACCTTTTTAGTTCTTAGTAACACCATGTTTGTGGTCCTTAGCTGGACAGGACAGAAAAGTAAAGAAAAACAGAAAGGAATGCGGGAGTAAACTCAGCTGCTCTGTGGCTTTCTACATAGACACTCAAATGTGAAACCAACTTCACATTCTGCTCTGAAGGGGTGGCCACGATCCGCTATCGGCAAACTCTACCACTGTCCGATTGTGGATTAAATACACCACAATCTTGATTGGACCTGTTGTGTGAAATTTTCTCAGGTTCGTCGGAGGTAGGTACACAGAAAGCACACACAGACTAGGATATAGGAATATAGGAATATATATTTATTGTCCCCAAAGCGAAGCACAAGCAATATATTTGGTTATATAGACAAAACACACAAGAACATAACTTTGATTATATGACTAAAACATGCATATAAAATATTATACAGGTATTTCACACACAAAATCCCACTCACTGTGATTCTAGCAGAATCAAATCCCTTTGGTTTTCATATATACACAAACCACATGTACTATGAGGCTGGGACCAACCTGTGTCCCCCGCTGAGCACAGCCAAAGTCAGTCACACAAACTTCAGTTTATCACAAGCTTCAGTTTATCAAACAGGCATTACTCACAACAGACTATGTTGCTAGAATAATCGTGTCATTTATTCCCTGCAGTGCATAGTAACCAAAACAGGCGGTGGTGAAGCATACATAGAGAATACCATCGGTGCATTTCTCTAATCTCTCTTTACCTTGACACGCGAACTGGAGAGCCGAGCAGTTCTGGAAAAAGAGTAGCTCCAACCTTGCTGGACGTCCGTACGCTAAACTCACAGCAGACTCTGATCAGAACTGAGAAATTTCGGTCACTATATTCTTTCGTACAAGGGTCATGCCTGAGAGAGGGGGAGGCCCTCCCCCTCCCACAAGCGGGCCCTGCTCTGGGTCACAGATCCTGATATACAAAATGTGTTTTTCTGTAAACCAGGAACCGTTCTCAAAACACGCTATCAAAATAACAGACCTTTCCCAGCTCTACTCACAAAACAACCAAAACTTCTTTCAGGCACACAAGAGAGATAACAAGAAAACTAACAAAATACTAAGACCTTTCTCAGGAACTAACAAAATAATAAGACTTTTCTCAGGAACTTAACAGAATAATAAGACTTTTCTCAGGGATTTAACAAAATAACAAGACTTTTCTCAGGAACTAACAGAATAATAAGACTTTTCTCAGGAACTAACAGAATAATAAGACTTTTCTCAGGAACTATTAGAAAAACATCTTATATAACCAATGTTTGGTCAGACCAGGACAATCTAACCATAATTCTCCTTACATTCCACCCCTTGGCCTGGTCAGACCAATACATTCAATCAACCAAGTTTTACTTATGTAGTCATGTTTGGTCAGATCAGGACAACAAAACAACAAACAAAAAAAAATTTTCTCCTTACAGGACCCAACTACGGGGTGTACTCAACATCTTTGAGCGACAAAGGCTTTCATAGACATGTTGGTGGTGGTTTGCAGGTTGTGAGGGAACAGATAAAAGAATACCAGCTGCAGTCTTGCTAAACTAAAAAGCAACCTTAAAAACTGTCCCTAGTCACGCAATATTACCTAAGTTTGAGTAAGAAAAGAAGCTGTAAGGTCCAGATAAGATAAATATGTTAATTTCTGTCCACATTTCCAAATATTTTAATTAATAAAATGTTGCCAAATGTTCCCTTGCTTAACCTGCCAACCTTTATAAAAAAGCAGGCATTGGACACTCATGACACACAGAGATCCTTCGCTCTCTTTGACTTCAATTTGTTTGGCTTCTATACTGAAAGGTAAAATGTATCTTTGTGTTACGATAAAAACTGGTACTGTATGTATTTTATAACTTGCAGATAACTGATAAATAACTGCGTGAGTGACTACTGTGATATGCGCTTGTTTTTTCCAGGATGAAGTGTCTTGCGATCTTTCTGGTATTGACCCTCGTCATCCTCTTGGCTGAACCTGGGGAGAGTCGCTCTCTACCGATTGTAAGTCCACGTTTTCCAGAAAATCGAGGATTTCCACGATTTCCAACATTTCCACGACCATATCCTGGTATGTGTTAACAGAAAAAACTGAAACACACTTTCTTGGACACTTGTTGGGAAATAACAGATAATAATAACGAAGCATGAAAAAGATAAACATCATATATATATATATATATATATATATATATATATATATATATATATATATATATATATATATATATATATATATATATATATATATAATATAGATAGATATATTAATATAGGAAAAATTGTCTGTGTAATAAATGTAGAAAACTGTTTTAAAATAAAGTATGTTTACATAATGCTTTCTAACAGTAGAATATTAAATTGACTAAAATATATTTTTAAGTCTCTTACAAAAAAATGATAGAAACTGTCTGTTTCAATAAAAAAAGACACTGATGTGCCACAGACATACAGGAAGAAAATGTAAAACTAAACTAATTGTGTTACTTTTAGTGTCATAAATGTCTTTTAAGAAAAATGACACAGAACCTTAACTAGAACCACATCAATGATACTGTTGAATTTTAAAAGGCATGAAAAAAAAGTTTAAAAACTGAGCTTGGTCGAAGAACTCAGATTATCTTGTATCACATGTCTTTTATGTCTTTTATTCAGTTGTTAAAATTTTATTCACATCTTCACTGTTTTATAGGGATGCCTGGTAGATATCCTTACGAGTAAGTACCCTTGACTAACAGTTAAAAATAAAGAGTTTATATATATATATATATATATATATATATATATATATATATATATATATATATATATATATATGTATATATATATATATATATATATATATATATATATACATACATTTTTGTGGCTTTGTACATCTTGTAATGTTTTGAACTCGTCTTCATCTTCAACCTGTAGCATTGGGATTAACGGGTAGACCTACTGCAACAACAGCTACAGCAACAACTACCACCAAATGGTCAAGAACAGCAATGGCAACAACCTTATCCATACCAAGGCCTTGGTCGAGAATAAAGGCTCTGAAGTCTTATCAAAACACAGTTTTAAGCCATCTAAGACTGTTTGATATTTTGCTTATAAAATTTGACGTTTAAAAACTGCTTTAAATACTTCTGTACTGAAAGTATTTCCTTGAATGCCATTTGATGATTCTTGCTTAATAAATGTTTTCTCTTTTTTCCTTGCAAATAAAATTGAGTCTTTCTTTTCTGTTTAATGAAATATATTACATTACATAAAACAAAACAATGAGAATTAGAAACAAATGCCCACTTCAAGTACCTGCAACCTGCTGACCGATGAAGTTGGAGGAAGTAATTTAAGTATTTGAGAAAAAGAAACAAATTTAAGCCTATCCCTTCTCATATATTTCATGATTACAATTTACATTCATCTGGCTTTTGTAATGGCAGCATGGTGGCTTAGTGGTTAGCACTGTTGCCTCACAACTAGAAGGATCCTGGATTGATTCCTGGGTGGGAGTCTTTCTGTGTGGATTTTGTGTGTTCTCTCCAGTTACTCCAGCTTCCTCTCACAGACCAAAAACATGCATGGTAGGCTAACTGAGCACTCTGTATTGCGCATTGTTGTGAGCATCGTGTTTGTTTTGCATGTGGCCATGTGAGTCAGGAAAGGCTCCGACAGACTGCCATGATCCTGCAAAGGAATAAATGCGTATAGAAAATGGTTTGATTTTGGAATAGTATGAATTTATAAGGAAAAACCCCCACTATAACACTATAAAAACCCAAAAATTGACTATAGTATTCCTGTTTTGATAGGCCTTAAAATAGTTGTCACTTAATTTTTATATTAATAATTTATTCTCAGCTTCTTTACTTCTATATTGTATGTGTTCTTTTTTTACAGGCATTTTGCAATCCCTTTGTGATCCATCGTGTGTCTGAATACTTGTTTCTTTTATTGTATTTTTATTAGACAATTATCATACTATATCATACAATAATTTGAAGGTATAAAAAAAAGTGTTATATGCTTTATCAATGTTGTCTTTGTTAAAAACTGATTCCCAATTTTTTTATTCAGCTCTTCTTTTAATGCAATAATTTTCTCCGCTGTCTTCACTCTCTTGGTTTGTTGTCCAATATTCTGTTTATCTTTCTTGTAGCAGCTATCATAGGGAAGGGGAAATGCTGTGTTCTCCATTATGTTTGTTTTTTTTGTTTCTGTTTTGTTCTTTTGTCTTATGATGGATAACAGGATCTAGTTCAGTTGCAGGACAGTCGGGGAACTTGGATACTCCAGGTCATGCACCATAACAGGGAAAGAACTGGTGTGACAGTGACATAGGGAGGAACTGCAGTATTTACGCCTAAACTGTTGTGCATTAGCCAAAAGGTTGAGGAGTGGGTATATAAAAGAGTTTCATCCTTTTGTGTGACAATACAAAGCCTGCTGATTTTGGTTACATTTCGTGATTTTTGTTTTTTTCAGACAATAAAGTGCTCAGGCCTTATGATTTGAACAGATAATTTCTTGGTATTCAACATAGATGTAGAAGCTGTTAAATTATTTGAAGACAAATTGTTGCACAACTGTAGAGAAATTTTTAAATTTTCATTTAGTCATGTGATGTTACCAAACCTGTGGTTAGAAAAGTGCCTGTAAGGTCCAGATAAGATAAACATCTTGTTACCTGTCCAGATTACAACATTAACAAGTAAAAAAAGATTGCAAAACATTCCCTTACTTAAGCTGCCAGCCTTTATAAAGAAGCAAGAAAGTGAAACACACGGAGAACCGCATTGTTTGCTGATCTTGCTTTGGTCACCTTTGTGCACTTTGACAGTCATTTCTTTTCCTCACAGTCACTCCATTGAAAGGTAAGATATTTTTAAATATTTTTACATGTTTTGCAACTTGCAGTTCTGTTATGATTGACAATTTTTGAGAAATTATTCCAAATGGAATATGATGATTTGCTCCTGCTTTTTCCAGGAAGAAGTATCTTTCTGGCACTGGCCTTAGTCATCCTCCTGGCTGAACCTGGAGAGAGTAGATTTCGATTTCCATGGCCGAAATGGAGGCCTAAAATGCCATCACGAAGTATGTTTAAAGGGACAAAAAAGCAGCATTTATTTCTTCATTTGCTAAACATTAAAAAAAAAATATATACATATATATATATATATATATATATATGACGTATAAATTCACAAATAATTCTTTTTAAACACTCCTTGAAAATTGTTATATTTAATTCTTATCTCCTTGATTTTCTGTTTTTAGGAACCTTTGGCAGAATTGGGAAATATGCAGGAAGGTTAGCATTCTTCACTCAAATTTGAAACATTAAAAAAAATAAACTTGGGTGGTTTAATGAGTGTCAGAACTATTTACATTCAGTCTCTTTCTCTTGTACATAGGTTTGGGTATGACCTGGGAGTTGGACTCCTGCCAGGTATCATCCTGAATGAAATGCAAAAAAATCAACAACAACAAGAACAACAACCCCCCTACCAAGGTTATGGTATGGCATTCAAAGACTTTGATCAGGAGTAGGGCCTGAGATGTCTTATATGCATTTTTAAGCCATGAAAGCATGTTTAATATTTTGATGAATAAAATTCACATTAAAAAAAAGAACTGTTATTGATTGCCTTTGTACTGGAACTATTTCCTCTAATGCAATACCAACATTTCAAGTGATACAATATCACAAAATATATCATGTCAAAAAAATATATTATTATTAGAAAAAAAGTGCCACCTTAAATTTCTTCAGCTGCTGTTAACCTATGTAGTTGAAGGAGGTAAAATAAGAATTTGCCTCTGAGAGAATATAAGGTAGATGAATAAAACTATACACAGTTTAAGACTATCCACAATACCGGGTACAAAGGGTTGTCTGTATATAAAAATACACAAAATCAGTTAATAAATACTTTTCTATGAATTTATGGAAGATTTGCAAATATAAATGAAATAAGAACCGCAGAGCCTCAATAGTTTTCTCTGTTAGACAAAGTTGAGTTGGGTGTAGCATGTGATGGTGTAAGGAAAGATTTCCAGCACCGTTTACTACGACAGCAGGACTGAAGCTGTCTCATAGAGAAGGTTCTCTGCTGGTCCAGATTATCCAGGATGGAATACGTTCTGGTCAATATCCTCCTTAACACCACAGCCACATGTGTCTTGAGTTTTCACCCTGAAACTATTCTCAAAGTGTTAAAATAAGCAATATTCATCTTTTTCTACCGTACCTCATCACATGAACAGGAAATCGTTCAGCCTCATCCTCTAAAGACGATTTCCACGTAAATAAAATCCAACTCCCCTCATGTCGCACTAAGAATGACCTTAAGTTAACAATCGAAAACAAGCCTAACTTTATGAATAGGAAATAACTACAAAAGAAAAAAACACTGCAAGAATAAGGTGGACAAACATTTTTATTATCCTATTAGTTATCCTATTAGTTAGTGATTTTAAAACCATCAAAGCTCAAACAATTCCTGAATATACGCGAGGGAGAGACTTTGGAGACAAATGACATCTATGAAAGACAATGTATGTATTTTTTTGTCATGACCTAAATATATTTCAACTTACTTACAACATGATTTAGATTTCTTATTTGAATTTCCCAACGGTTACTTTAAAAAACAAAAACATGCAAAAGCCTGACACTGGATGGAACCCGTCTGCAGTGGTGAAAGTCAAACTGGCAGGTCTTGAGCCACAATGCTCACACACACACACACACACACACACACACACACACACACACACACACACACACACGCTCTCTCACACACCACCTAATTTCTTTATCTTAAAATCATAATGTACATATTATTGACTTATATTAGTGAATGGGGGCTGAGCATGCCCAGTTTGCCTGGATTTGTACTATCCAACCTTGTGATCCAGTCCTGATCATTCTCTTAAGAATGAATATCATATTACAGCAACCAGTCACACATCAACATGAACATCTGGCATAAACAACTGGCTCTGTTAGCCAGAAGATTACAACTCTGGGCCTGTTTATCAAGGCGAAAGAGCAAAAAAAAAAAAAAATGGTCTAGGCAGGTTTGTTTCGTCCATTCTTTTCATCAGTCTATGAAAAACACCAAAAATGTTCTGGTTTTGATCACTCTAGGCCATTTGCCATAACAGAGAGATACTTGTTGTGGAGAGGGAGTGATGAGAGAGAGTTCAGTGACATCCACATAAATAAAGACTGTGGAAGAACCTAAGTGTTGGTATTATTAGACCTCAGTGCAGTATTTGACACCATTGACCATGGTATATTACTAGAGTGACTGGAGAATTGAGTCAGACTTCCTGACACAGTACTTGACTGATTTGAGTCTTACTTAAAAGACAGGTACTACTTTATGTCAATAGGTAAGTTTACATCAGAATCAACAAAAACTACATGTGGAGTTGCCCAAAGTTCTGTCCTAGGACCCCTCCTATTGAACATCTACATGCTTCCACCAGCTCAGATAATAATAAACAACAAGATAAACTACTATAGCTACACAGATGACAGACATTTTATATTACAATGTCACTAGGTGACAATGAGCCCATACAAGTGTTGAGTAGATATAGAGAAGGTATAGAGGGGTGGATGTGCCATAATTTTATTCAGCTGAACAAAAGCAAAATTGAAGTTGTTGTATTTGAACCAAAAGAAGAGCATTTAGGAGTCAGCACATAGCTTTAGGTATTACAGCTAGAGACCACTGAAAAGGCCCAAAATCTGGGTGTAGTTATGGACCCAGAGCTGAACCTTCAGAGACACATTAAAACAATTACAAAGCCAGTCTTCTATCACTTAAAGATCATCTCCAGGATAAAATGACTAATGTCTCAGCAGGACCTTGAAAACTCATCCATGTGTTTATCTTCATTAAAATTAATTACTCTTCCAAGTTTACCAGTAAAGTCAATCAGACAGCTACAGCTGATCCAGAATGCTGCTGCCAGAACTCTCATCTGAACTAAGAAAGTGGACCACATCACACCAGTTCTGAGGACCTTCCATTGCCCCCTGTACCTCAGAAAATAGAATAGAATAGAATTCAGTGAACTTTCCAGACTCTCGGGTCTGCTGGTTCATGTCTGCTCTGTGTCTATGTCTTTACAAAATGACTAATTGATTGAAATTAATGAATTAGATTTAAACTAAAGTTTTCTTTATTCAGCCACTGCACTGTAACTTCTTTTTTTTGTCTTCACTTTTCATATGTTTATTATGTAAAGCACCTTGCCTTGCCTTGTCTCACAGCTTACGTGTTAATGTTTGTGAGGGTCATTTCTTGGTATTAACACATGACAGTGGCCTAACTGTGCACCGTAGAGTCATCTTCACACATATGTAAAAGTTGTTCATTTTTTGTGATACCAAATTCTTGCTAAACTAAAGATCAACCTTAAAAACTGTACCTAGTCATGCAATATTACCCAACTTTGAGTAAGAAAATAAGCTGTAAGGTCCAGATAAGATAAATATGTTAATATTTGTCCACATTTCCAAATATTACAATAAATAAAATGTTGCCAAATCTTCCCTTGCTTAACCTGACAACCTTTATAAAAAAGCAGGCATTGGACACTCATGACACACAGAGATCCTTCGCTCTCTTTGACTTCAATTTGTTTGGTTCCTCTACTGAAAGGTGAAATGTATCTTTGTGTTACGATAAGAACTGGTACTGTATTTATTTTATAACTATACAAATAACTGCGTGAGTGACTACTGTGATATGCGCTTGTTTTTTCCAGGATGAAGTGTCTTGCGATCTTTCTGGTATTGACCCTCGTCATCCTCTTGGCTGAACCTGGGGAGAGTCGCTCTCCACCGATTGGAATTCCATATTTTCCACGAATTCCAGGATTTCCACCACCTAGAAAGCCATATCCTGGTATGTGTTAACAGAAAAAAACTGAAACACACTTTTTTGGACATTTATTGGAAAATAACATATAATAATAACGCAGCATATATATATATATATATATATATATACATACATATATAGATAGATAGATATATTAATATAGGAAAAATAGTCTGTGTTATAAATGTAGAAAAACTGTTTTAAAATAAAGTATGTTTACATAATGCTTTTTAACAGTAGAATATTAAATTGACTTAAATATATATTTAAGTCTCTTACATAAAAATGATAGAAACTATCTGTTTCAATAAAAAAAGACACTGATGTGCCACAGACATACAGGAAGAAAATGTAAAACTAAACTAATTGTGTTACTTTTAGTGTCATAAATGTCTTTTAAGAAAAATGACACAGAATCTTAACTAGAACCACATCAATGATACTGTTGAATTTTATATATATATATATATATATATATATATATATATATATATATATATATATATATATATATATATATATATATATATATATATATATATATATATATATATATATAAAACTCGTTCCTCACCCTCCGTGGGTGGTGTCCCTTCTAAGCTCGGGTCCTCTACCAGAGGCCAGGGAGCTTGAGGGTTCTGCGCAGTATCTTTGCTGTTCCTAACACTGCACTTTTCTGGACTGAGATATCTGAGGTTGTTCCGGGGATCTGCTGCAGCCACTCTTCCAGTTTGGGGGTTACTGCCCCGAGTGCTCCGATCACCACGGGCACTACTGTCACCTTCACCTTCCAGGCCTTCTCCAGCTCCTCTCTAAGCCCTTGGTATTTCTCAAGCTTCTCGTGTTCCTTTCGCCTGATGTTACCATCACTTGGTATTGCCACATCCACCACCACGGCTTTCCTCTGCCCTTTGTCTACCACCACGATGTCTGGTTGGTTTGCCATCACCATCCTGTCTGTCTGTATCTTGAAGTCCCACAGGAGCTTTGCTCTGTCATTTTCCACCACCTTGGGAGGTGTTTCCCATTTTGACCTTGGGGTTTCCAGCCCATACTCCACACAGATGTTTCTGTAGAGTATGCCCGCTACTTGGTTATGGCGTTCCATGTATGCTTTCCCTGCTAGCATCTTACACCCTGCAGTTATGTGCTGGATTGTTTCCGGTGCTTCTTTGCACAACCTACACCTTGGGTCTTGACTGGTGTGGTATATCTGGGCCTCTATTGCTCTGGTGTTCAGAGCCTGCTCCTGTGCAGCCAGGATGAGTGCCTCTGTGCTGTCCTGTAGGCCAGCTCTCTCTAGCCATTGGTAGGACTTCTTGAGATCAGCCACTTCAGTTATGGTTCGATGGTACATCCCGTGTAGGGGTTTGTCCTCCCATGATGCTTCCTCCTCCAGCACCTCTTCACCTTGCCATTGTCTGAGGCATTCACTGAGTACGTCATCCGCTTGGGCCTTGTCCTTGATGTACTCATGGAGCTTGGCAGTTTCGTCCCGGATAGTGGCTTTCACACTCACTAGTCCTCGTTGATTATTTGGCTTAGGGGGTTCAGACCTATGCAGAACAGCAGTGGGGACAGCTTGGTAAATGCCACATCTGATGGACACTTGGGCAAGTGGCTTGCCATTTGCCTCGAGAGTGGTTTTCCACAGGCCCATCGAGTTTGCAATGAAGGCCCTTAGAGTGGGTATATATATATATATATATATATATATATATATATATATATATATATATATGAAAAATAGTCTGCGTAATAAATGTAGAAAACTGTTTTAAAATAAAGTATGTTTACATAATGCTTTCTAACAATAGTATATTAAATTGATCTAAGTTCCTAAATTTAATGCCATTCATTCAAAAGTCATGAAAAAAAAGTTTAAAAACTGAGCTTGGTCTAAGAATGCAGATTTTCTTGCCTTTTATGTCTTTTATTCAGTTGTTAAAATTTTATTCACATCTTCACTGTTTTATAGGGATGCGTGGCAGCAGATATCCTTACAAGTAAGTACCCTTGACTAACAGTTAAAAATAAAGAGTTTATATATATATATATATATATATATATATATATATATATATATATATATATATATATATATATATATATATATATATATATATATATATATATATGATTTTTGTGTCTTTGTACATCTTGTAATGTTTTGAACTCATCTTCATCTTCATCCTGTAGCATTGGGATAAACGGATAGACCTACTGCAACAACAGCAACAGTAACAACCACCACCAAATGGTCAAGAACAGCAATGGCAACAACCTTATCCATAACCAAGGCCTTGCTCAAGAATAAAAGCTCTGAAGTCTTATGAATACACAGTTTTAAGCCATTTAAAACTGTTTGATATTTTGCTTATTAAATTTGACATTTAAAAACTGCTTTAAATACTTCTTTACTGAAAGTATTTCCTTGAATGCCATTTGATGATTCTTGCTTAATAAATGATTTCTCTTTTTTCTTTGCAATTAAAATTGAGTCTTTCTGTTCTGTTTCATGAAATATGTTACGTTACAAAAAACAAAACAATGAGAATTAGAAACAAATGCCCACTTCAAGTACCTGCAACCTGCTGACCTATGAAGTTTTAAAATGTTAACCTCTTTCTAATGAGAACCACAAAACAGAGGACAGATGAGTCAAAAATAAAGAATGATATTTTTAATTAAACAACGCATGGAATAACATGCAGATGTAGCTTGTCAAATGAGAAGGAAAAAGCTGAGCTTTAACCCTCTACTGACTATTTCTACCTAAACAAATGAAAAATTTCACGATCAAGTCGCTAAATGAAAATATCGTAAATAGACAAAAAGTATTTGAGGAATTTCAGCGTGTGCACGTATTCCTCTCAGGAGGCATAAACCTGTTCTCTAGTATTAAAAATGTAAAGTGTTACCTCTTTCTAATAGACAAAAATTGAACATTCTTTAGAAAAAAACACCACCAGCAGCTACGTTCACAAACAAAAGGCGACAGGGGAAACTATCTGTTTCACTATAAAAAGACACTGATGTGCCACAGACATACAAGAAGAAAATGTAAAACTAAACTAATTGTGTTACTTTTGGTGTCATCATTTTCTTTTAGGATAACTGACACAGAATTTTAACTAGAACTTCATCAATGATACTGTTGAATTTTAGAAGTCATGAAAAATTTTTTTTTTTTTTTTTTTTTTCCCCCTTGTTTGCACATATATTTATGGTTGATACCATGTTGGTATAACCGGAGTTGTATATATGCATTTTAATCTGGTAACCAAGGGTGTTTTGTGTGTGTGGGTGAGTGTGTGCAAGTGTGCTACCTTCACCAGCCCTCATAACAGTCAAACTATATTTTTATTGATCCCTGGAGAAATCAAACAAGATAAGAGTAAAGGGAGAGTCGGAGAGAGGGGTGTAAATATTCTGCAGAGGAGGGCTAGAGTCACCGGGTGTGGAGAGTGGAGAGAAAGAGAGCAGGAGAGAGAGACGAGACAGTGGTGATGCAGTTTGGTGTCTGTGTTGTAGTATTTGTCAAGAAGTTTATAATGTGTTGTTTAAGGGGTAAAAGGTGGACACAAGACAATCAAGCGTTATAAGCAAAAAAAAAAAAAAAAAAAAAAAAAAAAGAAAATAGAGGAAAGAGGAGGAGGAGTTTCCTATTTACAATCACATTTCTGATCGTTTGAGCGTTGGGGGGGGTGCTGGAGGCAGTATTGAATAGTCATATATAATATCTACATACATACATACACATACATATGTGGACATGTATGCTGTTATCTAGTACATATTCTTTATACATTGTAAACAGAGCAACTCAATTTGTACTTCAATGCACAATGCACACACACACACACACACCCGTACACACACACCCAGCAAAGATCCGTGTGTTGACCTCGAAGCATTATGTATGTAAGATACATGTGCATCAGTAAGTAGTTATTCATACATATTAATATACTCTGACACAATCATGTGCACCTGTGCTTTTTAGTTTCATGTGCATATACATATATCCTGTATCTGTCCATATATATATATATACCCATACATCAATAAATACACATATAGAAATGCATCTACATATACACAGTAACATATAAACACCTAGTGCATACTTATATATATCTATATATTTGCATACATACAAACACACATACATACCCACATATACACATCCGCACGTGTACACACACACACACACACACACACACCTCCACATGTGTACTCCCATGCACACACACACACACCTCCACATGTGTTTGCACACACTCACACACACGTCCACATGTGTACGTACACACACACGCACACACACTCACGCACACACACACACACACGTGCACAGACACATGTACCCACACACACACGTGTACTCTCACGCACACACACACGTGTACATGCACACGCACACCCACACACACACACATACACACACGTGTACGCGGATGACATTGATGGAGTTTTTGATTTTCCAGTTCATGAGGATTGTTTTCTTGGCAATGATTAGGGCAATAGAAAGGATTCTGTTGGAACTATTATCCAGTGATAGAGTCGAAAAATCTCCCAAGAGGCAGAGTGAGGGTAACAGCGGGATGCAGCAATCAAGACATTGGGAGAGGGTGTCAGTGATACTGTGCCAGAACATTTTGACTGGGTCACAATCCCAGATTGCATGCAAGTATGTGTCCGTCACATTTTGTGTACACTGTGTACAAATTTTTGTATCTTTAAAGCCCATTTTAAACATTCTTTCCCCCGTATAGTGAGCTCTGTGAATTACTTTATATTGTATTAGTTGTAGATTCACATTAGCGGTAGACATAAATATATTTTTACAGATTTGGGTCCAGAAGTCAGCATTGTAGGTAACCTCTAAATCTTTCTCCCATGTAATTGATGGAATGGACATTGTTGTCTTATTTGTTGCAATTAACTTATAAATTTTGGATAAAATTTTCTGTTGACTAGTAATTTGGGTTAAATCTAGTACCAGTGGCGGAAGGTTAAGGTTAGGTGTTTTACTATTAAGTTTTGTTTGAACAATAGCTTTAATTTGAAGATATTCTGGAAATTGATTTCCTCCAATGCTATACTTCTGTACGAGGTGAGAGAAAGAAACCAGGGTGTTGTTTTCATAGATATCTTTAAGATGCGTAATGCCCTTAGTGATCCATGATGACAGATTTAATGGTTTCCTGTTCATCAAAAAATCTGGATTATTCCAAATAGGAGTGTATGTACTTGGTGATACCGTGGTATTAGTCATTTGGTGAAAGTCCCACCAGGCCGTCAGAGTTGAGGCAATGATTGGATTTTTGAAGCAGGGGTGTCTGGTAATAGTGCGGCTTATAAATGGCAAATCAGAGATATTGATTCCTTTACAAAAAAATTGTTCTAGCCCTATCCAAGAACAATCTGATTCGTTTGGTTTAATCCATTTATAAACATACTGGAGTTTATTTGCAAGATAGTAATGCTGGAAGATTGGGGCCTCCAGACCACCATTTAATTTATTTTTTTGTAATGTTGATAGTTTAATTCTGGCCTTTTTATTTTTCCAGTAATAATGTGTAATTATTGAATCTAAAGATTTGAACCAGAGGGTTGGAAGCTTGCTGGGAATCATTGAAAAGCGATAATTTACCATGGGAAGTATGGTCATTTTGACTGTAGCAATTCTACCAATAAGATTTATTGGTAAATTCATCCAACGTTTTAGATTTTCTTCAATCGTTTTCAGGAGTGGATTATAATTAAGGCCAATTAACTCTGACAGCTTAGGGGGAATGTTAATTCCCAGGTATTTTATGTTGCCGGTGGTGATTGAGAATGGTCCAGTGACAGTTGCCACATCCCAGGTGTTAGAGTTCAGTGGTAGTATGGTGGATTTAGACCAGTTAATAGTGTAGTCAGAGATCTTAGAGAAATTATTAATAAGGTTGACAGTATCGGGAATTGACGATGATGGGTTTTGTAGATATAAGAGGATGTCATCAGCATATAAGCTAATCTTATGGGTTGTATCTCCTGTTCCGATTCCTGAAATTGTGCTGTCTTGTCGTATGGCTGCTGCCAGAGGTTCTATAAAGATGGCAAATAGGGATGGAGAGAGTGGACATCCTTGCCTTGTACCCCTGTGTAGAGTGAACCGCTGTGATATTAATCCATTTGTGGTGACTGTTGCCATCGGTGATGTGTAAAGAATCTTGATCCAATGAATAAATGATTCACCAAAGCCGATTTTTTTAAGTGTTTGGAATAAGAATTCCCAATTAACTTTGGTGTATCTGTTTGTGATGAGTAGTGAATCAGATTAAATAGTCTCCGTAGGTTATTGGCGGAGTGTCTTCCTTTAATGAAGCCTGTTTGGTCTGGATGAATGATAAGTGGAGTTACTTTTTCAATTCGTAGCGCTAGAGCTTTACTGATTATTTTTGTGTCTAAATTAATTAGGGATAACGGGCGGTAGCTTGCTGGAAGAGTGGGGTCTTTTCCAGGTTTTAATATTAAAGTAATCATCACTGTATTCATCTCCATAGAGAGCTTAGATTTTTCCTTAATTTCTGCTATTAATCTTGTAAATATGGGTGCTAGAATGTTCCAAAAGTCTTTATAGAATTCTGCCGGGAAGCCGTCTGGACCCGGTGATTTGTTATTAGGCATTAGTTGAAGAGCTTTATGGATCTCTGTTGGAGTTAGAGGTACATCAAGTTCTCCAGCCTGATCTTCTGTGAGGTTTGGTAGGTTGATATTGTCGAGAAATTTGTTAATCTCTGATATGTCTGATTTGTTTGCAGATGAATACAGCTTTCTGTAGAAATTCATAAATTCCTTGTTGATTTCTTCAGGGTCTTGAAGGATGTTTCCCGTTGAGTTAGCAACTGTGGAGATTGTGGATTTTTTCTTGTTTTTCTTAATCTGACTGGCCAGATATTTGCCCGATTTATTACCGAATTCAAATTGTTCATGTCTGAGTCTTTGGATGAGGAATCTACTTTTTTTATTTAGGTATTCATTCAACTGCAGTTTATATTTTTGCAGTTCAGAATGATTCTGAGGAGTTGGGTTATTAGCATTATTTATTTCTAATTCTTTAATCTTCTTTTCCAAGTTTCTTTGTTCATGCTCTTCCTTCTTTTTCTTATGGGAGGAATATGAAATAATCTGTCCTCTCAGCACAGCTTTGCCCGTTTCCCAAAGAAGTGATGGGGATATTTCTGGTGAATCATTTATTTCAAGGAAGAATGTCCAGTTCCTCTTAATATAGTCGTCAAAGTCAGGGTCTTCAAGCAGCGATGTGTTAAGTCGCCACCTGTTGCTGGTTTTAATAGGTGTACTTTTAGTCCAGGTCAGAGTGATCGGAGCATGATCACTAATAATAATAGGATGTATTTCAATATTACTCACTTTGGAAATCAGGGAATTACTAATAAGGTAATAGTCGATTCGTGAGTAAGATTGATGGACTTGTGAGAAGTAAGAGAATTCTTTATCATTAGGGTGTTTCAGCCTCCAACCATCTCCAAGACCATAGTCTGCCATGAACTGTTTGATTGTTTCTGAAGATTGATAGTTATATGTTTTACTACAGTTATTAGATTTATCTAGTGCCGGATTAAGAACAGTATTAAAATCTCCACCTATGATTATTGGTGAGTCGGAGAAATTAGAAATAGCTGTAAAGAAAGAATGAAAAAACGGTGAGTCGTCTTTGTTTGGGCCATAAATACTGGCTATTGTTATTGGATTGTTGTCAATTGTAATATTAATAATTATGAATCTCCCCTCAGGATCTTCAACCGTGTCATTATGAGTAAAGAAAATGTTTTTGTGAATTAAAATTGCTACTCCTCTTTGCCTTGAGTTAAAATCAGCAGTATATATGTGATTAAATTGTGGAGTCATTAATTTCTGCAAGTCAGTTTTTGAAGTATGTGTTTCTTGTAACAGACATATGTCAGCCTGCAATTTATTTATATAGTCGAATATTTTTGTTCTTTTTATGTTTGATTTAATTCCGCGGATGTTCCAGCTTACAAAATTTACTGAATTCATATTGTTTGTGTTTTATTGTCTACTTCCTGTTTGTATGTTGAAGCTGCATGGGAAAGCCTGAGAATCCGCTTGTGTGAACATTTAGTCAGATATTCAGAACAGATTGTGTGTGTAATGTTTTCCTCCCCCTTTTCTTAACTTGAAAGAAACTATAAGTGAAAGGGACAGAGAAAAGATGTGAAGTAAGGAAAACAGAAAGACATAGAGAAGACAGAAGATACAACAAAACAATCAAACAAACATACCAAAGTGACAGAATATACATTTTCAATTTGGAGACCAGGGTGCATATTTATAAGTGCAGATAATTTGTGTAGCCAATGATGATGAGTTATTGGTTGTTTAAAAGAGCCAGGGAGTGATATTCTGGTCACGAAACATCTGACCGTTAATGTACAGTTTATCCACCGCGACTACCGCCTTTTTCCCTTCTTTGATGAACTGCTTCCTGATCTGGAACAGAACCTTCCTTCTGTTCAGAATCTCCCGTGGGAATTGGTCGTTCATGCCGTAATCGGTCCCTCCCAGGTTCCTCCCCTGGCGTTGCACCTGCTGTTTTTGTTTAAAGTGTTCGAATTTGGCTACGATCGGACGTGGACGTTTATTTTCCGGGTTTTTACGCCCGATACGATGGACTCTGTGAAACGAAATGTCTTTCACCGTGTCTGCTGGGATTTTTAGTTGTTTCATCATGAATTCTTTGATCAGCTGCTCAGAGTTGTCCTCTCTTGTTTGCTCCGGGATTCCAGAAAACACCAGATTGTCCCTCTTGCTGCGCGATTGTAAGTCAAGCATCGCTTCTTTTATTTCTTTATTTTCTCTCGTGACTACCGCCAGCTGGGATGACATCGATGTCAGGGATTCCCGGAGAGAAATGTTTTCTGTAGTCAGCGCAGCAATTTGGTTTTGGCTGAATTCCAGACTTTCGCGTAGCTGCTGGAATTCTTTATGCAATAGCTCGACAAGCGCCATCCTAGTGTCCAGTCCGGACAGTTTTTCATTAATTGAGACGAGAATGTCACTCACCTCTGAGCTGGATGAGTGTCTCGGAGAGCTATGTGTGGACTCGGACTGTCTGGTCCTCTTACTTGGCGTGGGCTTGATTTTCTCCATATGGCTCGCTGACTCGGCGTCCTCCGCGGCACAAAACGTGTTGTAGAACGCGTCGATAAAGTTTTCGAGTTCTTCCAGGGTGAAGTAATCCAGTATCCGCTCGGATATTTTTTAATGAAATTATATTCTCGAAGAAGACACTTGTTAAATTTGTTTAAGAGTTTAAATCTAACAGTAACCGGCTATCATGTTTGATGTCGCACTAGGTCTCGTTTGGTCTCGCGATCACAGGTTCATCTCGCAAGATCTGATCTCGCGAGATGATTCAGAGTTCCGGTGTGTCGATTCAGAGTTCTGGTGTGTCCTCCCACATGAAAAAAGTTTAAAAACTGAGCTTGGTCGAAGAACTCAGATTTTCTTGCATCACATGTCTTTAATGTCTTTTATTCAATTGTTAATATTTTATTCAAATCTTCACTGTTTTCTTGGCAAATATGGTGCCAAGTAAGTACCCTTGATTAACAGTTACAAATAAAGAATTTATATATATGTAGGTTTGGGTATGACATGGCAGTTGGACTCCTGCCAAGACTGATCCAAAACCGAATGCAAAATGGTCAACAACGGCAACGGCAACAACCTTATCCATACCAAGGCCTTGCTCAAGAATAAAGGCTGAGAAGTCTCACGAAAACACAGTTTTAAGCCATCTAAGACTGTTTGATATTTTGCTGATTAAAATTGACATTTAAAAACTGCTTCTTAATACTTCTGTACTGGAAGTAGTTCCTCAAATGCTATTTCCAGATTCTTGCTCAATAAGTGTATATTCTTTTTTCTATCTATCTATCTATCTATCTATCTATCTATCTATCTATCTATCTATCTATCTATCTATCTATCTATCTATCTATCTATCTATCTATCTATCTATCTATCTATCTATCTATCTATCTATCTATCTATCTATCTATCTATCTATCTATCTTTCTGTCTGTCTGTCTGTCTGTCTGTCTGTCTGTCTGTCTGTCTGTCTGTCTGTCTGTCTGTCTGTCTGTCTGTCTGTGCGTGCGTGCGTGTTTGTGTGTGTGTGGTTTTTTTTCTTCTCTTCATAAAATTATAAGATTCTAAAAACCCACAGATTTCTTTATTTTGTGTACATAAATGTATTTATATAGATTTATTCTTAAGAGGTTCTATATGTTCAGATGTGTGTGATGTGTTAACATTGTTATGCTGTACACAATGGTTTTGACATGTAGTATTACTATTTTGATATGCAATAAATAGTTGTCAGTTTTTTTTTATATTGTTTATTTTTATTTTCAGCTTCTTTAGTTCTATATTTGATTAATTCTTTATAGAGTTTGATCCATGGTGTGACTTATTATTTATTTATTTTATTGGACAATTTCTATCATACAATAATTTGAAGGTATACAAAAAAGTTATATATGCTTTATAAATGTTGTCTATGTTAAAAGAAATGTTGAAACGTATAATAGAATGATTGTTGTCGGACTGAACTGTCCTGTTGTACTGATCATCTGAGTAATAGCAACAGTTGTTGATGATGTCATAGTAGAACTTATTATCGGGTCAACGTCATCCTCCATGTTCAAATGTTTGTACTCTGTGTAATCAAATGTTCTAAGCTCTATTTTAAAACAATTCACAGTCGTAAAAGGTTATCTTTGTAAACAGTTGATGATGAACAACTGCTAGTACTGGGTTTAATCCTGATGGTGAACAGTTCTTACTGTTTGTTTTACCTTCTAGTTAGTGCTCAGTTAAATCTCTCCAGCTCCTCCATGTCTCTGATGACAAATACTTTTGCCTGCTCCGGTGTTTCGTTCAGCTTGATGAAGATCTTGCACCTTTAGACTTAACTTAACTTAACTTAAGATACCCTGGATCTTCCCTTGCTTCTTCAGGAACTGGGCTTTCCTGGACATGTCAGCGTTCCATTTGGTCAGATGTGTGTTACATCATTACACAGCAGAAAATAAAAAAGATTATTTATTTTTTTAAACAAAAAGAAAAACAAGAGCAATAGACAAAGACAGTAGCTAAAATATTTTTAAGTTTTGAAATACAAACTTAAAAGTAACAGTGCTGAGCTGGAACTTTATTCAAATGCAGATGTGAACACGTGTGTCAATCAATCAATCAATCAATCAATCAATCAATCAATCAATCAAACAATCAACCAATCAATCAATCAATCAATCAATCAATCAATCAATCAATCAATAAAATAATCAATCAATCAATCAATCAATCAATAAATCAATAAAATAATCAATCAATCAATCAATTAATTGTATTCCACTTTCAAATAAACCAGGGTTGACCAAAGTGCTTTACAAATCAAAAAAAAAATAAACTACAAAAAATAATGTAGTGAGTCTTCAAACTAGATTTAAATAACCTGAGTGTTTCAGCTGATCTGCGGCTTTCTGGGAGTTTGTTCCAGACACGTGGAGCAGAAAAGCTGAAGGAAGCTTGTCCGTGTCTGGTTGTGACTCTGGGAACTGATAAAAAACAGTTCCAGATGACCTCATGGGTCTGGAAGGTTCATACTGGGTCAGGAGGTAACTGATGTATTTTAGTCCTAGATCATTCAGATCTTCATAGACCAGCAGCAGAACTTTAAAGTCTGTCCTCTGATGGACAGGCAGCCAGTGATCCAGTTTTTTGGTCTTAGTGAGGACTCCAGCAGCAGAGTTCTGAATGAACTGCAGTTGTCTAACTGATTTTTTAGGTAGACCTGTAAAGATGTTCTTACAGTAATTAGCTACTAAAGATGAATGCATGGACTAGTTTTTCCAGATCCTGCTGAGAAATCAGATCTTTTTTCTTTGATATATGCTTATGGTTTTAGTGGACTTACATTGTTAGTGTTTTTCATATTTAGGTTTACCTGGCCTGATTGGTGGGTTTTAGGTGTATAGATTAAAGCTCTGTGGTGATCCGTAATAATTTCTCTTTGAAATTATTACAAAATGATTACAATTAGTTATTTTTGGAGCCAGTTTTGTTTTTGGTTAACAGGGAAAAGTTGTGGTACATCCAGTCATTAATCTCCTCAATGCATTTGCCAAGAGCTTGTACAGGGCCTCTGTTTCCTGGTGATATTGTTTTATCTGCATTGCTATGGTAACTTATTTTGTTGTTTTTTATAACCTGTCCCCATGGGAGCATGTAGATGATAAACAGAAGAGGTTCCAGGATGGAACCTTGGGGAACCCCAAATTTAATTCTTGTCTTTTCAGATGTAAAGTTACCTATTGACACATAGTAGTTTCCTGTTCTCTAAGTATGTTTTGAAAAAGTTTAGTAGAGTTCAACATTGAGATCCAGTTCAACAAAAACATTTTTCCACTGTCTATTCAAGAATCATTAAAGTATGATAAACACTTCGGTTAGCACAGTCTGTGCTGTGGTGCAGTGTAAAACCTGATTGGAAGGCATCATAGCGGTAGTGTAGTAATTTAGCTCTTAAAAAAAACTTTTTCAATAATCATTGTTTAAAATGAAACATTTGAGATTGGCCTGTAGTTGTTTAATAGTGTCTTGTCAAGATGATCTTTTTTCAGCAGAGGTTTAATTACAGCTGTTTTCAGTAGCTCTGGGAACACAAGTGACAGTTCACAATCTGTAACAGGTCTGACTCCAAAATCTTTGAGAGCTTTTTGAAAAAAACGTGTTGGCAGGATGTCTAAATAGCAAGAGGAGGAGTTCAATTGATGTAAGATATCCTTTCATGTCCTTGCTGTTAATGGGATTAAACTATGTCATGGTGTTTGACCCAGTTTTCATTCCTGTGACTGAACCCCCAGAAAGGGCAGGTGTTGTGGAGAAGACATGGTTAAAGGTCTCACTACTGTTTTCAGTTATACACCATTTTATGATCACTGATCACTGCTTTTGTGTGGACTGAAACTGTAGTCTCAGAGAAAACAGGAATAATCAGACAGGCCACACATGTTCAGATATTTACAAGTAACGTGTGTCCCTTATTTTGCATGGAGTCTGTAGCTGAGTCAGCCAAAAGTTTTCCAGAGTGTTAGTGGGGTCTTTAGTCCTTTTATCCACATTGATATTTATATCACCAAAAATAATTACTCAGTCAAAATTGACACAGATCATAGACAGTAATTCAGTAAGATCAAGTTTGCAGACTTGAGGGACCTGTAAACATTAGGAAACTGGACTCTGGATGAGACCTTTAGCTTTAAAGCCACATATTCAAAAGACTGAAAATCTTCAGGAGATAACCGCGTGCACTGAACAAATTCATTAAATAAAACTGCAACCCACCTCCTCTCCTGCTCACTCTGGCCTCACTGTGAAACTGAAGTTAGGAGAGGAGGACACTTCTTCACATACTAGGAAATACTTTGAATCAACAATACAAAACATGGCTCAGCATGAATTTAAATATGCTTGAAAATACCTACAAAATTAATAAGATCTCTTGTTTGAATTTCTTTAAAGGTTATTTGTATGTTAAAGAGGACTCACTTTAAGCAGATGCATTTAGACCACATCAAGGATGTCCATCATAATATCGATTGCTGAAATGGAAAAGTTCCTATCTGCAAAATGATCAAAAACATTTAGGGAAAATCCTCCAGTTTCCACTTTCCAACTCTTGAATACCTCGTTGGTCTTGTTAACAAATAATATAGTAATCTTGTCCAAAAAACAGTGTAATATTTATTGGGTTTCCATAAAATGCATAATTATTTGAGAAACAAGGTATTTTGTTTTTCGGATAAGAAGCTTTGCATTTTGCGTCAATATGTAAAAATCTCCTCGGTTTTCTTTGCTACACAAACTTCTTTAAGTGCAACTACGGAAGGGGTCAAGCAAATGGTGTCCTCAGGAAGAGCATGAGTGATCCAGGTTTGGATAAACAGAGAGAGGATGTATGTTACACCCCTCAGGCAGTTATGAAATGGGAAATTTTTGTTCTGGTGGCTCAGCTGTACTCGAGTGCAAGAAAGAAACTGTGCCTGTCACAGCCTTCACTTGCTGGACAATCAGAGAACTTAGTCACTCTAGGCCATTTGCCATAACAGAGAGATACTTGTTGTGGAGAGGGAGTGATGAGAGAGAGTTCAGTGACATCCACATAAATAAAGACTGTGGAAGAACCTAAGTGTTGGTATTATTAGACCTCAGTGCAGTATTTGACACCATTGACCATGGTATATTACTAGAGTGACTGGAGAATTGAGTCAGACTTCCTGACACAGTACTTGACTGATTTGAGTCTTACTTAAAAGACAGGTACTACTTTATGTCAATAGGTAAGTTTACATCAGAATCAACAAAAACTACATGTGGAGTTGCCCAAAGTTCTGTCCTAGGACCCCTCCTATTGAACATCTACATGCTTCCACCAGCTCAGATAATAATAAACAACAAGATAAACTACTATAGCTACACAGATGACAGACATTTTATATTACAATGTCACTAGGTGACAATGAGCCCATACAAGTGTTGAGTAGATATAGAGAAGGTATAGAGGGGTGGATGTGCCATAATTTTATTCAGCTGAACAAAAGCAAAATTGAAGTTGTTGTATTTGAACCAAAAGAAGAGCATTTAGGAGTCAGCACATAGCTTTAGGTATTACAGCTAGAGACCACTGAAAAGGCCCAAAATCTGGGTGTAGTTATGGACCCAGAGCTGAACCTTCAGAGACACATTAAAACAATTACAAAGCCAGTCTTCTATCACTTAAAGATCATCTCCAGGATAAATGACTAATGTCTCAGCAGGACCTTGAAAACTCATCCATGTGTTTATCTTCATTAAAATTAATTACTCTTCCAAGTTTACCAGTAAAGTCAATCAGACAGCTACAGCTGATCCAGAATGCTGCTGCCAGAACTCTCATCTGAACTAAGAAAGTGGACCACATCACACCAGTTCTGAGGACCTTCCATTGCTCCCTGTACCTCAGAAAATAGAATAGAATAGAATTCAGTGAACTTTCCAGACTCTCGGGTCTGCTGGTTCATGTCTGCTCTGTGTCTATGTCTTTACAAAATGACTAATTGATTGAAATTAATGAATTAGATTTAAACTAAAGTTTTCTTTATTCAGCCACTGCACTGTAACTTCTTTTTTTGTCTTCACTTTTCATATGTTTATTATGTAAAGCACCTTGCCTTGCCTTGTCTCACAGCTTACGGGTTAATGTTTGTGAGGGTCATTTCTTGGTATTAACACATGACAGTGGCCTAACTGTGCACCGTAGAGTCATCTTCACACATATATAAAAGTTGTTCATTTTTTGTGATACCAAATTCTTGCTAAACTAAAGATCAACCTTAAAAACTGTACCTAGTCATGCAATATTACCCAACTTTGAGTAAGAAAATAAGCTGTAAGGTCCAGATAAGATAAATATGTTAATATTTGTCCACATTTCCAAATATTACAATAAATAAAATGTTGCCAAATCTTCCCTTGCTTAACCTGACAACCTTTATAAAAAAGCAGGCATTGGACACTCATGACACACAGAGATCCTTCGCTCTCTTTGACTTCAATTTGTTTGGTTCCTCTACTGAAAGGTGAAATGTATCTTTGTGTTACGATAAGAACTGGTACTGTATTTATTTTATAACTATACAAATAACTGCGTGAGTGACTACTGTGATATGCGCTTGTTTTTTCCAGGATGAAGTGTCTTGCGATCTTTCTGGTATTGACCCTCGTCATCCTCTTGGCTGAACCTGGGGAGAGTCGCTCTCCACCGATTGGAATTCCATATTTTCCACGAATTCCAGGATTTGGTATGTGTTAACAGAAAAAAACTGAAACACACTTTTTTGGACATTTATTGGAAAATAACAGATAATAATAACGCAGCATGAAAAAGATAACACATCATATATAATATATATATATATATATATATATATATATATATTATAGTATATATATATATATATATATATATAATTATATATATCTATATATAGCTACATTATATATATATATATATCTATATATAGATTATATATATAGATAGAGAGATAGATAGATATATTAATATAGGAAAAATAGTCTGTGTATAAATGTAGAAAAACTGTTTTAAAATAAAGTATGTTTATATAATGCTTTCTACAGTAGAATATTAAATTGACTTAAATATATATTTAAGTCTCTTACAAAAAAATGAAAGAAACTATCTGTTTCAATACAAAAAGACATTGATGTGCCACAGACATACAGGAAGAAAATGTAAAACTAAACTAATTGTGTTACTTTTAGTGTTCATAATGTCTTTTAAGAAAAATGACACAGAATCTTAACTAGAACAACATCAATGATACTGTTGAATTTTAAAAGTGATGAAAAAAGTTTAAAAACTGAGCTTGGTCGAAGAACTCAGATTTTCTTCCATTTTATATATATATATATACATATATATATATATATATATATATATATATATATATATATATGAAATAATCTGCGTAATAAATGTAGAAAACTGTTTTAAAATAAAGTATGTTTACATAATGCTTTCCAACAATAGTATATTAAATTAATCTGAGTTCCTAAATTTAATGCCATTCATTTAAAAGTCATGAAAAAAAAAAAGTTTAAAAACTGAGCTTGGTCGAAGAACTCAGATTATCTTGTATCACATGTCTTTTATGTCTTTTATTCAGTTGTTAAAATTTTATTCACATCTTCACTGTTTATAGGGATGCCTGGTAGATATCCTTACGAGTAAGTACCCTTGACTAACAGTTAAAAATAAAGATTTTATATATATATATATATATATATAATATATAATATATATATATATATATATATATATATATATATATATATATATATATATATATATATATATATATATATATACATACATTTTTGTGGCTTTGTACATCTTGTAATGTTTTGAACTCATCCTCATCTTCATCCTGTAGCATCAACAGCGACAGTAACAACCACCACCAAACGGTCAAGAACCACAATGGCGACAACGTTATCCATAACCAAGGCCTTGCTCAAGAATAAAAGATCTGAAGTCTTATGAATACACAGTTTTAAGTTTTAAACTGTTTGATTTTTTGCTTATTAAATTTGACATTTAAAAACTGCTTCTTAATACTTCTGTACTGGAAGTATTTCCTTGAATGCCATTTGATGATTCTTGCTTAATAAATGTTTTCTCTTTTTTCTTTGCAATTAAAATTGAGTCTTTCTTTTCTGTTTCATGAAATATGTTACATTGCAAAAAACAAAACAATGAGAATTAGAAACAAATGCCCACTTCAAGTACCTGCAACCTGCTGACCTATGAAGTTTTAAAATGTTAACCCCTTTTAATGAGAACCACAAAACAGAGGACAGATGAGTCAAAAATAAAGAATGATATTTTTAATCAAACAACGCATGGAATAACATGCAGATGTAGCTTGTCAAATGAGAAGGAAAAAGCTGAGCTTTAACCCTCTACTGACTATTTCTACCTAAACAAATGAAAAATTTCACGACCAAGTTGCTAATTGAAAATATCGTAAATAGACAAAAAGTATTTGAGGAATTTCAGCATGTGCACGTATTCCTCTCAGGGAGCATAAACCTGTTCTCTAAGTATTAAACATTTAAAGTGTTACCTCTTTCTAATAGACAAAAATTGAACATTCTTTAGAAAAACACCACCAACAGCTATGTTCACAAACAAAAGGCGACAGGGGAAACTATCTGTTTCAATATAAAAAGACACTGATGTGCCACAGACATACAAGAAGATAATGTGAAACTAAACTAATTGTGTTACTTTTGGTGTCATCGTTTTCTTTAAGGATAACTGACACAAAATTTATCTAGAACTTCATCAATGATACTGTTGAATTTTAAAAGTGATGAAAAAAGTTTAAAAACTGAGCTTGGTCGAAGAACTCAGATTTTCTTGCATCACATGTCTTTAATGTCTTTTATTCAATTGTTAATATTTTATTCACATCTTCACTGTTTTCTTGGCAATTATGGTGCCAAGTAAGTACCCTTGACTAACAGTTACAAATAAAGAGTTTATATATATGTAGGTTTGGGTATGACATGGCAGTTGGACTCCTGCCAAGACTGATCCAAAACCAAATGCAAAATGGTCAACAACGGCAACGGCAACAACCTTATCCATACCAAGGCCTTGCTCAAGAATAAAGGCAGAGAAGTCTCATGAAAACACAGTTTTAAGCCATCTAAGACTGTTTGATATTTTGCTGATTAAAATTGACATTTAAAAACTGCTTCTTAATACTTCTGTACTGGAAGTAGTTCCTCAAATGCTATTTCCAGATTCTTGCTCAATAAGTGTATATTCTTTGTTCTATCTATCTATCTATCTATCTATCTATCTATCTATCTATCTATCTATCTATCTATCTATCTATCTATCTATCTATCTATCTATCTATCTATCTATCTATCTATCTATCTTCTATCTATCTATCTATCTATCTATCTATCTATCTATCTATCTATCTATCTATCTATCTATCTATCTATCTATCTATCTATCTATCTATCTATCTATCTATCTATCTATTGATATTCATTAAATAGTTGTCAGTTTATTTTTATATTGTTTTTTTTTTCAGCTTGTTCAGTTCTATATTTGATGAATTTCTGGCAATGTCAGCGTTCCATTTGGTCAGATGTGTGTTACATCATTACACATCAGAAAATAAAAAAGAATATTTATTTTTTTTAAACAAAAAAAAAACAAGAGCAATAGACAAAGACGGTAGCTACAATATTTTTAAGTTTTGAAATACAAAATTAAAATTAACAGTGCTGAGCTGGAACTTTATTTAAATGCTGATGTGAACATGTGTGTCAATCAATCAATCAATCAATCAATCAATCAATCAATGAATCGATCTTTAATTGTATTCCACTTTCAAATCAACCTGGGTTGACCAAAGTGCTTTACAAATCAAATAAAAAAATAAACTACAAAAAATAATGTAGTGATTCTTCAAACTAGATTTAAATAACCTGAGTGTTTCAGCTGATCTGCGGCTTTCTGGGAGTTTGTTCCAGACATGTGGAGCAGAAAAGCTGAAGGAAGCTTCTCCGTGTCTGGTTGTGACTCTGGGAACTGATAAAAAACAGTTCCAGATGACCTCATGGGTCTGGAAGGTTCATACTGGGTCAGGAGGTAACTGATATATTTTAGTCCTAGATCATTCAGATCTTCATAGACCAGCAGCAGAACTTTAAAGTCTGTCCTCTGATGGACAGGCAGCCAGTGATCCAGTTTTTTGGTCTTAGTGAGGACTCCAGCAGCAGAGTTCTGAATGAACTGCAGTTGTCTAACTGATTTTTTAGGTAGACCTGTAAAGATGTTCTTACAGTAATTAGCTACTAAAGATGAATGCATGGACTAGTTTTTCCAGATCCTGCTGAGAAATCAGATCTTTTTTCTTTGATATATGCTTATGGTTTTAGTGGACTTACATTGTTAGTGTTTTTTCATATTTAGGTTTACCTGGCCTGATTGGTGGGTTTTAGGTGTATAGATTAAAGCTCTGTGGTGATCCGTAATAATTTCTCTTTGAAATTATTACAAAATGATTACAAATTAGTTATTTTTGGAGCCAGTTTTGTTTTTGGTTAACAGGGAAAAGTTGTGGTACATCCAGTCATTAATCTCCTCAATGCATTTGCCAAGAGCTTGTACAGGGCCTCTGTTTCCTGGTGATATTGTTTTATCTGCATTGCTATGGTAACTTATTTTGTTGTTTTTTATAACCTGTCCCCATGGGAGCATGTAGATGATAAACAGAAGAGGTCCCAGGATGGAACCTTGGGGAACTCCAAATTTAATTCTTGTCTTTTCAGATGTAAAGGAGGTCAGGAGGTCACTGACACTGCATTGTTAACACTGCATCACTCGCCAAGAAGGCACAGCAGCGTCTCTACTTCCTCCGCAAACTGCGAAGAGCCAGAGCCCCGGCCCCCATCAGGTACACCTTCTACACAGGCACCATTGAGAGCATCCTGACCAGCTGCATCACCGTGTGGTACTGATCCTGCACCGCAACCTGCCGCAAGTCTCTCCAACGCGTCGTGAGAGCAGCTGAGAAGATCGTTGGTGTCTCTCTCCCCTCACTTCAGGACATTTACAGCAGCCGTCTGACTCGCAAAGCCCTCAGCATTGTGAGAGACCCCACCCACCCATCACACAGCCTCTTCAGTCTGCTGCCATCAGGGAGGAGGCTGCGGACCCTCCGGGCCAGAACTAGCCGACTGAAAGACAGTTTCATCCACCAGGCCGTCAGGACGCTGAACACTCTCCCTGCTCTTCCACCGTCCGTCCCCCCCCCCCCCCTCACTCACTCTGATCTCAGTATCTGCACCAGGCACTTTTGGCAGAACTGGACCGCTTGCTTTGCACCATGTCACTTTAATCGAACCGAAAAACTGTTGTACAAATGTCATGTCATAACTTGTTTCTTGTCTCTTTTTAACTTGCACTTTGTGTTTAAAATTTATTTATTGTGTAGCACCGAGGGTTTGAAAGTAACGTAATTTCGATTCTTTGTATATGTCTCACATGTAGTAGAATTGACAATAAACTTGACTCTGACTCTGACACTGGTTCAGTGCTAGGGCCAATCTTGTTCAGTTTATACATGCAGCCCTTGGGAAGTATTATCCGGAACCACGGCATTAATTTTCATTGTTATGCTGATGATACGCAGCTGTATCTGTCTATGAAGCCAGATGAATCAGAACCATTAGACAAACTTCAGATGTGTCTTAAGGACATCAAGGACTGGATGTCCAGAAATTTTTTGCTACTAAATTCTGATAAAACAGAGGTTGTTGTTTGTGGTCCCAAACAGCTTAAGAAGGGATTAGATGGTCTTGCGATGTCTTCCAGTAAAACTGTGCGAAACCTTGGCGTTATATTCGATCAGGATTTGTCATTTAAACAGCATATTAATCAGGTTTGTAAAACTGTGTTTTTCCATCTCCGTAATATCGCAAAGATCAGGAGCATCCTCTCCCAGAGTGATGCTGGAAAACTAATTCATGCGTTCGTATCTTCTAGACTAGATTACTGTAACGTGTTGTTGGCTGGATGTCCAAGTAGTTCTCTGAACAGCCTCCAGCTGATCCAAAATGCAGCAGCGCGAGTGCTGACAGGAATCAACAAGAGAGACCACGTCTCTCCAGTTTTAGCTTCCCTCCATTGGCTCCCCGTAAAATTTAGAATCCAATTCAAAATTTTATTACTTGCATATAAAGTCCAAAATGGCCTAGCGCCGGGATATTTGCATGACCTGATAGTACCGTCCGTTCCTAATAGAGCTCTCAGTTCTCAGAGTGCAGGTTTACTGGTAGTTCCTAGAGGATCCAGATGTAGATTTGGAGGATGGGCTTTCTGTTATCAGGCACCATCACTCTTTTTCTCTTCTGTGCATGTCCTGCGGACCAGAGCTCAGGAGCTGCTTGCTGACCTGCAGTCTGACCATCCCGGTGTCTGTATGGATGTCTGTTGGATATTTGCTGACATCCCGACCTGCAGTCCTCATCCCCTTGGATCACCGTCTATCCATATATCACTCATATACACAGAAGTCTAATTGGACTACTGATGATAGTTACTAATGTATCCTGTCTTGTACCTTTGACGGTGTCTCTTTGTCTCTATTCTTTCTTATTTCTTGCTCTATCCGGCTGGCCTTCGGCAGGAGGCCCTCCCCCCCCCCCATGATCGAGGTCCTGCTCAAGGTTTCTTCCCTCTTAAAGGGGAGTTTTCCTTGCCACTGTTTGGCTTAAGGTTTTTCTTCCACTAGGGAAGTTTTTACCTGCCATTGTTAATGCATGTAATTGCTCGGGGGTCATGTTCTGGGTCTCTGGAAAGCGCCTAGAGACAACTTGTGTTGTAATAGATGCTATATAAATAAAATTGAATTGAATTGAATTGAATTGAATCGATGAATTTTATTCCTAGACCATTCAGAGCTTCATAGACCAGCATCAGAACTTTAAAGTTCATCCTCTGATGGACAGGCAGCCAGTGGTCCACTTTGTTGGTCTTAGTGAGGACTCGAGCAGCAGAGTTCTGAATGAACTGCAGTTGTCTAACTGATTTTTTACATAGACCTGTAAAGATGTTCTTACAGTAATTAGCTACTAAAGATGAATGCATGGACTAGTTTTTCCAGATCCTGTTGAGAAATCAGATCTTTTGTCCTTGATGTATTCTCAAGGTGATAGTGGGCTGACATTGTTAGTGCCTTAATATGTTTTTTCATATTTAGGTTTATCTGGCCTGGTTGGTGGGTTTTAGGTGTATATTTTAGGTGTATAATGATTACAAATTAGTTCTTTTTGGAGCCTGTTTTGTTTTTGGTTAACTGAGGAAAGTTGCCTTGTCTTACAGCGTACGTGTTAATGTTTTTGAAGGTCATTTCTTCACATGACTGTGGCCCAACCGTGCACCGCTGAGTCATCTTCCCACGTATGTAAAAGTTGTTTAATGTTTGATACCAAATTCTTGCTAAACTGGAGAGCAACCTTCAACACTGTCTTTAGTCACGTAATCTTTCCCAACCTTGAGTTAGAAAAGTAGCTGTTGTGAAAATGCAAATCCTGCTGGGTTAAGGAGTCATTTAGGGGTGTCTTTGTCTCACAACGTACGCTTTAACCTTTGTGAAGGTCATTTCTTGGTATTAACACACGACCGTGGCTCAACTGTGCATCGTCGAGTCATCTTCACATACATGTAAAAGTTCACTTTTTTAACCTTCAACACTGTCTTTAGTCACGTAATGTTTCCCAACCTTGAGTTAGAAAAGTAGGTGTGAGGACAAGATAAGATGAATATTTTAATATCTTGATATTGCAAAATATAACAATGAATAAAACATTGTTAAACATACCCTTGCTTAAGATGCATATCTTTAAAAATCCTCTATAAACCGACTTTAACGTGTCTGACACTGACCTCGCACAGACAGCCACATCATCTGTAGAGCTCATTTTTCTCAACTTGGCTCTTTCCTTTTTTGGCTCTAACAATACTTCTGATGAAAGGTAAGATGTAAAATTCTTCATTTGCTTATGATGAAAACTGGCATTGGATACATTTTACAGCGTGTGACTGTTATGTTTTTGATTGAGTTGACTAATCCATTTGAGAAATTATTTTAAAACTGAATGCCGTGACACAATCATGTTTTTTTTTTTGTTTTTTTTTTCCCGCAGGATGAAGTGTCTTGCTATCTTTCTGGTATTGACCCTTGTTGTCCTCTTGGCTGAACCTGGAGAGAGTGTGTCTCCGCCATTTCCACCACCAAGAAAGCCATCACCATGTATGTTTATTTTACATCAGTAGGATCCCCATACCATGATTCTGAGTATCACGGAAAACATGTTGTCCCGAGGCATCACCAATATTTGTTATAAGTCACTGCTAATAACAACTAAAATGATAACATTTGTGATTCTTTTTGCTCCATAATATTCCCTTACAGGAAAAATAACAGAATCTTGACTGGAGTCAAACCAGTGACACTGTAGTGCAAAGAAAGCCCCCCCCCCCCCCCATAATACTGGCACTCTGTCTATATAACCAGACTCATGGTCTTTTGACACAAAGTTTATAGCATCATTTAAATAGAGGATTTACACACATTTCAGGATTGTGATAGACAGGTGTCTGACTTATCAACAAGGACAACTATCATGAATGATTGTCTGGATAAATGCCTGAACGTTCAACTGAATGTCAGAGCAATAAGTCTTTAAAGCTGAGTTTGTTTAAGGAAACAGATTTTTCCACAAGTCTTTTCTCTCAAAATTCACAAAAAAAGAATAAATAATTTCAAATATTGACTTGAGAAGTCAAAACACATGTGTCTCTCTCTCGATTCCATTCATCTTCTTTTCATTTTTTTTCAGGGAACCATTGCATAATTATATTTATATATTATATAATTATATAAAACTGATGGCTCTTTTGCTTAATAAAATCAGCATTTCAAAACTTTAATGCTTCTGTCTTGGAACTAGTTTCTTTAACGCATTGTCAAGATTCTTGCTCAATTATTGATTTTTTTCTATTTTGTAACTAAACTAGATTTTTTTTCTGTGTCATAAATGATGTTAAGTCACAATAAAAAAAGGGAAATTAGAAATAAAGGCCTACCTCACATATCTTCAACTGCTGATGACCTTTGCAAAGTGAAAAAATATATGAGGAAATACACAACAGATATCTGATTACCTCATACATATATAAAACCGTGACCCTCTGTCATGAAGTCTCCATACCACACTTGATAGGGGTTCGTCTGGTGGATCTTCACTGTTCACCTGCTGGAATGCTGAGGACTTTGGATGAATTTTTTTTTCTTCCCAAATTTCCCCAGGTTTCTTGGTAGACAGTTGATAACCTTCACCTTGTCCTTTTAAGGAGAGATCATTGCACCAGGACACCGGCCAAGCCACCTCTTCCTTTGTAATACCACTGGTTTAAAAAAAAAAAAAAAAAAAAAGTAATACCACTGGTCATCCATCCAATGACCATCATGTCATCAGTGAACTTGTTAATAGAAATATTGATCTAGTATCTAGATCTGATATTGAATCAAGGTGTACAAGACTGTGATGATGTGTCATCAGTAGCCCTGTTCTGCAGATGCTTTAATGTGTCCAGAATGGTCTTTACATAGCGGAACATGACTATCATTTGAAAAAACACTATTACAATTGAAGAAGTTGTAGTGAGGCAACAGTCGTTGATATGATGTTTTTTTCTCAGGGAGAAGGACTATGGTGGTGGCCCTGAACCAGGTGGACAAAAAAAATGTTAGTTAAAAATGTCAGTCCAGACCTGCTGCTTTCTGCTGGTTAGCCCTTCTCAGACGTCCGTGCACCTCAGGAGATGTCTGCGGAGCTCCGTGCTGCTTCCATGAATTGTGCTTCAGTGGAATTTGTCTCTGTTTTTTGGCACCGAGGGTATCGCAGCCGGCATAAATCTTATCCTAGTGATCAGGCAGTGTGCTCTGGCTGGTTGTGACCTTGCTGCACCTTTGCTGGCACAGCAGTAAGGAGGTCCAGCACAATTAATCTGGTACACCCTTCATTAACCTAAAAAAACACTATTCAAACGGCCCTTTGAAATTCAGAAGAGCCACTGCTCTCTCTATTATCATATGAACTATGCACAACCTGATAATGAAGAATCCCTTAAAATAGAATTTTTGAATATATATTTTTATTTTTCCAGTTCTAAAAATTGGAAAGAGGATGGTTGGTTTTAAATATCTGTACAACCTCAGAGCAGTTAATGTTCGCAGGGAGACCTCCAGGCAGGCTGAGGTGCCAACGATAGGGCTAATTGATCTCCCTCACTGTGCCTGGAGACGAGCAAATTGGCCAGAGCGGAGCAACCCTGAAAATGACACCTGCATCCCCCCTAAAATTAAACTAACACACAGGAGCCAAGCAATCAAGGTTCGGGAGGGGTAAAAGGCTTTTTAAAAAAACAAAAAAACATATTGAGCATAAATAAGAGTGGTCAGTACAGGGATGAGGTTAGGTGTGTGTGTGTGTGTGTGTGTGGGTGTGTGTGTGTGTGTGTGTGTGTGTGTTTGTGTGTGTGACTGGGGTCACTTGAGTTATTAGCAATGGTTGTTTACCTACAGGCGATTGCTGGCCTCACACACAAACCTTTCCCAAACCACAATGTGTGGTAAATAATAGAAAAGCTATGACAGAAGCCAGACACGCAAACACAGATCAGCATCAAGATTAAAGATGGGTGTTTGATGTTATGGGAGAGCTCTTTACCAATGTGTCACCAATACACAAGGAGGGTCAAACCAACCAGGGAGGGACAGGGGAAAAAGGCAAAAGAAAGTCATGCAGTAATGTGGATCTAACATCTGCATATTTACTGCATGACAAGTTTGCATTGATCAATGGCAGTTCAGTCAATTTGAATTCCACTGCAGCAGAGTCATGTTGATCATCCATCATTTACTCACATTACAGACTGCCACTAATCATATACTGTTGACCTAACAGGATGCGATTGGGTGTAGAGGTAAGATCGGGCCTAAAAAATTCAGCCCGACCCGACCCAGGCCTGCGGGTATTAAAGCCCGACCCAGCCCGAGCCCGACCAATTAACTTGATTTGCAGGCCCGAGCCCGAAGCAAACCCGAAATTTTCATATTTTATTTGTTGGGTTTCGGGAGGAGGAGGTGATTTATGCTAATAAATTAAAGCCTTTTGTAACGAAATCTAAGTTTAACAAGACTGGATAAATATTTACATCTTTTATATTTCTGTGTCTGCAGAGGTTACATTAACCGACAATTTGCCATCATTGATGGATTTTTTTTAAGAGTTGACGGGGAAAAATGTCAGGTTTAAACACCTGCTCAGCGTCGCGGTGCCGGTCTTTTTGCTCTCGTATGAAAGCAAAGCGCCACATTGACGACATTCAGCGAAGCCAACGCAAGTTTCTGGAGCATTTTCAATTATCAAGTTGAAGCTTTTCCATACCTCACTCTTCCCGGTGTGTGTTTGCCTTTTAAGTTCCCCTGTCTTTAGTTTATCCGTGACTTCTTGCTGCTCCATAATCAGGGATACCAAGTCAAAATAGATGCGGCGTTCACGTGCGCAGAGCTCTGGCTCTGTGCTCATATAGTACGTAAATAGCAATTATCTTACAGCGCCTTCTCTGTTTTATCCAAATTATTTATTTTTTAACAAGTATTCCTTAGTTTAGTATCCACATTCCACACATCGTTTTAGTATACATTTTTATAAACATATATTTATTTAAAAAAGTCAGCGAGATACAAGCCCGGCCGGACCCGACCCGACCCGAACGTAATGAATGACATTTTAGGCCCGACCCGGCCCGAAATTCGGGTCGGGTCGGGTCGGGTCGGGTCGGGTCGGGTCGGGCTCTGGCTTAAGATCTTACCTCTAATTGGGTGGAACAATCATTTCCACACTCTTCTCAACAAAAAGATGTGCAGCTGAACAATTTTAAAGATGCCAGTAAACACAAATAGATTAATAACTGATGACAAAAGAAAACTAAGATAATGAAAGTAATAATAACATTTACAACTAACGCCTTGATGCACATGTCGGTTAGACATAGTGGATACAACAAGTGTTGTTTTGTTTTTCTCTTTATTAATATTGCTCAATGAAATGTCAGCTGCAGGTTATCTTCTTAGATGTCAAAACGGCATCAAAAATAAAAAAGGAATAATGTGAAATAAGTTTTCCCTGGCACTGTTCCCTGAACCACTGCCCCACACCTCCCCTGTATCTGAGCAGAAACCATCATAGGCTATGAGAGCTTAAAATGCAATAGATTAGACGTATTATAGAAAAAAAGACTTTGCATTCTTTAGAGCATGTATTTGAATGCCAATTAAACACTTCAAGTTAACACAGTAGTTTGTTTGGGGCTGCTAAGGTCTGAAAACAAGTAATTCAACATCATTTTGAACCATTTCTGCCTTATTGAGGGTACTTCTTTGCAATAATCTTACCTCAAATCATGCTTTTTACTTAAGAATGAAAAAGGAAAATGACCACAAATGATCAAATGATGCTGCTTCCTCAAATGAGATGATGCTGTCTGAAGTGGTTTCTGATTGACTATCTTCAAAGACTCCTAAAGGTCTTCTTATTAGTTGAATTTCTGACAGATTTCGGTGAAGGGTGGGGCTAGCTCATGAACCTGAACACTCATTTGTTATGGACTGCAGCATCAGAAACGTTCACGTTACAGTGGTGGGCTTGGGCGTGGAGGACCCAGGTTCAAGCCCAGGGCTGCCCACAATGGTAAATCACTGGGGGCCCCTGAGCAAGGCCCTTAACTCCCAATTGCTCCCATGGGCGTTGGTTGTAGCAGCCCCACTGCTAGTGAAACTAGTTGATGGGTTAAAAGCAGAGGTCCAATTTCTGTGTGCATCGTACATACATCGTGTGCACGATGTCCACACTGACAAGAATGGTAATGAAAAAAAAAAAAAAACACAGTCCTTACACACCTGGAGAAGCATATACGTATATAAGCTGTAGTAACTAGGTGCCATCATGTTGAATACAGTCTTTACAGTCCTTTAGGTAGGATAAAGACATGGCTGATGTACATTTGTGAACTGTCCATCAATTCTACTGACACCGTGGTGCTGTCAGTCAAACATCAGCCAATGAGTTCCCTAGAAATTACCTGCTTACATCGGGCCTATTACAGCTCAACAGCTGTTCCACATGGGAGAGTTGAGAGGACATGTGGAGGAAGGAATCTGCTGCAAACTAAGCAGGATGGAATGAATGCATTTAATGACATATGTATATCAGATGAAACAAGTTTTATAGTTCGGTATACTTTAAAAACATCAATTGTACTGATATGTCAAAATGAGCCAAAATGGCCAATTTGGAAGGTCTGCAAAAAACAAAAGTATACCTTAAAAATGTTGCTAAACACCTTCTGCCACACAAATATGGTACATTAAATGATGAAATGTAACAGAATGGCTTTCAAAAGTGTTTATGGTCGTCAATCCAACCTAACCAAACTAACCTCATCTAACCATGACACTCTAAAGTGTCTAAAGAGATAAAAAAAAAAAAAAAATTCTTTTAGTCCATTCAGATTTTTTTTTTCTTTTTAACAGTTGTCTTGGATTGTCATTGTAAAAATACATTTTCTTTTATGGTGTGTATAGTCTTCAATTATTTTTAGTAATGATATACTTATTTATGCACTTTTGATAAAATCTCATATATATTACTTTTATTTTATAATTGTAGTTGTAGTTCCTGACTAACATTCATTTAAAATCAGAAATGTCATTTTCATGACTATCAAAGGACTGTGAAAAAGGCAAAGTAATAATAAAAGTAAAAGCAGTAAAAATGTTTCAGAGTGTTTAAACTCATAGCTACACTTAAAACCATCTGGGTTTATGGTTTTTAGTCAGTTTGGAGGAAAGAATAATCGTTTATACCATGAAGAAAACAAAATCTTTAGATCCTGTTGTTCGTGTCACATTGATAAAACAAACATTATAATAATTCAATTTCAAGGAAAAGTAGACGAGAGGGTGAGAAAGATCTCAGGAGAAGCATAAAAGTGTAAAAGCAGTGAAAGAATGTGAAAAAAAACAGAAATGTACCGGCTTTGAAATGGGGAGCGAACCTGCGAGATCAAATTGAACAACACCCACACAGATGTGCATGCGTGTGGAGGATGTGTGTAGGTGTTAAATGCAGGGATCAATAAGGTGGATGTCACCAATCTCCCTAGTGGCCAGATACGGATGCCATCCCCCTGAGAAATTAGGTTTTTCCTTGTCTACCCTCAATCCATCTTGTTTTTCAGCTTCTTACACTTCTCAGTATTGAACAGAGAAATAGTTGTTGACACCTGACAGACACAGATTCTGACACTGTGAAAACAAAAAAAGCAAATAAAAAAAAAACCAAACAGTGGATTTCAACACACATATCAAAAATAGCTTCATAAGCTTTCGAAATAAACTATTCTGTTGGTTCAAGATTGGAGTGAAGCCAACAAATCAAGCTCATTTACTTGTCATTGTCACTGAGAAATGTCGTAACAGTCATGACTCAATGTGTCATTGACATCTTGCAACACTACTGCCCTTTTTTATTTAAGTGTAAAATTATACTGGTGTTTGGGCAAACCAGTCACTAAGGAGGTGCGTTCTTAAAGAAGTAAAGAAGTGCTAATCCACTAAACCTTTACCTGTGTTCAGATCAGACTAACACAGAAAAGTGATTCGTGACAGAGAAACAGCTGCAAAGATCTTCCAAACCTGTAGCACAGGGACCATGGCAGATGTTTTTAATCCAAGATTTACAGAGTAAAATGTTGACATAACTAGACTTTTTTTTGTAAAACTTAAAACAATATACCAAAACGGGTTTGGATTTCTAATGCCTTTAGGATTGATGTGGACTGAAGCATCAAAATGTTGCTCATTTACTTCATAAAAGTAAGTGTGTCCCGTGTACAGGAAAGAAATAAGTAGACTCTACTTTCTGAAGAATCTCAGATCCTTTAATGTATGCAACAAGATGTTGGAGCTCTTTCATCAGTCTGTTGTCTCCAGCATCATCATTTTTTCATCTGTCTGTTGGGGGAGCAGCATCAGAGCGAGAGACACCCACAGACGAAACAAGATCATCAGGAAAGCTAGCCGTGGGATCGGTCTACGGCAGGAGAACTTTGAGTCTGTGGTGGAGGGGAGGACACTGAAGGCGCAGTCCACCATCATGGACCACCAGGACCAGCCCCTCCACCTCGGACAGACAGGGGAGCACCTTCCTCAGCAGACCACTTCAGCTCCGCTGTCGAACGGACAGATACAGGAAATCTGTCCTACCTCATGCCTTGTACAATATTTTACTTTAATTTATTAATCTTTGCACATTGCACTTAATCTTTGCTGCACAATTACTATCTTAAATGTATATGTTGTATATATGTATGGAAATTTTCAGATTTTGTTAATATCTTTAGATTCTATTTTCAGCCTGTCACTCTGTTCCTTGTATGTTCTGCTGCTGCTGCCCAATAATTTCCGAATTCTGGAATCAAAGTACATCTCATCTTATCTTTTTATCTTATTAAAACTGAGACAATGGGCATTAAAGGAAATCATAATAAACTGGAAAAAACCCAACCACCAGTAGAAAACACAGCTCTACCTGCTGTGGGGTATCATTAAACACTGTAGAGGTATGTGAAGGACAGGAAGAGCTTTAAAAGCTGGAGTCAGGTCATTCCTTGAAATTGATAAGGCATTTAGATGCCCACTATATCGTTTGTTAGAGGAGATTATCTTATGGTTTTTATCATTGCCATTTTGAACAAGGTTAAATCTGTAAGAAGCTGTGTTTGTCTTGTTGCTTAAAGCCTCTGTACTGTCCGGCTGCCTAAAAATAGGGGAGATACATTTCAGATGGTCCATTAGTGTAATTAGAGCTATACTCCAAGCATGAACAATGATGTCATTATCTTGCCTTAAATTGTTCTTGCCTGATTTAACAGCTAAAAAAAATCTTGCAGCACCTGATGTACATTACTCTGGAAGTGATAATGACCTTTTTGTCAGCCTGACAGTAATCACATCAGAGATTTCTAGTTTTGTTTGCTTTTCTTTTTTAATATATTTAGCCTCATGTGATACCTCATCCTCTATATATTAAGAACATGTTGCGAAACTTGTGCTTAGGAGTTAATACATAGAAATTCAGTTTAGTTCAACAATACTTTTTAAAACCTGTGAGAAAATTCAATACATTTTTTAATATAAACTAACATAAACTGAATAATCAAGATAAAAAGGACTTGTATTATGATGCCACGCATTAAAGACCCAGTGAGACTGTGTAGATGAGTTGTTTTAGGAACGATCATTTTATGATTGGAGCTCACGCGCTAAAGAGCATAGTTTGATTAATGACACATCCTCGTGTCCTTGAGTATTTCTCTCTACTCCTTCTTTGTTCTTGTTTTCAAGATGGGAACGTCGATAGATTGCTGCAGTGTCAGTAAAACTGAATGTAGCTCAACATTTATCGTTTCCAGCTGACTTAAGGGCCGCTGTATTTGTTTCATTGCCGTTTAAGCTACAGTTCATACAGGAAGCAAACAGAACATACACTGCATGCATAGCTGCCAAGGCTCTGAGTTGTACTGGAAAAGTGTCCGTCATGAGCCTAGATACTCCGAAGGTGTGTGTGCAATTGCAGATGTCCACAATGACCAGCTGGTAGATGGTGGCCTCTCTAACTCCTACCCAAGGACATCAAGAAGACTGCAATGGGTCTTTGAAGATGTGTGTTTACCTATGTAGGTGGACTGATAAAGGTCTCTCCAGTTGTTGAGGGCAGATGTAACAAAGTTTTAAGATACGTATTTAGGCTGAATGTCTCTCAACACACTGGAACCAACTTCTTGCTTAAGCTGAAGTTTAAATGCTGCAGTAGAATAGGTCTGGGGTTGTTTTACGGGATCTCCACCATTGGCATCAGTCTCCATGTGAGTGGGCATTCTGTAGAAGGGAAATGGTGTTCAGCCTAGTCAGTGTCTCCCCCAAGTTCATTTTCTTCTCTTATTCATCACAACAGTGGAGATGAAATACAGTTTTAGTCTTAATTCATCAAAATGACTACTAACACTATAAATACAGTTTAACAAAACTGTCAATATAACGTGTAAAGTCGTTAAGTGATCCAGAGGTAACGATTTGGTTTTAATTTAACTCATAGATGGACATCATTTGTCCAACCAATCCAAGACTAAGATCACACAGTAGCCTATGGGAGACGGAGTATTGTTGTGGTCTGAAATCACCACAAAGAGGCCAGTAATTAAACACTTAACACATTCCATCATGGATGAGGGAAAACTAATCTTTAGAGCAGCTTTCCTTCATCTTTCCCCATCACAGTATGCTGAACTGAGGGTTACAGAGGTCAATATTAGTTAAGTATTTATTTACAGATCCTGGCAGCGATGTCCTGTGAATAATTCATCTACGGGGGTCTGTTGACAAGACAGCCTAACACAGGAGAAAGGAAATCAATGAAGCTATGATGGGCAGCAGGCTCCAACATATCTGCATCTGACCTGCGCCCAGATACACTGCAGCTGCGTCTGTGGCTGCAGAAGTCCACGAAGGCCTGGTGTAAACTGATCAGGTCTCGATTTGCTGATTGGAGGGAAACAGTGTCGATCAAGGACAGACAGGCTGCAACTAAATGTCATCCTCACGTTCCTCATGTTATACCCTGTAGACAGAAAATCTAGTGTAGAGTAAACGTGAGCTTTCAGTTACAGACAGTAATAGCTGATGTGGTGTACAGACCACTAAACTATGAATAATATTAATTAAAACCGGCATAGTCATAGGAGAAACTTCCAGGCCTTTATGCAGTTTATTGCATATAGAGGCTGTAGATACAGTCTTAAAGAGGACATTACAATCTGCATTGTTCCTATATCTCAGTAAAATGTCAAATGTTTGGATACAAAATGTGGCTATTTGCCCTGACTGAATGTGTAAACACCTCTTTTCATTTCGACTCATCTACTCAGCATTTAACATCGCTCAGTCATCCCTCTCCTCCTAACCTTTAAACCTCCTCTACTACAATGAAGATAAACTGTGGAAAGATAAGTGAGCGTGAACATTGGTCAAAGTGCAGTGAATTAAGACAGATGACAAACTTCTTTTCTCCTCTCACGGCTAATTCAACAATACGCTGGATGAAATGTCTTTGGGTTTTCAATTCACTGATCTGTGTGAGAAAACCAAATAAAATCAATCTTTCTCTTTATTCTGCTAAGGAGTTTTCTTCTCCATTTGCTAGAGCCGTCTTATCTCTTAAGGTTGTTCTTCATTAGGCCTTATTCAATCATGCGTTTCACACTAACACTTACTGAGAGTTTGACTATTTTTTCCACTTGAAAGCTGTTCTTGATAAGAAAGTCCAGTCAAGTCAAAACAATACTGCACATCTATGGAAACACCAATAAAATTAGTCTATGTGTGACATAAATAACTAATATGAAAAAGAGATGTATTGATAGTCCAACTGGTGATCAATATCAGCTGATTTTTATGCTTTAGCAACTGAGGCCAGTGTTTGGCAGTTCAGGTATAAAACAATTACCCCTAGGTCCCTGTGGGGGTGGAAGAGCCACCGTCCAGATATGCTGCAGTTTTGCTCCACCAGTGTTTCAGAAGGATGTGGCAAGTTTCAAGATCCCACGAGAGTCATGTAGTAACCTCCTCCTAAAGACATCGTTATAAGGTTGTACTCACCCGCCCATAAACACAAGCTGTAGTTGTTTGTGTCATGACTTGTCCTTTCTGATATTATCTTCCTATAAAAAAGTGAGTGGTGTCAAATAAAATGTGTTTTTTGACTTCTAAAAATTAGCCTCTCCTCATACGACCTTCTGAGACTTACAGAATGCACCTCGGGGTCTCCACTGCTAAAACTCATTTCTAACAAAGTAAAAAAGTCTTGTTTCAAGACAAAAAGACGACTCTATTAGACCAATTTGCAAGTTTTAAGGATTCTAGGCAGGTGATATTTTCTTACCCCATTGGCAAAGATAATTTTTCCTTAAAATAAGATATTTTTCCTAGATTAATGGAATATTAGGCTTATTTCTCTGCTGTTTTGCAGCACATTGGTTATTGTAATGTTGATGTATTCTGTTGAGTCCAGTCATAGTGTTTTATTTTTTAAATCTGAGACACTAATCAAAAAGAATGAAGAGTAACATGATGAATGACAAATGACAACCAGCTGAAGTTTAACTTTGAACTTTCAGCAGTCATACTATAAATAATTTCAGATACAGATTTCATAAGTTGTCATGTTAGGCAAGCACATCAAAATTAGGTTAGCACATAGTTGGCACCTCTTTAAATTGTACACAGATGGGCAAAAAACAGAATGAGAATGAATAAGAATGTAAAAAAACTACAACAACATAGTACTATAAAAACGTTGCATAGACACTCATATGTATTATGTAGATGGTGGCCCAGAGACGGTCAAAATGATATATTTCTTTTATGAGTTCATCACATTATGCTGTTTAAGATGAAACAACTTGATGTAGGATGAACATGGAAATCAGTATGAACATTAAAGTTATGGAGACTTGGGCCTTGCATGCATTGTGGAATTATACATTCTATTCTATGCATTGTATGCCACAAATGGATCCAAAAATTCCCTTAATGAATCCTTATTGTATAAAAACATTGTTTGCAGTGTAAGTGAGCAAACAACAGAATGAAAGTATCAGCAGAAAAGAGGCAGAAGTTGGCCAAATGTGAAAGTGAGACCCTGGTCAGCAATGTAGGGAAAAGGAAATTGTTTTTATTACGTGGTCTCAATTCTGAAGAAGACAGAACACAATCAATACTCTAAATTCAGAAACAACAGACCCTGAGGAGCAAGTTGAAGCAAGAGTGTTTACCACATTTTATTGGAGGTGGAACAGACGGTCTTTTGTTTAAAGTAACAAGTCAACAAACTATAAGACAGACAAGAACATGACAGAAAAGACATTAAACAAACATTTCTTCCTGGATGATGAAGCATATAAATCATAATGACCAGTTCTTCTTCTTTATGCGGGACTGCAGGAAGATATTTTTCATCATTTATCTCTGGACCCACATATGAAGGTTATTTCCCACATTTTGACTCGGATTTGGAAATCAGCACTGCATTTTATACGCATGACTTTTATTTGATGCTTTTACCAATAACAGCTTGAAAGCTGCAAAGGTTTTCATCAGGACCTGTTTCACTCGAAGAAGTTCCCTCAAATAGTAAAGCAGTTAACCAGGAGTTCAAAACGACAACCAAAAGACTGCATTTGCTCTAACAAAATACAGAAAAAATCTCAGGCTTGACTGGACAGATTAGATCTGAGACAGATTTCTTAGAGCTCCCGTCCGATACATCAAGACTAAAGCTATATAACATTTCTGAGCTGCATATACTCGCTAGATCAAGCATCACACTTTTTTTCATCTGTGCAGTTATGCCTATCTAGAAGAAACAAAAACAGCAGCCTAATGCCATGGAAACGCCCTCTGCAACCGCAGCCTGAGAGACTAACGCTAGCACACGAGTAATGACGGCGCTCCAGAGCTAGCTCCGTTAGCGACTACAACAAACACCGAGGCATCTGCCATCCTCGCGGCTATAAACGACATGAGTAAAGGATGGCGGACCGATTGAACAACTCGGAGGCGTCTCTGCAAGCTACCCAGACCACCTTGACTGAACAAGATGCTCGTACTTCCACTGGGGAAGCGGCCAGCAGTGATCGTGACATCCGGCTGACTGTGCTGGGACACGTCCCCCGTGTCGTGATAGCCAGGATCCACAGCTTTCAGGTAATGACGCTGACATGAAGATGCCGATCACTTCCTGCTTAATTACCGGGCGTCTGAGGAGGGGGTGATGTCCCTGATGTTACCTCCTGTGGCACAGACCTGCAGTAGTAGGGTTTTGTTGAAATACTGGACTACTATTATAAAAAAAAAAAAACCCATCTGTTCCTTCCCAGTGTGCCCTATTCTCACCTGTTCATTTTGCTAAGTGCTTGGCTCTTTATCTTTAATACTAAGTGCAGTGTTCTATTTTGATTTTTTTAATGTCTTAAATTGCTTTATTTCTTCTTACATCAAAAACTGCTGACTAGTACCGAACCCCTGTAGGGCATGTGAAGCTATTTTCTCTGGCTTTGTTTTGGAAAGTGGGAGCTTGGGATGGATAAATGCAAGTTCACTTCTTGGTGGGCAAATTTCATGTTACTGTACATATAACATAATTTTCATGTATTTATGATATCTAGAGGTAAAGATGAGGGTAGTAACTTGGTCAGCTGGAATGTTCTTGACCTGGGTCATTCAATTAAACGTGCTAACCTTAACCCTCTCGCTGCCGATGTCTCACCTCCTTTGTAGTGTTCTCGATCAGTGTATCGAACTGCTGACTAAACACCAAGTTAAACCTCGTCGAATGAAGACAGAGTCGTCGTAAGATTCAACGTTTACTTCGTGCACTTCTTCATCGACTTTCGGTGAAAACTGCAACAAACATTACAAAATACGTTCAATATACTAACAACGAACATTTTATAAATTCCACAATCATTCTTACATTAACAGAAATAACTTACAGCATTGCCTGTACAATGAGGATATTGGGTGAACATGGATTGAGTCCAAGCTGTCGTTACAGGTCAGCCATGTTTCTCGAAAAACCCGGATAACTTAAAACAGGAAGTGACATACGCTAATGGCTCTGTCAAAATAAACTTATATAAAACTTCAACATCCGGTAAAATAAAGGCTCTTCTTAACTAAGATCATTACTAATAAAGATACAACAAATTAGGATTATCTAAACCAACATAAAGAGATGTTTGTAAAACATCACATCCTTCCTTCAAGAGACTCATATTAGACCATTTAAACAGAACCGTCTGCATTGCAGCTGGGCAGACCAGATATTTTAATCCACATTCTCAAGCAAAACTTGCGGCGTTGCAATTATTATTTGTAAAAACACACTTTTAACACATTTCAACTCTATGTGACCCGACTTGACAATATATCATCACTATGCAGTATTTTTCAGAAAAACTTTCAGAAGTTACCTGACCAGTCAAACAGAAATTTAATAGTCGCTGGGATAATACCTAAATATGTAACACCTCTAATGCTTCAACATTCCTGAACCATCTTGATCACTTCCACTAACCTGGTCGACAACACCAGACAGATAGAGAATATTCTTTTTTTTCTAATAAACACAAATCGTATTCCAATATATATTTACCAAAAACTACAGCATTTTGATTTCAGACCATGCCTCGGCCAGCTCCTGCGACATAGGAGGCAATATTTTGAGCTTTGGGACAAACCTCACACACTTTTAGCTCTCCAGCTCCGAAGGCAATAGGCTATCCACAAAAAAATAAATCTCACTCTGAAGGCCCTCACAGGCCCGAAGCTGATGAACTCTCACTATAAATAATATTATGCGGAACTTAATAGATCTAAAGCCACAGGTGATGTGAATAATTGGTTAAAAGAAATACTAGCTTCTATCAGATTGATGCAAAACGGGAAAAGTCTGGAACCAGATGGTTTTGGTGTTGAATTTTATAAGAAATTTGCAAATCAGATAACTCCACTTTTACATAGGATGTTTTCCAGTCAAATAAATCTGAAAGATTTCTTCCAACCTTGTATGATACTAACATTTCACTCTAACCCTAACCCAGGACAGCGATGAAAACAAGCCTTCCATGCTCAACCTAGTTTCTAAGATATCCACTAAAATACTTTCAGATAGGTTAAATAAGTGTATAGAATCCACATCTCAGACGGGTTTCATCTGAAATTGATACTCCTTCTTTAATGTTAGACGTGTTATGGATGTTATGTATTATTCTTTCGACAGATTTTCTAAGCAAGCTATCCTGCGTCTGGATGCGGAGAAAGGTTTCGACTAGGTGGAATGGCCGCATCTCACAGGGGTTCTGGAAGATTGGTCTTTTATTTCCTGGGTGCACATGATATATTTTCAACATACGGCATCTGTTCTTACTAACCTGGATAGGTCACCCTCATTGCCTTTGCAGAGTGGGACACAGCCGGGATGTCCCGTCTCACCGCTCCTCTTCATTGGCTATTGAACCCCTGGCAATTAGTGTGATGGAGAATGTCCTCATTAAATCTATAACTCTAGGTGGAGTTGATTATAGGAGTTCTCTTTATGCAGACAACATAGCCTTTTTTGTGTCTGACCCTGAACAATTAATACCACTTCTACTCCAGCTTATCAACTCATTTGGAGTTCTCTGGTTCTAATAAGTGGCAGAAGAGCAAGCTCATATCATTACCTAATGGCCTGGACCCACTATTCCTGTTGTCCACATAATTTAAAATAGCCTCTGACTTTTAAATTGAATTTCATAGAAAAATTAAACAAACTCAAGGAAAACAAAAAAAAAAATAGGAACACTGCCTTTATCCTTGATTGAAAGTGTATATGCTATCAAGATGGTACCGAGATTTTTGTATTTATTATCATTGTGCCTTTTGGCAAAAACACAGGATTTCTAAAACCCACCTTCAAAAATGAAGGGAAAGTAGGGGCCTGGGTTTCCCGTTTTTTTTTGCATTACTACTGGGCTGCCAATGTCAGAGTTATGGTGTACAAATGCATTATTCAAATTGCTTCTGAGCCACCCCGAAAGAAAACACCTGATCTCAGGGCTGGTTGGTTACTTCTCATGTACCGTATTTTCCGCACGATTAGGCGCACCTAAACGCCTTCAATCGTTTCAAAAGCTGATCATGCGCCTAATAATACAATGCGCCTTGTATATGGCCCAGTATTAAAACGCATACAGGTCTCAGTTACGGTAAGCAGCCGCGACTCGATTTTCCCTCGTAATAGTGCGCAGTGCATGCTGGGATACCGGGAAACTGGCGTTTCATTTCCATTTTAATATTTTTGTAAATACCCTGAAATGGCTCCTACCAAAAGACTCGCGTACAACGCTGAGTTTAAACTCAAGGCGATAAGCCACGCACAAGAACACGGCAATAGAGCAGATTTCCAGCGGAATTATTTCTTACATATCGTGTTAAGGAATATAAGTTAAGATTTATCTGAGAGCCAGATGCAGTCGTCAAAAGAGCCACATGTGACTCGCGAGCCATAAGTCCCCGACCCCTGATCTAATGGATGCGTTATGCATCTAATGGATGCATAACGCACCGTAACTCCAGCCTCTACTTTAGCGCCTTATGCGAAGCGTTTTATTAAAGGTGCGCCTTATGATGCGATGCGCCTTATATATGTAAAAATAATTAAAATACGTCATTTATTGAAGGTGCGCCTTTTGATGCGGTGCGTCTTTTCGTGCGCAAAATACGGTACTATGGCTTCGTCTATTATTAAAACAAAACCAGCCTGGGAAGGTGAGCGTGGCACTGAGATCAAAGATGAATCACGCGAGGAAGTATTGACATTAATTCTTTTCCAACTGGTCCAGAACTAGATAGTCCAATATTCTAAAACCAGATTAAACAAAATTTTCCCTAATTTCTCTCCATTGTGTAATACATATAACGTGGCAAAAAGTTATCTTGCACATGTCTGGACATGTCCAAAATTACACAACGGTTGGTCTCTCATCTTTCAATGGTTTTTCTCTGCCTTTACCATAATTGTAACACCTAACCCTGAAACTACTTTGTTAGGACACCCCAGTACTTTGAAAAACCTGAATTGTAACATATGTACTGCTTTGATTCATGGTATGAAAATTGCTAAGAGATGTATCCTGAAACTGTGGAAGTCCGATTTAGCTCCCATGTTTGAAACTTGGCAAAGGGAACTCATGAGCATTCTACACGTGGAGGGATACTTTCTGGTAATCCCCTGTAGTTCTCCAGGATATGGAGTCCAATGCTAGAGCATATGAATGACCAATGAAACCCACCTTTTTTACCCACTTACATTGCTTATGCACCTCCTTAGTAAGATAGACTGCTGTATAGTGGTAGCAGATGAAACTGCTGTGAGAGACCCCCCCCAATCTTTTATTATTTTATATGTTATCATTATTTTTATTATTTTATTTTACATGTCTGCGTCGCTATTGGTCTTTTACTCATTTATTCTCTATTACTGTGTATGTATTGGTCATCGTCTCCTTGTCTCTTATTTACTGTGATTTAATCAGAACATTTCCATAAATAAAGTGTTCAAGAAAGTAATTCTCCTCAGGACTGATGTAACTTGTGTAGAGTACTTGTTTCCTCATTGAAACATGGATTGATAAGCAGAATCAATAATAGCATGGGTATCTACCAAATCTTATCAACTCTGATCCCTGCTAAAGAGCCAATTAAATTATTGATTTGTGGAATCACATTGCCCGGGGCAATGATCAAGCATTCTCTCTTATCTGAGTTTAGTTAGTTGTCTTTCAGTCATTTCAGTCATTTCTTGATGTCTAAATCACGTCTGACAATTTATTTTTTTTCCTTTTTTTTAACATATCTATACACGTGTTTTTAAGAATTCCCTCATATTTGTTTCAAACGATACGCCAACAGTTTGCCACCTTCTATCTAATACATTCAATATGGGATTTCAGACTTTCAAAAAGTTTCCTCTCTATGATCACATCTAAAAATTTGGTTTCATATACTTTTTCAATTTTTTCCCATTTAAATGTAACTTTGTATTGCTTTAATTTCTTCTAGATAAAAACACATTTTATTTTTAATTTTAAAGACGTCTTATTATAATCAACCCACTTTTTTAACAGAATGGATTTTTTTTTTTTTTCTGACTGCAATAATTCATCCATATTCTTTTTTTTTTTCTCACAAGTCTGACAATTTATAAAATTCAGAGAAGGAATAAAAGTGAATATCAGCGTATAATGTGACATGAAATCTTCCTTTATGGAAGAGTATTAGGACCACCTAAGAAAAAAAATACAAATCTCACCAAAAAAAATCTGAATTCTGACAATTTTTTTTTTTCGTTAGTGGCCCTATTACTCTTCCATATTCCTTAAAAGACTTAAAAGTCTAAAAAAATGACATCCTTGACAGTTTTCTCTTTTAAATACTGTCAAACAATAATAACATAATAAAAAAATCTTTTGGTCACAAATTTAAATAAATAAATTAGATTTGTGGTAGGTTATATTCCTATAACACTCCTGCCCAATTTCCAGAACTTCTGAGTAAGTATATGTTTTTGTGTCCACTTGCATGATATAAATTGAAGGAGTCACACAAACATTGTCTGAGTGTTGAGGTCTTATCTTCATATTTAGAGCAGCAAGGGAGTGAGAGACTTAAGCATTTGTGGAAGCTGTCTGTCCAAGCCGGAAAATGGAAAATTGTAGACCACTGTCAGCTCTGTAGGGATTAAACTCCCTGCATGAATACATACACACACACACACACACACACACACACACACACACACACACACACACACACACACACACACACACACACACACACAGACATACACACACACATATACAGTATAAGTGGAGGACATTTCCTTACTTAGCGTTCCCAGTTATTAACTTCCCTATCCTCAGATCACATGTCTGAACATCCATTCCTCCTTAACAGATGTTTGAAACAGCCTGGATTAAGTCCATAAGATGGGTTTTCAACTAATTGTTCTCCTTATTGTGGTGGCAAGAGCAGGTCCCGGCTCGTGGGATGAGTTTAATTGAAAGGAGAGATGTTAGAAAAGAGAAAACCTTCCTTAGATATCTGTATTGGGCGAAAGTTATGAAAAACCTTGAATTAATAACAAGCAAAAATATCACTTATTGTTTTTTCAGTCAAAACAACCGTCACACTCTGTGTGCGTTGTTGTACAAATATTAACTGCACAAACCTTGCTTTTCCAGCAGATTTTGTTTGTATACATCAGTGTTGGGAAACTGTGCTGTGTACCTATATGACCCCCAACCACATCCATAAACACAGACCTTAAAGAGAATCGCTGACCTTTTCTTTTTTTTTTTTTTTTTTTTTTTTTTTTTTTTTTTTTTTTTTTTTTTTTTTTTTTTTTTTTTTGCCCTTGTTTGCACATATATTTATGATTGATACCATGTTGGTATAACCGGGGTTGTATATATGCATTTTAATCTAGTAACCAAGGGTGTTTTGTGTGTGTGGGTGTGTGCAAGTGTGCTACCTTCACCAGCCCTCATAACAGTCAAACTATATTTTTATTGATCCCTGGAGAAATCAAACAAGATAAAAGTAAAGGGAGAGTCAGAAAGAGGGATATAAATATTCTGCAGAGGAGGGCTAGAGTCACCGGGTGTGGAGGGTGAGGAGAGAGAGAGCAGGAGAGAGAGACGAGACAGTGGTGGTGCAGTTTGGTGTCTGTGTTGTAATATGCATCAAGAAGAGTTTATAATGTGTTGTTTAAAGAGTAAAAAGTGGACACAAGTAAATCAAGTGTTATAAGCAAAAAAGAAAACAGAGAAAAGGGGGGAGGAGCTTTCTATTTACAATCACATCATTTGAGCGTTTGGGGGGGGTTGGAGGCAGTATTGAAAAGTCATATATATAATAGGCATAGAAGTATTTAAATACTCATACATGTCCACATATATCAAAATGAAGTTATAAACAGAGAAGATAGATAAATAATCCATACACACACACACACATACCTACACACACACACCTACACCTACACACACACACACACACCTACACACACACACACAAACACACACACACAGACACATATTCATACAATCAATGAAAATAAACCGTGGATTAATGTGTGGACATCTAAGAGTTTTGCTATGCATAGGTGTAAAATACATATGCACATGTACATGATTATACATACATACAAATATACATTGATACATGCTGTACAGGTGTGCCTAATTGAAGTGCACACATATATATATATATACATATATATACATACACACACACACACATATACATATATATATATATACACACACATATATATATATATATATATATATATATACATACATATATATACACACATACACATACATATACATACATACACACATACATATATATATATATATACATACATACATACATATACATACATACACACATACATATATACATATACACACATAAGTAGCTATTCATATGATATACATACACATACCTTTAAATCATTGCATATAGTATATCAATATATGCATACACTTTGCATGTTCATGTCACAATACATTTCCCCGTAATCATTTACTTACACTCATGCAACTCATATTCATACATACATACATACATACATACATACATACATACATACACACACACACCCATGCATATCATCCATATAAGTATATACATCCACCTGCATGTATCCACATACACCTAAATAGATACATGCACATAGGGATACACACACACAAATACATAAACATGTACACACACGCACACACACACACACACACACACACACACACACGTGCGTGCGTGCATGCATGCACACATACACACACACACACACACACACACACACACACACACACACACACACACACACACAGCTATTCATACATACATACATACCACATACATTCACGCATATACACAACCACACTCACGTATATAACTACACACACACACGCACACATACACACACACAGCTATTCATACGTACATACATACATACATACATATCACATACGTTCGCACACATATATGCACAAACATACTCACGTATATAACTACACACACATATATACACACCAATACATACACATACACACACGCACACACATACACACACACACCCATACACATACACATATAAAACATGCATCTATGTATATAACTCACTTATTTGCACATAAATACATACAAGAATATAATAATAATAATAATACATTTATTAATTACAAAACTAATAATATTAAGTCATTTAAACACTTCCTCCTTTAACTAGTTATTCTTACCATTCCGTTGTTGGTTCCTATCGTCATCGGTCAGCGCCCCAACCCTCCCCCCAGCCCTGGGCCACCCCAGCCCCCCACGGCAGCGGCCGCAGCCAGCAGGAGGGGAGGGAGGAATCCGAGGCCGCCGATCCCACACCCTCCCTTAGTACAGACTATTACCAGCTGGAGACCCAGCAGGCTCAAGGAAACAAGGCCGCGATATGCCCCCAGATCCCCCGACCCCCAAACATATCGAACCCCGCACGGGCAAGAAACAGTGTCGCCGGTGGCCCGCCAATGCATCGGCCCCCGCCACGCGCCCCGGCGACGCGACAGCGACACCGAACTCCAGTAGCCACGGTGCCGGACAGGCAAAGAGGGTGGGGCGGGCGGAAGGCGGGAGGGAAGAGGGACAGAGGAGCCAGAGCAGCGCGACCAGCCCAGGGGGGGGCGGGGACCGCCACCACCCACCGGCCGCAGATACACATGGCCGGGAGCGGAGGCAGCAGGGCGGGGATACAGCCGACACCCGGAGGCGGCGCAGGAACCAGGAGAAGGAGCCCGCCGACACCACCGCAACACACCCAGACAGTAACCGGCGCCTCACCTTCCCCGCCAGAGGTCCCCCCCCAGAGGCCGGCCCCCGGCACCAGACCCACCAACCAAGGCGCAACCCAGACCCGCCGGGGCCCCAGAAATCCCAATCGCAGGACCAGATCCGGAAGGCAAGAGCGCGGACCAGGCAGCCAGGCACCCAGAGACCCACCGGGACCCGCCCGGCACGTGACCCCCGAAAAGCCCCGCACGACCCCCCCCACCCCACCCCACCCCACCTGGACTTCTCCCCTCCCATTTTTTTTTTTTTTTTTTTTTTTTTTTTTTTTTTTTTTTCCTTTTTCCCCTCCCCTATTTTTAACTTATTTATTTATTTATTTATTTATTTATTTTTTTCCAATTACAATAGTATATTTTCTAGTATGATTGTGTTCGGGTGCATTAAAAACAGAAACTGGCATCTGCAGGGTGGGCACCCCCCACACATCTCAGTTCTTATGGTTAAGTTTGTGTGGTTTTTTTTTTGTTTTTTTTTTCCCCCTATTTTTAATTTATTTATTTATTTATTTATTTATTTTATTTATTTTTTTTTTCCAATTAAAATAGTATATTTTCTAATATGATTGTGTTCGGGTGCATTAAAAAACAGAAACTGGTATCTGCAGGGTGGGCACCCCCCACACATCTCAGTTCTTATGGTTGAGTTTGTGTGTGTTTTTTTTTTTTTTTTTTTTTTTTTTTTTTTATTAAATTCACCTCTTAGGTAGGTATGTTTAGATGCATTAAAACGTGAGCTGGCATCTACGGGGTGGGCACCCCCCACACATCTCAGCTCTCTCCGTTATATTTGTGTTTGTGTTTTTTTTTGGGCATATATGAGAGGGGGAGGGGGGGAGGGGGGGTAACAGGGAGGGGAGGCCCGGCGGGGGCCCAGGGGCCACCACCAAGCAAGCCCCGGGCAGCCACAGGGGACCGGGCCAACAGCCACGCCCGAACCATCAGGACCCCCCACAAAAGGGCACCAGAGCCCCCGAAGAGGCTGAGCCACCCCCCCAGCCGCAGGCCAGAGACCGGTGCCGGCCCCAGCGAAGGCCACCAGGCAGGGCCGTACGGGGCCGCCACTGACGCGGAAGTTGGATGGCGGCGGAGCCCCAGTCCGTGCCCCAGCGCCACCCCCGGGTGCCGACCGCCCCCCCCGCCCCACACCACCGCCAACACCCAGTGCACCGCAACCGATAGGGATGGCAACACCCAGCCCCCCAACGCGCGCCGCACCGCCCCCGCCCCCCCCAACCCCTCAACCCACCCAAACCCCCCACCCACCAACCGACCCCCCCCCCCGGCCCGGCCGCGGCCACCGGGCGGCAAGTCACCATCGCCACCGGGACCGCAGAGCGACAACCGACACCTCAGCAGCACCCAGCAACACCGCCATCAAGCACAGGGGGACAACAGTCAGAGCGCCGGGGGGCGGTGACGTACGTGACCAAGTTCCAAGGGCACAACCGGGCCCCACCAACCATCAATACAGTCAATTTGGATGAAGGACCAAGCAGCCGCCGGACCCACCCCCACCCCAGCGGGGGCAGCGGCCGCCGGCCGGGAGAGCCGGCAGCCAAAGATTTAAGAGGGAAAAAAAAAAAAAAAAAAAAAAAAAAAAAAAAAAAAGAATTAAATAAAAATAGTGATAATTTATCAAGCTATCAAGGCAAGAGAGAACGCACGGGCACAACCCCAATAACGACAACAACCACAAGAGATTCTGCCCCCCCCCCCGACTTACCAATCTAGTTCAGCGAATTATCAGGCTAATAAAAAAAAAAAAAAAAAAAAACCTGCTAATTGCAATCAAGAACAACGAGGAGTGAAAATGTTAGTTTGTGAAGGATGACATAAATTTATTCCAAATTCGGTTAAAATTTGGTGTTTGGTTTTTAATTGAGGCAGATAGTTGTTCCATTGATATGAAATCAGTTAATAAGTTTTTCCAGAGGACGATATTGATGGAGTTTTTAGTTTTCCAGTTCATGAGGATTGTTTTCTTGGCGATGATTAGGGCAATAGAAAGAATTCTATTGGAGGTGTTATCCAGTGATAGAGTAGAGAAATCTCCCAGAAGGCAGACTGATGGTGACAATAGAATGCGGCAATCCAGAAGTTGAGAGAGAGAGTCAGTGATGTTGTGCCAGAAGGTTTTGACTGGTTCACAGTCCCAGAGAGCATGCAAGTAGGTGTCCGGTAAATTTTGTGTACACTGTGTGCAAATTTTCGTATCCTTAAATCCCATTTTAAACATTTTTTCCCCCGTGAAATGAATCCTGTGAATTACGTTGTATTGTATAAGTTGTAGATTAGCATTTGAGGTGGATATAAATATATTTTTACAAATTTGAGGCCAGAAGTCAGCATTGAAGGAAATCTCTAAATCTTGTTCCCATTTAGTTGTTGGGATGGACATTGTAGACTTGTTTATCGCAATTAACTTATAAATTTTGGATAAAATTTTATATTGACTAGTAATTTGAGTTAATTCTGAAATCAGCAGAGGAAGGTTTAGGTTGGGTGTTTTACTACTTATTTTTGTCTTAATAGCAGATTTAATCTGAAGATATTCTAGAAATTGATTTCCTCCAATGTGATGCTTCTGTACAAGGTGAGAGAAAGGAACCAGAGTGTTGTTTTCGTAGATGTGTTTGTGCCAGAATCGCTGACCTTTTCAAAAAACAATAATCACATACCTTTTGAGTGAGGTAAATGATTTAAACCAGGGAAAATCAGAATGGATATATCCTTGGCAGAGCCTCCCGTCTCATATTTGCTAGTGTTGTTGGCAGCTCTGAATGAAAGCAGCCGTTCTAAAAGTGATCCCATTGTGCAAAGTCTTTGAGGTTGTGGACCTTGAAAAGAGATTTATTCATGGCACAATAATGATGAGTTGCCAAGTGTTTGGAAAACTACACGCTCAGAACCAGCACGGATGCAGTGTGGAGCTCTGTGCCAACGACTGCCAACTCACGATGCTACAGGTTTTTGTATTTCCATTGTTTAATGGTTTTGTTTTGCACTCTTTCTTTAAGAATGCTTTGTTTTCATGTTTGAGAAATGTGACACTGCGGTTTGTACAGAAAAAGTGCTTTATACTCTTTATTTTAATTTGCTCCAGTTCATTTGAGCAAAATATGATGCTGTGGTCAATGCAGAACTACATGAAGAAAAAGTTGATGTAACAGTTGTAAAATCAGGACACTTTCTGAAAACTTAGAGCATTCTTTTTACAACTATTCTTAATAACATTGTATATCATGTGACTGTTCACCAGTCTCAACTGGAGACAAGCCATGTCAGCACCCAGACTTCTACTACAAAGTCGGGCTTTTTTGGATGGATCTCGCAGAAAGATGCAAAACCCTCCCTGAAAACGATGTTGACTGAACTAGAACATAATGTTGTTTTTAAGCAATATTACATTTAGAAATGATGTTTCCTTTCCAGGTATACAAGCTGCTCTAAACTCAAAAGGAGGCACATGCTGCTTATGTGGATTGTTCTGCTCACGGGAGGTGATGACATCTCATACTTAGTTCAGGAATATACGCACTTTTCTCATCTACATACTTGTCCTAGATCTGAAAAAGTAGGTTATGGTTCAGTTTCCCCCCTTTGAAAGACATAAAAAAAAGAAAGACTGCTGAGCTTTGTAATAATAACATCTCCAACTAGACAAAAAGATTGTCTCAACCGCAGAAAAAAAAGAAAAGTAAAAACCTTTTAAAATGAGAAACAGCAGATTTCACAGGCTGTATACTGTATACATAAATCTCACTAAAGTGGGGAACCAATCACAAAACATGCTGCTCTTTGCAAAACTACCATCCAAGGAAGTGTGTTGTGTTTTTAACTATCTATTGATTTCACATACACTGCTGACATCTGCTTGTCTTTACAACGCATCTGCATCTAAGGCATGTTTGTCACATGGTATCAGCACAATGCAGCTGAATTGCCACAGAAAATTGTGGAAAAATCCATAAAAATATAAACTTGACATTGATTTATTCTACCAAACCTACAGAAATTACACTAAACCAGACCGCACAAGTGCATCCTCTTTAAAGACTGTCTCTGTTGGCTCCGTGTGGTCTCCTCAGATGAGTCTATATGTTTTGTGCCCCATGAAATGAATTTGCTTATTTCAACTTCCGTATGTATGGAAATACGTTTGGCATCAAACACTTATTTAGTGTGTCTACAAGATGAGACGTCAGATCACCTGTTGCAGCTCTGAGATAGATAAAGACAAACAGATTAATACGTCCAGTTTTGTCAAGACTGATACCAAAGCACACAAAGCATCGTCCTCCATGTCACCAACTATCACCACGGTGGTCTCATCCTCATAAGGGAGGATTTCCAGCATTAATGCTGAAAACGCCTCCTCTGACAACCATATTATTGTTCCATGTCAGCTAAAAGTAGAAGTGAGGAACTGATGACAGATGAGAAAACCACTATGTCTTATTGAGTTAATGCAGCCAGGGCACCGATTATAAGTAAAATAACACCAAATTTAAAAAAAATAAGGTTAAATTATATGTACGTTTATTGTGTTACCACTTATTATCATATGCAAATTAGTTCCATAATGAGTAAGAATAAATACATATGTTTATGAAATACTGAGCAAAAGTCTTAAGCACCCTGGTCTTGTTTTATCACGTTTTAATTAACTTAATATTTGATGTTAGAAAACAGAAAACGGTCTTCTTAAATAGAGGCCCCAAAGCAAATATGAACAGTATTTGAAAGGTGGATAAAACAACAAGACAAGGGGCACTTCTACTTTAGGACAGTACTTCACATATTACCTTTCAATAGCAGCATTTCCAAGACCACTGAGGCAATTAAGTAGCTATTATTGCAAATGTGGGAAGAGCGCTGCACTGCGAAGAAGGAGATGTTAAAAGGCACTTTATCCATTTTGGTGGGGGGTGGGGGGTTGGGGGCATTAACCTTAGACTGATATTTAAATGTCAAGTTGGTGGATGTGTGTGCCTGCTCAGCGTAAAGAAAATATAATCCAATAGAGGCCTACACTTTCTGGCGGAATATTATATCATATAATGCAGTCAGAGATGAGTGATTGCTAATGCCAGTGTTTTCATCAATTAGGCCCAATTACCAACCAGCGCCGCGGCCCCCCGCCCTCCCGCCCCCTTCAGAGTAAGTCAGTGAAGGCAATATTTCTCACCTGTCACACAAGCCTGTTTGCTAAGAGTGTGCAAGATTCAAATTTAAAAAAACAAACAAACTTTAGTAGGAGTACCCCTGGATGTCAAACATCAAGTGGAAAACATTGACTGGATTCAACTCAAAATGATCCTCCAGAGATGCAGAGAAATGCTTTTATTATAATTGTTATTTTGGTCCAACTCTTACAACTCCTGAAACTGCCCAACACTGTGAAATCATTATGTTGTGATAAATATTCCATGGGAAAAAGGAAGGAGACACGAAATAAAGAGTGCATAGCATATTTTTCACAGTATTATTTTTAGATGTAGAGGGCTGAAGCTAACAATTACTGTCATTATGAGACCCTGTCACCAAAGAAACCAGTGTTGCTTGTTATCCCAGCATTCCTGTGCCACGGATACTTCAGTGTCTCTCAACCAGAAGAGCCCCATCTCTCTCACTTCATTCCAAAGTGGTCCTTTGTTAGGAACCTGCAGTTTTGAAAGTCTGTGTTTTATACCAAAAATTATCCTTTTCTAACCCTTACTGAGTAGTGGTGCTGCCTAAACCAAAGAGGAAGTGAAAACCAATATAAAAATCAATAGGGTAACCTGCAAGATAACTGAAAGTGCAGAGTCCGAAGTGAAACAAATGATTTCACATAGGAGTCAAAGTCCGGTCTGTACGAGGGTTGCATGCCTTACACTGCCGCCGTGCCAACAACCTTCAGATGGGAGATTTATAAGTGGTCATACTGACAGAACAATTTCAATTGATAATGTAAGATTATGTGGCAGTAAATGTATCAGCTTGGAAGTTTGGGATAATGGGAAAGCCCACATGCTTTTGCACATCATTGTGGCATGTTTCTTTTTGAGTAGGGAATAGCAAGTACAGTAACCTGTAAAACCTGAAAGATTAACCATAACAAAAGAACGACCAAACTGTTGACACATTTCTTTCTTTATTAGCTTGTAAAGTGACAATCTCTGAATGCATATTTAATGTTGCTTTGCTCGAACCCAAGGACAGCAGCAAAGGCGTAAATGCCTGAGTGAGCAGGTCCGGTTCAAACCTGTTTTTAGACTCCAATCAGCAGAGGACAGCCTTAGGTTTGGATGGAAACTCACAGAGGGTGAGTTAAGATCCGATCACACCAGCACATTAGGAAGAGGCCTTGGCCATGTGGGACCACATTCCTTTAGCAGCATAAAGGCAATGCATCCTGGGCCACATGGAAGATCCTGTCTGTCTGTTAGCCCCATTTACTTCATTCTAACCAAACTACAAAAAAGTGAGCATTCTGACAACCATTTTAATAATACTGCTTAAAAAACTGTTTCTGAATGAAATGAGAAACAAACATGATCCTGAGTTTATAGAAAACCTTCCCGAACTCCATCTGCAAATACCCATGTGAGTCTTTTTTTTTCTTTTGTTTCTTCTAGAGTCTAAAACTGAGGTCTCAAAAATGCAAACAATTCAATTCAATTTTATTTTATTCATATAACGTTTATTATGACACAAGTTGTCTCTAGGATCTTTCTAGAGACCCAGAACATGACTCCTAAACAATTATTACATAAACAATGGCAGGTAAAAATTTCCCTAGTGGAAGAAAAACCTTGAGCCAAACAGTGGCAAGAAAAACTCCCCTTTAAGAGGAAAGAAACTTTGAGCAGGACCTGGATTATAAGGGGGGAGGAACAGGAGAGAACAGGAACTTTAACCAGACTGATAAGCTGAACACCTGCAGGACCATGACACACATTTAAAACCTGTTGTTTTCACTGTCCTTATTACAATACAGTTCATTATTAACCATAATGTCTATCATCATACTGCCATTTTATGGTTTTTATTGCTATTTTATTGCCCTTGGTTCTTAAACCCAGCGTCATGTTGATACTTGTTTCTTTTAGATTTTAGATTTGCACTTTGTGTTTAGAGTAATGTAACTTTGATTTTCTGTATGAACCTCACATGTGGCAGAATTGACAATAAACGTGACTTTGGCTTTGAAAAGGGGATCAGAAAGAGAGACTGAAGAACAGAGAGAGGAGAAACACAGAAACACCATCAAAGGTACAAAAGACAAGATACAGAAGTATTAACTCTATTTGAGCAGCAGAACTAAGAGTTCTATGTACAGAAAACCTGCGTTGTTTTGTTCTATTTTATTACGTAAAAGTTTTGTGGGTTTTACTTGTGAACAATGAAAATCAAAAACAACAGTAGATACTATATGCTGCTAATTATTTCAAAGGTTAAGACATTTACATAATATATAAAAATATCAGGGATTTATTTTTATTTTTCAAATCAACATTATCATCTGTTTCCAAGCTCTCTAGCTGTTCTTTTTTTGTGACTAGATGCCACTTAATCCAACTAATTTACATGTATGTAAATATTTATTTAATAATTTGTCTTTTTTAAGAGGTTTAATGAAATATTCTTCACCTTCAGAGAATGGATACCAACCCCATTAACATTCCCTGATAAACTGAACATTAGAGAGGTTGACCTGAGACTAAGCAGCCTACATGAACCCTTTTCAAGGCTGAGAGGTGAAGTACCTCCTAAAAGTCTGCTAGAGGATCTAGAGGAGGGCATGTACTGCTAAATCAGAGTTTTTATAGCTCACAAAAAGTAAGAGTAAAAATGAACTAACAGCGAATAAAAACATCTTGTCAACTGAAATAAAGATAAAACCAGAAAATTTTTCAAAACTAGAACTTAATAAAAACTGAAATAAGCAATGCAAAACTAACTGAAACAAATTACAATTGCCATTAAAATTCATTTGTTGTAGTTTTCATTTTCGTTTGAAGTATTATAAGTGATTATTGATTTGACAGTTCCAGTTACGTCTCTGTTATTGTCCAATCAGCATAAAGTCATGCCACCAGTGGTCCCGCCCCTTTACAATTTCAGCTAGATTCAAAATCCCATAAGATCTCTCCCATAGACTCTCATGTATTATCAGAACAAATTTAAGCATCCAAAAAGTTCTGTTAAAGGCGGGAAATCATACAATCATTGAGTTTTCCACAGTTGATGCAATCGGAAAAAGTGAATTCTTATTATATTCTTATAAATCTTGATTTCTTATTAACTGTAATGGTCCTGTTATTCCACAAGGTGGCACCATAACGACCAAAATTGTGGTTTACAGTACTATCGTCATTCAAATGGTTAATAAGATATTGATTGTTCTATTAGTATTTCTGTAATATTGTAGTCACATTATAACGAAATAATTGAATTAGTTAATAATCGATAGCTAATTAATTCAGTCACAACTTGGAAATCTATCTGTTACACCAACTTCCATCTGTAGAGATAGATAGATAGATAGATAGATAGATAGATAGATAGATAGATAGATAGATAGATAGATAGATAGATAGATAGATAGATAGATAGATAGATAGATAGATAGATAGATAGATAGATAGATAGATAGATAGATAGATAGATAGATAGATAGATAGATAGATAGATAGATAGATAGATAGATAGATAGATAGATAGATAGATAGATAGATAGATAGATAGATAGATAGATAGATAGATAGATAGACATATTTCAAAAGTATCAAAAGGTAAAGCTGTATAAGCAAAAGCACAGTTTAGGCAGTTTAGGAAAACCATCTGTCATCCAGATATTGTGTTTGCTGCCTGTTTTGTGTAATGAAGTTAAGATGTGATGATTAAGAATTTTAATTTTCCTGATGAGATTCATCCCTGGGTATTCAGTGTACCAGCAGAGCTGTTTTCTTAGTTTACCCACAGAGACAGCTGGAGTCCATCCTCCTTAACTTTCATCCCTCTCTCTCCCTTTTTTACTCCATTGCTTCCAACATGTAGAAGATAAATCAAGCACCACGAGTCTATTTATTTGAGAGTAGATAGATGGGCATTTGTTGACAAAATGGATTTTCCCACTTTCAGGTAATAAAGTATACTGTGTTGTTCTGCTTTTGTTTCCTTTTTTTATTTTCCTTTTTGTGGCTGCAGCTGGAGCTTTACCTCCACAGCCACCTTCCTTCCTGTGTCACTGTAAGAGAAATATAGTTTCTTAGGTTAGTTATTACAGTGTCTTTTGCTATTATCTGTTGCTTGTTCATTGTTCTTTGTGTATTCAGTACTTTTCACTTTTCACTCTGTCTGGTTTCTCACTTGCATACTGGTGGTAACCTGTTTGGAGGATGTTTCGCACAGAAAGTAATCATAAATCTCCGGTAGTTGCTGGAGATAAGAAGTAAGGAGGGAACTATTCTGGCAGGAAGAGAACAATCCCTGTTTGTGCAGAAGGACATGCAAGTGTATAAGATCTGTGTGTAATTAATCAATGCGAATTCACTCTGCTGACTTTGTTCAACTGTGTGATTCTCAACTGTACAGCTTAATAAACTTCTCAAAACGGAGCTCTCCTGTACCGTAATTATTTAACAGAAATAATTTCCACAACAGTCACTCATTTGACAAATGCTTGTTTTTGGTAGCATATGGACAGGCGGACGCAGGTATCCAGCTCTGCTCAGTTTTGGCTTGATTTTTCAGATGAATCGACCGCAGGCGCTGAACAGGTGCATTTTGTTAATAATCAGGAGATTTTAATCTCCCCATCAAGACTCTGGGCCAAAAACTTGCATCGAATCTTTAGTATTTCACTATTTAACAGTATACTATTGATCACAACACAACTTTAAAGGACACGTTTTATCCCTTTTATTCAGAGGTGTTGATAAAATAGTTATGATATGTTTTCCTGAAAAGCTCTTTTCATAATGTCTTTCCGCCTCTGGTCATAGTTTTAGAGGGAAGACTGGAGTCTAACGCGCTGCGCTGTGGTGCGCAAGTAAATATCTATGTTATATAAAAAATATAAATATGGAACTTACACGCACACTAACCCTTGAAGCGGCTTTAAATAGATGAAAACAGAGTAGAGTGTTTTGCCATAATGCACAGCACCATATTTGGTAGAAATCAAACACGGCATTAAACTAAACTTTACATTAAACGTAAACAGCGTCAGTCCACTTCAAATGGACATCCGGTGACTCAGTGATGAACTCAATGGTGCACCAACATAGTAAAGGAACAAATCTAAGACTACTGGTCCAATCTTAACCATCTCAAAATGCGTGACTGAACTTTAAAAGAGCGGATAAATAAAATGCTGCCAAACCATTGTGTGTCCAATAGTAATTTTAGCATAGTTTTTGTATGGTTTGGGCTCTGCACAGACACCTCATAAGTTTGGCTGATGCTTGGTGGGTGGGTACCAGGGATGATTTGAGCAATTTTGTTCACAGCTGCAGTCTCCCTGTCCTGAGCTGTGTACACCACACTCACTTCTGCAGCAATTTTCAGTCACAATGCCCTCTATTACTCCTCTGTAGAAGTTTACAACAACTTAAATGTACCGTTAATACACGTGTGTGCATGTATTTGTGCATCACATACACTCAGCATGTCGTTCAGTAACTGCATCCAAAGAGGGCGCTCATGCACAGCTGCAGTAAACTTCCCTTACCTCTCAAACTCAGCACCAGCAGTTAAAGCGATCTTCAGCTGGATGTTCATGGAGGCCACATGGTCGATGTTATGGGCATATTGTTCCAAGTACGGTAACTGTTCTCCAAGACAGACTCTGACTCTGTTACAGTGACAGAAGTTGTGCACACTGCTGTGCTTTTCTGTCACTTTCATAAAATCATTTGGTCCTTTAAGGATCTTAAAATGATGTAGATAAAACCTCAATCGAACTGCATGGCAAACTAAACTATGTCTTTATTTATTCAACAAAAGCAGAGTGAAAATGCTGGAGCAACAACTTAAAGACATGGTCTTCTGAACGTGATATTACTCTCTCACATTGTCAGGTAGGATTCAATTCGGTTTTGAACCTTTCATTCACAGACAGCTTCCTGAAGGTTCCACGCGCTTGCTAAGGTCCTGAAACAGCCTTTCAGTCACGTTAAACTCTGGACATTAACCACATGCTCATGTAGATGGAACTTGTTGGGACACCCACTCTTGTCAGGAGCGACATTTGTCTTGGGTGTTTTCCACCTGTCCCCCCTCATCAGCTGAGCAGTACATCATTTCCTTCAGTTCATCACCAGTTCATCAGTTCCTCCACTCAATAGTTTCTCCCTGGCCAAACTAATCTTTTCTGTTGATGTTGTTTTTATTTCTTATTTTTTTCCAGTTTGTCTTATCTTTGCGAGTAGACACTGTGTGCCAGCAGCTCTGCTCCACCTGTAAGAGGAAGCACTTCAGGAATGATCACCTGTCTGCTCCTCTTACATCTCTACCCACAGGACAACCATCACCTGCAGTCAGTATGCTTTTAAGGACTCTGAGCATTGCCAATATCTACATGTAGAAATAACTATAGTCTGGACATATTAGCTATGTAAATATTTCCCCTCTGCCTAGCATTTTATGTCCAGGTTACAAGCATATAACAAACTCTTTCTTACTATTGAATGATGGCCTCCAAATTGAAAATGCCACAAGGCCTTTACCAGATTACTGGGCAGCAGCAGTTGCTGATGTATTTTCTCCTTGGTATTGTGTTACATACATTTTAAATATGTACTGATATGTAAAATTATTCAGATATGCATCCAAATGTCAAATCTAAGAATTGGAAGTGTTTTCATGTGACAGCGTTGACAGTTGTAAATGCTGGTGGCAAATGGTTAAAATCCTTCAGCCATATGAATCAGCCACGCAGGTTTGAATAACATTTGATTCGGGTTGGTTTTTGTTCTGACAAAATCCACCTTTTGGTGGTGTAGTGTACAGGTTACTGCTGAGTTGTGCATGCATTCAAATAGTCCACACGTTGATTAACAGCACTACAAGCAGCTGACTCATTATTTAAATATTAAAACAAATGTATGATAGCTTTAGAGTTGAGTTTAAGTGAGAAAGGAGAGCATTATTTATTGTACAACTGATCCAATGCTAAATATCATGAAAGAAAATAGTTAAAGTTCAGGACCAAAGGAGCTTGTTGTAAATCTGTTTCTGATCTTGTAAGGGACTATAAGTGTTGTCACAAAATATCAGTAATTGCAATCTATGACACAAATGACACAAAGCTAAAAGGTAGAGAACGACTCTGCAGAAATAACTTCATTTGCTAATATGCATCCATTTATACTTTCAGGCCTGCAACAGACCCAAAACCATGTTGATATGGAAGCAATTTAGCTCTAGTTAGGAGGTCATAGAAAAATAAAATGCCTCCAAAAAAAAGTTTGAACATTTGAAATGAAGTTGGTGGTGGCAGCAAAGAAATAAAAGTCAAAGTAAATGTTTTGTACACTTTTTTTCTTAAAAAAAAAACCATCATCCCATCTCTTTCTTAAATGTAACCTAAACTCAGAAGGAAAATGAAAAGGAAAACAATCAAGTAATAATAATGCAAGTACATGATACTTTCTTTATTTTCAGGGTGTTAAAATTTACCAACTGGCTTTAAAAGATAAGCTCTTCTTCCTCTTTCTTAAACCTCCTGTGAAAATAGGCATGATGAAGCAGATAATTAAACTTTTTTGTATATTTGGCAACAGGGAACTAAAAGCAACAGCCAATGCAAATAGATAGTATGGTCAATATTATGACTGTTTTATTGAATCGTTTATTAGTTTCGATTTAAACGTGAAAGTATAGCTTTCACGTTAACAATAACTGAAAGCAACTGTTAGCTTTAATCCTAAAACTGATTTTAAACATGCTGTCTAAAATTATAAAACAAAAATTCTTTGTTTCATGGAAATTAAGCTTGTTGTAAGGTGTAAGGGCGACCTTATTGAGAAAAGCTGATTTTATTTGTAAGCTCGTTCCTGAGTGGATCAGTTGTATTTTGGTTGATACCTAATTAAATTATGGTTTTTATATAATACTAATTATGAAAGCACATAAACAATATGCTTTAGGCATTATGAGGACTAAGTTCCTTTTTTCTTAGATATTTCTCATGTTGGCCTGAATAATGTTCACAGATTCTGCAAGATGTTTTGCACTGTCACTCTTCTTTTTTTTTGTATGAGCATAAAAAGTGCACACAGACAAGTTCTTTAAAAAAAATGTTAACATCCAATTATAAAACTGAAATGCCTTTGTGGAAATAAATGCATAACTCCATACACACACACACACACACACACACACACACATATATATATATGTGTGTGTGTGTGTGTGTGTGTGTGTGTGTGTGTGTGTGTGTGTGTGTGTGTGCGTGTGTGATGATGATGCATCTTGTGTTAGCATATTTATATGTTGTTCTCCAACAGCGCAGCTCTGCAGTATAAACGCCGCTGTGCTACACTTACTTGCTTACATTTGAAAGCAGGCAGTTAAGTACTAAAACACTTTAAATAATGACCAGTGTTTTTACAGTCGCTGATATTCTATAATGAACATGATAAGAAAGCATTTTGTTACATAACTGCAATAACTGGTCTCCTCAGTTCCCAAAAGCCTATACAAAGTTTTTTTTTAAAGACAACATGATGCAAAAAGAATACATATTCCTTCATCTGAACATTTTTTAAACATATTGCTGGCATCAAATCTAAAAAAAAAGGGAAAATGCTTTCAAATAACACCCTCCATCCATTCATTTTCTATGGCAGTTTCTAAACCTTTGCAGGGTCACGGGGTTCTGCTGGAGCCAATCCCAGCTCATTAAAGGCGAGAGGCAGGGGTCCACCTGGACAGGTGCCAGTCCATCACAGGACCACATACAGAGACAAACAGCCACACATGCTCACACCTACAGGCAATAAAGAATAGCCAATCAACCTAACATACATGTTTTTAGACAGTGGGAGGAAGCCAGAGTACCCAGTACATGCAAGTACAGGGAGAACATAAAAACTCCACACACAAAGACTCCCGGGAATCGAACCAGGAACCTTTTTGCTGAGAGGCAGCAGTGCTACAACGGTGCCCTTAAATAACACTTTTACTTATTTCAATTGATAAAGGGCAAGAATCATTATTGGGCGTGGAGGACCCAGGTTCAAGCCCGGGGCTGCCCACAATGATAAATCACTGGGGGGCCCCTGAGCAAGGCCCTTAACTCCCAATTGCTCCCCGGGGCGCTGCCCTGCTGGCAGCCCCACTGCTCACTAGTGAAACTAGATGATGGGTAAAAAGCAGAGGTCCAATTTCGGTGTGCATCGTACATACAGCGTGTGCACGATGTCCACACTGACAAGAATGATCATGAAAAAAAAAAAAAAAAAAAAAAAGATCTATAATTTCATACATTTCCTGTTTTCTTTGTAAGCAGCTCATGATAGAGGCCAACATAAAGAAAAAATGATTTGGAGCTTTTTCAAAAGACCAAAGTCAGCGTGACTTTGTTCTTAAAGCATATTTATAAGTTCACAACGGTTTACAGATAAAAAAAAAAAAAAAAAGAAGCATCTTTTTTTGAACAAGTCATGCATTCAAACCACATGATTACAACAACGAAACGCTCCATTTCTGGACATAATTTAAGCCAGAACCCAGTAAGATCACTGTGCATTTTTGTATATACTGTTCTCTGTTTAATCATTTAATGCAGATCCACACAATATACATTTTAAATGTAGCGTAAATTAATGCACAAACTGTGCTGTATTAGAGGTAATGAGGTCAGTCTGGATGTGTGGTATATAGTTTTGCATTAATTAAAAGCTTTAAGTATTTGAGTTCTCTATTTAAAACCAGCTTTTGATGTTTATGCCATTAGAAACTAAGCACTTGCCTTTCTGAAGCCTTAAATCCAGACAGAAGACATAATTTGACTTTCAGGAAACTCTTATCAAAGTATTTGAGAATATGTCATCTCACATCAAATGTAATAGATATATCCCTCCATTTATAAGGGTTCATGAAATACACCTGTAAAAGTTATTACTTCCATTCTATTTTATGTTTTTATGAAAAGAAGAAGAAAGAAAGAAAGAAAGAAAGAAAAGAGAAGAAAGAAAGAAAGAAAGAAAGAAAGAAAGAAAGAAAGAAAGAAAGAAAGAAAGAAAGAAAGAAAGAAAGAAAGAAAGAAAGAAAGAAAGAAAGAAAGAAAGAAAGAAAGAAAGAAAGAAAGAAAGACCTGTGACTGTCGTGGATCAGTGTTTCATGTATCCGTACTAAATCACTGTTATGTGGAAAGAGCCTAAAGAAAAGAAAGAAAGAGAACTAAAGAAGAAAAGAATCCTGACGGTTCAGGCTTGCATTGAGACTGAAACTCCAGGAAAGACTCTCAGGTATGAAGAGTTTAGCAGCACCAGGACTTGATCCACATCTACTGGCTGAAGAAACTGAGTGCACACCAAGATTCCCACCAATCAGCTGCCTCTGCACAACATGGAGGCGACCAAGATAAACGGGTACAAGACTCCACATATGAGCACAGCGCATAAAGAAGATGGAAGTAACAATAAAGACACCAGGCACCAACTTTTGCTCGACAGGACTGATAAGTCAAACCGATCTGTGCACTGTCCTGACCGACTACAACAAAGCCCACGACTCAAGACGTGGACACTGAGTCTTCATGAAGAACGTAATGGGACTGTGGAAGATTACACATATGCAAAGGCTTTAACCTTCTCAGCCAGATCATCACAAAAGTGGCCATAGATACCAGTTCTGAACTGAGCATATGTTTGTAGTGTTGTCAATCAAATTTAGCTAAAAGAACAATTAGGGTTAGGTCACCGGGCATCCTTCCTTTCAGCCTTCCTTCCAGTCTATTCACTGTCCTTCACAATACAAGCGTGATGATCCTCAATCACTACATTCATATAAGAAAGCTCTAATGTGTTTTTAATTTAAATCCACAACTGTACATAAAACAAAATGCATTTTTTGTTTGTTTTTTTGTTTGTTTTTTTTACCATCTAGCTATAATTAAACCCAACATTGCTCTGTTTACACAGCCACTTAGAAACATCAAAGCTGAACTTCAGCTCTGACAGTTGTCAGCTTAAAAAAACTGAGAATCAAATGTGCTTCTACAAGTGTGAAAATGGGTTTTGCAATAGTGCCTAGATGCCCAGGTAATTAAGCAAAGCCCTCGCCCTAAAACAGATGTATTTCACCAGCGACAAACCCACTGCAGCTTCAGATCTCTGCTGAGTTTTCTGACTTTAAGCAGTTTGACCGCAACAAAACCATTGAGGTAAAAACTTAAATATTTCAGCTTTCGTAATGTGAAGCTACTACATTAGTATGAGTACAGATTTGATGATGTAGTTATATTACGATATGCAGTTATGTTGTTGCCGTTTAACTGTAGATGTGGTAAAAACAAGCGATTATTTCAAATCAAGTGCTTTAATCCTAACTTTATATGCACCGCCCATGCAGTCATTCTTGAAGATATTTCACATAAATTAACTGACAATACTAATTTGTATTTCTATCTTTGTTTAGACTACAAAAACCAGCGCCGACAGTGGAGAGAGTAAGAATTTCTCACTTGTGATCAGTGATGATAAAGCGTATTTGAAAATTTGATAATTATCATGTTTGTGCTTTATCTCAATTGTTTGATGGTGGAATCGTGTCCAGTTGTGGTCAAATATCTTTAGATCTTATCCTGCTAATGCAAAATGCAAGATGTGCTGACAGATTTATTTTAAAAAAAAAGAAACAAATGAAGTCAGTTGATATGTCATTTGTCTTGGAATTGTCACAGAATGCCTATATTATGAAAATCAATGACAATGACAACTGTTTTAAGTAATGTCTTTTTGATAAACTGTCTCACTCCTAACTATTATTTCTTCCAGAGAGATGGAAGACAATGGACAATGATCTGCAGCTGAAAACACAGGATCAAATACAAACAAGTGCATTTTTGGCCTTTTACACAGCTTCGATTAGTTTCCAGAACTGTAAAAAAAAAAAGAAAACGAAAAAAAAAAGCTTTTGTTGCAAGCTTTCTTTTTGAATAAACATACATAGCAAAATGTTAAGCTCTGCTTACTGTCATGTTTAATGTGAATGTGGTACACGGCTATCCATCTTCCTGACAGCATATTTACAACTATTTTAAACATTTTTATACAGTGATAACAATGTCATTCAGAATTAATTGGATCATGGGTTTTGCGTGGTGGTTTGTTTTCATAACTGACAGTTTTACACTGAGGGTTAACCCATGTTGACACTTGAATTCAAGGTTTGTTATACACAGAAATAATTCAACCTGATGAGCAGTCAGCATGGTGGAAAAAGTTAATATAAGGCAAAAATAAAGAACAACAAAAATCACACAGGTGGAAAAAAACTCCTGTGAACATGTGAGATTGTGGAGAGTGTTGCATTTGGAGCATGTGTACTGTGATGTGTCTCTTACTTAACTTAATTGGATCTTAATTGGACCTGAATGGAGGTATTTGTTCAGGACCAACATGCTTATAAACAGTTATATGTACTTTTCTTAAATTAAGTTGGTACCACTCTACAATAACCTTACATCTACAAATTCTACTATAATTATACCATAAACTCTTTATAAAACACATACATCCTACCAGATGGCGTTTTATAACCCTTTTAATCTTCTTAACTAGTGGATTATAATAAGTTATTAGTATTTTGTGAAGTTTACAACCCAACTGTGAACTGTTCACAAACCCTTAAAGAGGGTCATTCTATAAAAAAGTGGTGTCAATAAATCTAGTGACATCTAGTGGTGAAGTTCCAGATTGCAGCTATCTGAAAAATGGACCTAAGAGAGGCAGTAACGCCCTCTTGAGGCAGAGTATGGTTTGTCATTGCTGATGAAACATCATTAACTTGGACGAATAGTTCATTCAAAGGTTGGGATGGCTGTAGCTCATCTGGTACGACAGTCAGCTGCCAGTCAGCCTCAGTCCACATACTGAAGGGTCAGACACAGAACTCCACGTTGCCCCCAATGCAGTCATCCATGTGTGGTTCTGCAAAAGCCCTGCTCATGAGATTCATTTTTGAGATAATTTTATGATCTTTTGAGAATCTATCATTGTTTGCAGTATCTCACACAATAATATAGAAGGTTATCTGTAGAATGAGCAAGACAATTAAAACTTTACTTTGAAGTGATGCTTAATTAATTTGTAGTATGTGGCCAAATTTATACACAATAGTTCAGCACAATCATGAAAACAAAGAAGCCATTTTATTTCAGCATCAACTCCTTCAGGTATAACAAGCTGTGAACATGTCGATTATTACAAAAAATAAAAACATAAAAAATAATCTCAATGTCTTGTTAGTTCTGTTTCTCAGAATGTACTCTATTCTGCAGCATTTAGATATCTTTAAATTGACTTTCATCTTTATCTAATTGCTTATTTTAACTTATTAAAGCACAGTTAAATTGCTTAATTTGAAGTTGAAATCTTTTTGAGTATTATGCAATATTATATTTGCAAGACAATAACCTATGCAATAACAGTTCACAGATTAGTCCAACATGTTCATCCTGCTCTTGCTGTTATTGTGATAAATCATATGTTAAACATTTATGCAGCGCAGAGTGATGGAAATCTAACTAGTTAAAGGGATCTGTTCAACTGCAGTCTGTTTTCCTTGTGTTAAGCAATGTCCTGCTGGTTATTCTCAAATTCTTTTTAATACTATAAATAAAGGAGTTTTTTCCCTTCCGGAGTTCAAACCCCAGCAGGAATCTTCATGTGTTTCCTTTCGTACTCAGCACTCGATAATCTCTTCTTGAACTGTTAAAGTCTTTCAGAGACAAGAAAAGGTACGCGAGTGTAAAGGTGTGTGAAAGAATAAAGCCCTAAGCACTTAAGTCCTAACTGCCCTTTGTTGGTTTGCAGTGCAAGCATAAAGAGAAAACAGAGAGAAACGGTATCATTCATGCACAGACAGCATTTACAGCGAGGCAATCAGCCATGAAACACAAATGTTGGCAAAAGTGAAGCATCGGCCTCATATGCATAAAACAAACCTCCCACAAAATACCTTGAGTGAATTATGAATTAATATGAATTATAGCCCTGTACGTCTGGGGTGTCTGTTCATTAATCAGTGTGATTTCAGTTGAGACATACATTTATCCTGCGTTGACCTAAAAAGCAGGTAGGCACTCGTGTATTTGTCACATTTCCAGTCAAGTGAAGCCTGAAAACTGATGCTTTCTCTGCATTACATTTGTGAGAGATTCTTAAAAACAAACCAACAGAGATCGAATGGGATTACCAAATGAAGACCTTAAAGTTGTAAACCGGATTTAGTTTAAGAGGCCACCAGATTAGGCAATAAGTACTTCAGTGCTTTAAAAACCCCTGTCACTCTCGCAGACATAGTCTTTGTTTGTGTCTTGTTGCAAATGACGAAGAGGATTTTATGGAATCCTATTTGAGCGAGCAGACCGTTCAGATTGAGACACATCTGTGAAAATCCTACTGGAATCACATCTGAAACCACAGAAAAAGTCATCAATGCATCCAGACTGTCAGGAAATCTGTATAGATATGATCTGAATACACAAGCAGTTTGAATGTAGCCTTAGTTGCAAAGTCTTGTACTTCTAATATTTTACATTTCTCGTTTACCCATTCACATAAATACTTGTATACTACAGCATTTTTTATTTAGTTAATATATACAGTGTGTTTCAACAATCATACATATCATACAGGAGTGACAGACTGAGACATAATGGGAGACACGTGTATATGTCCCTTTGGTTGTAAACTCTTCATTTTACGCAGCTGATGCTTTTGATAAAATCAGTATATCTCAAAAAAAAAAAATATTAACAGAGTGATACAAGAACTGTATCAACAGGGGGCGCGCGTGTACAGCTGCTGAAAAACTCCGCTCACCTCCCATCCTCCGCACCGGGAGCCAAGCAGTCTTCAGCTGGAGGTTTGTAGTGGTCACATGACGATGTTGTGGGTATATTATCCCAAAATTCCGAGATTCCTCTTCACTACACGCTCTGACTGTGTCTGCCTCTGCTGCGGGGACAGAAGCTGCACACACCGCTGTGATTTACCGCGGAACGGAGCAAGTTCACGCATCAACGCGCAACTTCCTGATGGAAACTATGAAGAACGCAGAGTTGTGATTTTGTTTTCTTTAAGTGACAGCTGAAAAGGTGAGACAAGAAAGCTTAACTACTACTGATGCTTTAAACCGGGATTTTAGTCGTACATGCTCCAAATAACCCTGCAAAATGAAATGTTTAGACCTGCACCTGTTGTTCACCTGTATTCCCTTATATATATATATAGATATATATATATAATATATATATATATATATATATATATATATATATATATATATATATATATATACTTTATATATATATATATATATATATATACTTTTATATATTATTTACTATATATATTAGGTAGCCTGCAGTAATGAGGTCCCAATAACTTATCATGACCTTAATGGAAAATGATGTTGTCTAATATACATTTATGAATATCTGTAGAAATTAATTAGTTTTATATTAATAGGTTCATATCATTCATCCTGCATGTGAAAAAGGCGGCTTCATTGCATAATCACCAAGCAGGATAAACCTTTGACCTTTATAGGGGGTGCATTGACCGATATCTATTAAATTTTAATTACAAAAGGGATGAATGGAAAGTTAAACAGCTGATTTACTGGGTGCTGTTCATTGGAGCCTTGCACCACAATACACAGGAAATTCAGGTCTAATGGAACCTATCTGCAGAAAACTGCCACTTTGTGTTTCAGCGGTCATGGGTGAAGTATCTCTTTAATTAAAGGAGAAAATGGGTTAATGTTGCACATGGATGGTTGAGCAATGACATGGGAGGTTTGCCTACTGTACATGGTGATAAGGTGCTTTTGATGTGCTCTAAAAGACCCCACTTGTGCCATCTGAAGTCTGGAAGGGTTGATGTATGCTAATAGAAGTAAAAGATAAGAGAGCTTTTTGTTTGAATCTGCTTTTAATAGTACTGCAGGAGAGACCGCATGCCCTGCTGCCCTCTACTCAGACAATTGGATGCTCTGTTGGAGACAAATGACAAGACACTTGGGCTTAATGTGTTTCTGGTTGTCTACTTTCAGGGTTTCATTTTCAAATTCTTTCATATCAGTACAATGTTACACTTTCATCATCAACCGTTTGGCTTAATCAAAGGCCACACACATTGATTTGGCCCAGTTTTACACCAAATGCCCTTCCTGCAGCAACCTAACATACATTTTCAGACTGTGAAAGAGAATCCACACAAGCACATGAAAGAACATGCAGACTCCACACAGAAAGTCTCCAGCCAGACCGGGAATCGAACCAGGAACCTTCTTGCTGTGAGACAACAGCGCTAGCCACTAAGCCACCATGATGCCGCAAGGTCAAACCGAATGACTTGACATTGGAAAAGGCTGTACTGAAATACATAAAAGTTGTAATCTTGAGCAGCTGGAATCCTCCAAAACCTGGATATCTATAATTAAAGTTTTTGGCAGTGAGACAAATTTTGGTTTTTACAAGCCTTGCAGCTTCTGTATTTATAGACTCTGATATGTTTTTTTGTTTGTTTGTTTAGTTTATTTCTTTATAGGTGGCATACTGAAAATGATTTTTATGAATTAAAATTATTAGAAAGACTATTGTGGGCAAATGCATCTGATTTCTTGTGTAAGAACAGTAAAAAAGTTGTTTTCTCTGATGAAACCCTTTTTACAGCTGGAAAATCTGGAAAACCTATTGTCTGCAGAAGCAACTGTGAATACTACTATGAGTCCTGTAGCATACCAACAGTGAAACATCCTTGAACCATCCGTGTTTAGGGTTCACGCTCATTTAAGAGAGTGGGTTCACTTATAACATTGATATGAATACAATACAGGATCAAAATGTCCATCAAAAGCAAATTCTTCCAACATTGTTTTAGCCTTGTGATGCTTTTTCCGGCATCAAGGCACAAGGGGCAACATCTGGTTTTCAAAGCTGACGGCAGTGTGGAAATAGGAAAAATTGCAGTTCTTTGACTGAGTCAAACTTTATTGACCCACTGTTATAATTTCCAACTTTCCAACGTATATATATTTGCAGCCTGGTATAAAAATGGTTTTGGTCTAGTCAGATTTAACGTCAGTGGCAACTGTATAGGGGGTAAACTTTTTTACCTTATCAAGTAAAATGATATAAAACCACCAATTAATGCATAAATAGAGACCTGGTGTTTTGAGTAAATGTGGTGAACAAATTGTCGGCTGTCACTTTACGTGCTTCACACTTTTAACAATTTTTACTTCAAAGCTGTGAATAAAGACCTAACAGAGCATATTGTTCTTATTTTAGAAAATAATATATGGGTTGTTGTGCTGTTGATTGTACTCCAATCTCAATGTTGGCCGGGTGGTTTTCAGAAACAAACCTTAACTACCCAGCAAGCAGCACCATTTGCATTCCCAGCGGACAGCTGCTAGCCAGGGTTAGCGACGAGGGCCAACCAGGCGGGAGGCTGGACGGCCTCAGGCGCTCATCTGTTGCCGGTGTGGTCACAGCCTGAACAGTCGGTTCTTCCGGCTGAGCCAGCACTTGCCCTTGGGTCTTTCAGGTTGACGGACCGGACTACTAGCCACCAGTTGGCTACCTTTGTGAAGGCCTCCTCAAAGACTCAAGCTCTCCCAGGCCTGAGCTCTGACTGAGCTCAACCAACGTCTCTCGGCCAGCAGAGGGTCACCTGAACTCCGTCAGAACTCCAGGTGTACTTGTTTAGGATGTTGTTTTGGTAGTGACATCTGAAAAGAGAAGGGATGGACAGATTCACTCAGAATGAGGGAAGATAATACTAGTTAGCATGAGTGAAACTAAGAATAAATAGCTCGTAGTGGTTGAGGTTAGGTGGGTGTGCTTCAGTCCGCTGCCAGGCTTATTCTTTTTCCCTATTTTTTATTTTCACACCAAGAAGGTTCCTGGTTCGATTTCCCGCCCCGGTGGGTCTTTCTGTGTGGAGTTTGCATGTTCTCACCATGCTTCCTTGGGTTCCCTCCAGGTACTCCGTCTTTATTCAAAAACATGCATACTAGGTTGATTGGTTATTCTAAATTACCCGTAGGTGTGAGCGTGTGTGGTTGTTTGTCTTTGTATGTGGCCCTGTGTTAGACTGGCGACCTGTCCAGGATGGACACCTGCCTCTCCCTCTATTCCGCTATATTCCTATAGCGGAATATAGCGAAGATGGATGGATGGATGGATGGATGGATGGATGGATGGATGGATGGATGGATGGATGGATGGATGGATGGATGGATGGATGGATGGATGGATGGATGGATGGATGGATGGATGGATGGATGGATGGATGGATGGATGGATGGACGGACTCCATTCCAGCCAAAGATCATGAAGTGAAAATTTAGAACCATCAGGCCAGATCTGGATGGAAAGTATTTGAATGAAGCTGATATATTTGTCAACAGAAGTCTTTAAAATTATGAAATGCTCTTAAATGTTCCTTAGTATACTATTGAAAAATGTGAAAGTATCATCTAAGAATACAGAAGCAGCAGAAACCATAATTTGTACAATTGCCAAAAGTTTTGGCCGTAGCTGTATTACTCATTCTTTACATATGTTAGGGTTAAATTTGTTAATGAACTGCGTGCGTACCACAGAGTGCATGCCCCCCTCTTCCTCTTTAGCTCTGAAGATACTGTGTCAACGATTTTCAAAACAAACTGAAAAGAAAAGATTAGTGAGATCAGTTACTGCAAGCAGATTTTTTGATGTAATATCAAACTGTGTTTACTGAAAACGGTAAATACTAAATTAACTGTATTAGACAGTTGTTATTTTGGCCTATTGACGACTCAGAGTACTTTTACTGTATGATCTACGGTTGGTTTAGTTTACACATTTTTCTCAAGCTTACGCAGTGCCTTTTATCTGATAGGTTATGTAGACTTCACTGTCTTCTCTGTGGACGTCAAGAATAGAAAGACTTTCGTACTTGATGAGCATAAAAGTTTAAAGAAGTTTTTTTAAGCCTGTACAGTGATTTCCATCACATGATCTTAATTTTTTCAAATCAACAGTCTCAGCATACATCCTGCATTTATTAACATGCAACGCAGCACTTACGCTTTTTGTTTTTTCTTTTTTAATTTGAGATAGTTTTTGGTTCATCAGATTCCTCTGTCGTTGTTTGAATCCCCCGTGATGTATCCATTATTTTTATCTCCTATGGTTAGAGTTGGTGAGAGCAAGACATTGATGACTTTGCTTTCCCACCAGCCTTTGTTGGCACAAAGAAGCCAACTCAAATCCAATCTCACTGCGATCAAAAGATACAGTACTTCACACACCCACCCGCACATGCAAACACATTGTCTGTAGACACACAAACACAGATGCAAGGATGTGGAGTGTTTGCTGGGATCTCCTAGCAGCCCTAATGGTTCCTGCATAGATCCGGTCTTCATGTCAACGTGACCCTTATAGCCCCTCTTTAATGAGAAAGTCCTGACTGAACGTTTTTTTCACCACTTTCTCAAACACTTGCAGCTGAGCTGCAAAATCCTGAGGGAGTTCACACCCACAACTCCTGACTGGAGCTTCTATCATTTATCCTTCAGAGTGGTTTGATAAAAGTCTTATGTCTTATTTAAATGTTTTCTCCAATTTTTCACTTTATTCATATTTGGTTTAAAACATGTAAAGTGTGGGAAACGTTCCACCAAACTGGAGGAACAAACATGCTCCAAAGTAAATTGTCTGAGCTACTGATGCATAAAGATTCATAGAAAGATCCACTCACTGGCATACCATTTAAGAATTAGACAAGAAATGGTTGACATTTAGTGTTTAATGACAAAATGCCAAAAAGCCTTTGCAAGTTCTTGTGGATAACTTTGTCTGCTTTGCGATCTAGACAGAGTCACTGGTTCTGATGATAAATACTGAATGAGACCTCTTACACTTTTCTCTTGCCCCAAAGTTCATGAGTTGGAGCTCTGCCAAAACTAAATCTGTCAAAAAAGCTCTTTGTTTTTCGACCTACATAGTTCCTATGGTGAATTGTGAGACATCCATACATCTATATGTTACATGTAGAAACAATAGGATACAAATTTATCAGGCAAATATAAAGAAACTGCTGAAAATTATATTCCAATACCTAAAGAGTTTTTAAATAAATTAATCCAACACTTAAATTTTGTTTGGTATCTGAAGCTGAGGAGGCGAGACTTATCAGCCACCAATTCAGGACAAGCGTGTTTAAATGAAGCTGCATTTTAGGCGTCAGCCTCAGACTCAGCCAGGCAATTGTGGTCATGGAAAACCAGAGGCACTCAAAGGTGTGTGGGCTAATAAAGCGCTGTGCTCCCAGTGTGACACCAGAAAACCAACCTGCCAGGGTTTGGATGAGGTCCGCCCTGAGTTCTTTAAGGTACTTGATGTTATAGGGCTGTTCCTGTTATAAGAAGGGGGGCACAAGGGTTCCAGTCCCAAGGGAATCTCAGTCCTCAGCTGCCCGGGTGAGGTCTACGCAGGGGCCCTGGAGAACAAAGTCCAGTTAATAGGTGAATCTCAGATTTAGGAGGAACAGAGCTCATTGTGTCTTGGCTGTGGATCACTTGACAAGGTCTACACCCTCTCTAGGGCCATAGACTGGGTAAGGGTACTTGCCCAATTTGTCTACATGTGCTTTGTGGATTAAGAGAAGGTATTTGACCATGTCCCTTGGGGTATTCTGTGGGCGCCACACCAGGAGTGTTGGATACTGGACCCATTGCTACAGGCTATGTATATCCTGTACAAATGGATTGAAAGTTTGGTCCGTGTTTCCAGTAATGACTCAGGGCTCCTCTTTGGTTTGAGCACAGAATTTCTAGATGGAGCCAAGGTGCTGAGGGAGCCTAGCTTGGCAACGTCAGGATAATGTGTCTGCTTTTCGTTGATGATCTGGTCTTGTTGGCTTCAACAAGTTCAGATCCACTCTACTGGAGTGTTTCATAGCTAAGTGTGAAGTGGTTTGGATAAGAATCAGCAACTCCAAATTTCGAAAAAGTGTGTCAAAACCACCTCCAGGCTTAGGGTGAGGTGTTGTGTGTAGATGCTTTTAGCATCTCAGGATCTTGTTTTTGAGTGAGGGAACTGGACTCTGTACTGGTATGTACTGGACTGTTTTGGTGAAGAGAGGGTTGACTCAAAAACGCTTGGTCACTGTTTACTGGTCGCCTGATGTTCTTACCTATGTTGATGAACTGAGCACAGTGCCTAAAACAATGACATTTGGGATGTAAGGTCTGCTGGACTCTCCCTTTGAAATAGTGTTAGAAGTTCAACTTTTCCGGAGGGATTTCGTGAGTCACTTGCACCTCCATATTGGGAGGATCCATTTGAGATGTTTCGGGCGTCTATTTAGGATTCTTCATGGACTAATGCAACTACAACCTGGAGTACACCTAAGACAAGCTAAAGATGTTACTTCCCAATTGGCTTATGAACACCTCTGTGTTCTCCTAGAAGGGCTAAATGAGATGGTTTAGGAGAGGGAAGGTTGTGTATCTTTACTTAAGCTGCTGCCTCCATGACCCAAACTCAGATAAGTGGAATTTAATAAATGGATGGACATATAGATGAATGAATAGACTATATATATATTTTTTTTTTTCATGATCATTCTTGTCAGTATGGACATCGTGCACACACTTGTATGTACGATACACACCAAAATTGGACCTCTGCTTTTAACCCATCAACTAGTTTCACTAGTGAGCAGTGGGCTGCTAGAACCAGCGCCTGGGGAGCAATTGGGAGTTAAGTGCCTTGCTCAGGGGCCCCGAGTGATTTACCATTGTGGGCAGCCCTGGGCTTGAACCTGGGTCCTCCACGCCCAAGCCCACTTCTGTGGTTACCACTGTAACCACAGAAGTGAGGAAATGCTGTGTCAATAAAGCACAGACCTATCGTTTTAGATATTTTTATTTTACACAGTAAATTAAAAATATACTACAATCTAAGAAAAAAAAAACATAATACTGCATCATTTATTTCTGTGTGTGATATTTCTCCAGAGGATGTCTGGAGAAGTTTGAATACCGTGCTTCCACTGCAGCTTTAATATGTGGCATAAAATGAATGAACAGATGCATCGTTTTATCAGATGAGGTCATAGTGTTGTTGTAAAAGGTCTGTGTGTATGCAATTGCTGTTTCCACTTTGACATTCAATGACTCTAGTGCGTTTTGGAAAACTGGCAGAGGAAGTCGTTTTATTGCCTGCTCTGATGCATTACGGAGAGTAGCAGTAGCCACGTCTGACTAGGTTCATCTCAGAAGCAGTTGTAGTGGATGGTAATAGAAAAACATTTTGTTCTTCAGTGTCACTATTTTACATTAGTTTTTTGTTGTTGTTTTATCACAGTAAAATGTCCAAATGACATAATGGCTGTCCATAAGCCCAGATGTGATCTTCACCCATGCACAACTTTGATTGTCGTACACCATGTGAGTTTGTTGATACATTTCTCATTTGTGTCATTAAGATTATTAACAAGTGAAAGGCAGTCAATACAGTTGCTAATCTATCCAGGAGTGCATGTCCCAACCAACTTGGGAAGTCCACGGTTTAAATCTTCTGGGATGTGCAATACCTACAGAACTATGTAAAACCCAACAGCTTCAACTCTTCAACCCTTTAGGCCTCACAGAGCATTTTAAATGTTTAAAAGTCTCTGACAACACAATTAAAAGACTAAAAAGGTACATTTTGTTTGGAAAAGTAACCTGGAGTAAGTTGCTTTTTTTAAAAAGAACACAGACGCATGATGCCAGTCTGCAAAACTGCATCTGAGCACACCGCAGCACTTCTGGTGCAATGGAGACATGAGTCCAAAGTGAAGTCGTTTTGCCTTTAATACTCAGTGACATGTTTGCCAAAAAACAAGCATTTCAGCAGAAACACATCAAACACAGTGGCAAAGGTTAGTTGAACTCCTCTGTACACCAGAGTACCCTAGAGGCAAATGAAAGGCCATCGGTCTGACTGCTCAGCTTGGTCAATATGTTGTCGAGAGCCAGAGAATCTGCATCAGAACGGCTGAGAAAGAAAAGAATCAAGGTCAAAGCCTAGACCTGAACCCGACTAAAAACCTGAGCTGCTTGTCTGAGGTTGTAGTTACACAAAACCTCTGCAATCACATGGTTTTAATGTACACAAAAACAAAGAAATGTAGGATTAAAAGATGGTGTACGGACTGCGGCAGATGACTGTTACGATCAGCCAGCAAAACATTAAGTCCAGTCCAACTATTCATGTTGACAGTCTCGCTGCCGACGCCGCAATGCTCACCTGTGGGAAAGATTGCACTCAAAACTGATGAAAACTCAGTTTATCCTTTGTAAGGCATGTCCACTCTTGTTGGAAAATGTTGAAAATGCATCTGAATTGTCTGAAATGCATCTTTTCTCTTAACCCAGGAGGAGATGGAGAACAAAGCCATGTATCTGAGCACAAATGAGGAGAGAGAAACCCCCTCCCTGTATGAGGAAGCTTATGATGGGCGCAACTTGTTGAAACTCAACCTGTGTGATGAAGGTAAGAAGGATGATGACTGACTCTTTCCTACAAGCACAAATGTAATGCGATCTGGATTTAAGCTTGGAAGATCCCACAATATGTCACATCACGGTAGTGCACAATGAGTAATGTTCTCAGTGACAACATCAGAGCTGAAGGCCTTCTGGGAACAGAACAGATTTAACAGATTTTCGGAAAGGGACTTTTTACAAAACCATTTACATGTGTATACAGAAAACACCCACACACTGATAACCAACGTGCACAAAGTCAAACACATTAACACACAATGCTCTCAGTGTTTTGGCTTCAAAGTCCTTTAACTGTGGTCATCTCTTTCTGAAAGTTGGAAGTCTCCAGGAGCAACTTCTGCATGTGTGTGAGCTCAGGTGGGGCTGAACTGACCCACAGCTGACCATGTGACTTTCTCAGGTTTCACTGGGAAAGTCTAAAGTGACCCGTAACGGGACAACGTGTTGACATTCTGATGGAAAGCAGACCCTGGATCGCACATCTGAAGCACTGCAGCATAGCTTATCCCAGATTATTTTAACACCATGTTCAATTAGAGAACATATTTCTTTATATGTTCACTGCGGCCCGAGAGCCTGGAGGGATTTAGTGTGTCACAGATTATACACTATAATATTAAGTGTGGAAAAATATGTTTTTGTTTTGGAAAGGAAATGAAGGTTTAGTGGTCAAACATAAAAAGTTAAAAAAGATATATCTGTCTTTTCTTTTTCTTTTTTCTTTTTTGAAGTGAAGTGTGTGAAGTACAGTGGGGAAAACAAATGACTTGTGAAAAATATGATGTATAATGTGAGCTAATCTGGATCTAAGCCACAATAATGTACACTGGACTGATCACACACAAACACTTTTACTTTCTTTAAGCTCTAATAAATACACCGGTTAAGCAGTCATATTGTTGTCTTGGATAAGAGCTGATGGTTTCAATGGCTGATCAGTTAACGCATTTGTCTCAGACACATTCGTCAGGTGTGAGCAGCTCCTTTGAGGTCAGTCCACTGCATCTGTTTGGGGTTAAGGTCCACACTCCTACTGGACAGCTTTTCTTTTTTGGAAGTAATTTACTTTGATACTCAGGGCCCATTGCCCTGCTGCCTCACCAAGCCTCTACTAAGCTTCAACAAGTGGTCCAGGACCTGAGGCAGCAAAGGCGACCCAAATCATGATGCTTCCTCCTCCATACTTCAACACTGGCATTGTTGTTGTGAAGCTTCATTCTTTTAGCACCACCGACTGTTCTTCTAAAAATAAATAAATTATTATGATCAGTCCACAAAACATTTTCCTCGATGTCCTGAAGATGGTCAACATGCTCTTTGGCAAATACAGGACCAGGCAGGCAGCCGTGTCTGGAGAAGAGCATGTTCAATGACTTCAGTTTGACAGACTCATAAACGGAGATGGTTGTCAGTTCCCGTGATGTCTTCAGGTCTTTAGTTGTTCTTTGTAAATGTCATGAAGGAATCTGTGTTTTGCTTTTGGTTTGATGTCGGCTTAGCCGTCTGACTAAGTAGCTTTTATTGCATTAATTAGGGTTCATTATTTTTTCCTGCAGCACTATTAAAATCACACAAGGGAACTTTTGCAACTTTAAGTTAAGCGGGTCCCCCTGTAGGTGTGGAGGTTAAGGTGCTGTTGCAGCGTTGTCTGAGATTCACTTCTATGGCTTCTCATTTTCACCTGTGCCTTGAACGAGCTCCATTGTTGTTAATGTGTGAAGTTGTGCAGTGAAGTGATCCGCAGTTGCCACTAGAGATGTTTAAAATGGGAGTTTCTTTAGGTGTTTTTTTTTGTTGCCTCACCCGCAAAGCGAAGACAGCAGGCATGATAGTTAGTGCCTTCAGAGAGAACAGATCACGAGTAAAATTGCTTGTTTAAATTCATAGCAAATCATAGTAAAAGTGTCAGTGAGACAAGTTAATCAGATTCCAGATGTGCTTGTATGGGACATTTTGAGCTGCTCTGTACAATCTAAAATAATTGTTATAGTTTAACTCCATTTACCACTAGTTCAGCAGGTAAATGCACGTTCATGAAGCTGTGCCACACGTCGCTGCACAGCGGCCGCTGAGCACCGGGACCCTCAACCAGGGACTGAATTCGCCCAATGGCTAGGGAAAGCTCGTGACAGAAAGATCTTTTGCGTGGAGGTGTTTTTGTGTGCTTTTGAATGTCACCGCTGTGAAACAGTTGGCAGTTATAATTACTTCTCAGATTTAGTGCTTTCATTTGTGACTCCATGGGAATGCGCTCCAACACAGCTGGCGGAGGATTCGGGGCCAAGTTCTGCACTGCGCTTACAATCTGTCAGAGAAAAGTTGTGGCTTATTATCTCTGTTGACCTGAGAAAAATGTTAAAATGATATATATTGTTAGATATTTGCAATGGTTAGAGTCCCCGGTGACACAGAAGACGTGCTGGGCCTGAGCTGCAACGTGGTTTAATCTGTGATGTTTGTGTAATTTTCCCGTTGTACAATTCTTGACTTTGATGGATTTTGTTACACCTACAAAGTCCTGTGTGGTTATGATGTGAAAAGTTAAATTTGAAGGAACAATAACCAAAGTGTGTAACTCATTAATCTTAGCAGAAACACACATTTGCTCGAGCAGACTCTGCAATTATCTGACTCACAGCGGTGCTGACGAACATAAACAGAGCAGCTGTGTATTTGGTCAAAGGAGTTTTTTTTTTTTTTTTTCATTTTCAAGTTTACTAACAAAGTAGATGTACAATTCTGCTCATTCCAGTTGAATGTGCTTGTTAAAATCTCTGAAAACATGACTTGAATTTTGATCATCCATAGATAACATACTTGTTAAAATTTCAAAACCAGTATCACTAAACCCCGTGGACAGTGTTATGATTAATCATATTTACAGTTGATTTAATAATTGATTTAATAATTAATTTAGCCGCATAAACTATCCTTGAACGTTGTGCTGATGGCTTGAATGATAAATCGCCAGTTGCACAATTCGCTTTACATAATTTATGCCACATTTAGTCATTTGCAAGCACAAATAAGAATCTCTTGGTTCATACAGACCAAGAAATTTGATCTGTGGCACATTTATTTATTTATTTATGTAAGTAAACTATTCAAAAAGGAAGGGGGAAAATGTTGGCAAAACTACACTGTGATTTTTTTTCGTGTTTTTGTGACTTTTGTTGTGGCCCATTTTTCTTTACAAAGTTGCTCCCGTTCATTGACATTTTTAAGCTCCCTAAGTATCTCTGTGTTTTTTGTTCTTTTTCATAATTTGAGCAAGTGGGAGCATATAGACAACAGAGGCCCCAGAATTGAATCTTGAGGAACTCCGATTTGTAGTTACCTAAAGACACAAAATAGTCCCTGTCTTTTTCCACCCAGTTGCAACCAGTCTATCAAGATGTTATGGTCAAACCCAGCACTGAGATCCAGTAAGACCAAGACTGAAATGTTTACCAAACCGCATACATAACTCATTTTAAGTTTGACACAGATGCCTCCTGCATCATAAACACTTCTGCATCACATATCTGCATGCAGCAGGAAACGACTGGCTGCTTCAAATAAAGATGAGGAGTAAATTCCTCTGAACCGGATGCAAGACAATAAATCACAGTGTTACAGACTTGTGGACACTTTTCACTTTTTCTTCTTTGACTCCTGAGTCAGCAGCGAGTTTTTGTTGGCATTAGTTTATCAAAGGGTTGATTCGTCTTCATTACACAGCTCATTTCCACAGTCAAATATCATCCAACTAACAAGGCCATGTTACGTGGGTTAAAGTTTGTTTAGTTGACTGACAGATCAGTTCTGCATATCAACAACAGTGTTCCACTGTTGAATAATGAGTCATTCAGCTGGACTCTATTTAAATACATTGATTACGGGGAAAGGTTATAACAGAGTCTTTGTTTTTGTTCTGTTATGTTTTGTTAAATAAAAAAAGAAAAAAAAACCTTCCTAGGTTGTCCCCGGCCTTTTGAGTAATGGGAATGCAGTAGCTCCACTTGCTCCACTGATAAGGTATCTGATTAGCTTTGAGGGAGGAAAAGTCAGTTAACTACTGGCTTAAAATAAGATTTCATTTGTTTGTTTTCCCCACAATCAGCAGAACAGACATTACTATTGCAGAGGACAAAATTGCATTGTCATCTCCTGAAACACCCTGAAAGTAAATAGCTGAGTCAATTTTCCAGTGACTGATGAAGACTGTGATTCCTGAAGAATCTGTATAAAACATCTTCATCCGTTTGACCCGAAGGGGATGTTCCCATCAGCAACATCAGCAGTCTCACACACACTCACGTACACAATCACAGATCTGTCCTCATTTCAATCATCCTTTATTGATCCCTGAAGGGTGATTATATAACTGTTTGGTCACTGCATTGACCTCTGTTCATTTTTCACAACTCAGACCCTAACCCTAATTTACGCCTAACCCAAACCTGAACTTAATCCATACTCACAGCTTGGACCTAGCTCTACCCAGAGAACCCTACAAGTGACATTCTGGGTTATTAGGACCAGGCATTAGTCCCCACAAGGTTTACTGGTTCTAATAGGCTCAGAGTAAAGTCCGAATCCAAAGCAAGGACACACACGCTTACAGTGAAGCAACTTTTCCGTCATTAATATAACGCACTGTTAGTTTCATCTGAACTAATTTTCAAGAATCTGCCTGACCCCGAGAGGCTCTGAAGTGCTGACATGAGTGATGGTCACAGCTCCTCAGTGAGTGCGCACAGTTCACGTAACAGAATATGATGTGTGAGGCATGAATAATCGTGCAGTAATGCAGAGAGCTCTGCCAGAAGATTATGGATGAACTACCAGAAAGTATCTGGCCGACGTATGTGATTTACCCTGCATTCATGTCTGAAAAGCCAGAATAAATTAAAACCTCACCAAATTCTTTGTGCTTTTCTGTGATTATTATCCAAGTCGTATGATGTGGAGACAGATAAAGAGCATTTAAAGCCAAAGCGTTATTTGTCACAATCCAAGCAAGATTTATTTATTTTTTTAAACTACAAATGCCTCAACTTATTAGTTAAACTTGCCAGTTCTCTTCTTGCTTTGACGTGAATATGACAGTTGTATCCATTTTTCAAAGCTGACACAACCTTATAGCTATGGTGTGCATGAGTGTACGAGCGGACACGCGCAGCAGAAGTGCCAGTTCCCCGTCAGCAGAAGACGTCTGTGGATATTTATGTAAAATGTTCTGCAAACGTGATGAAAGTCAAATGGTGCACATGTGTAAAGGTTAAGGATTTGTTGTTTCTTTTGTTGATTTTCTTCTTCTGACAGACACAGAGGGAACAAACTGACACAGAAAACTTTTTTCTTTAATAAATCAGATTACTTTAGTTGTTTCTTACTCGCGCAGCTGTCGTTGATGGTAGATGCTGCTGAGCACCAATGTTGTTAGATGTTGAAATCTAAAAATAGTCTCTTTGTTTCTGTCTTGGATAGCGTCTGGGATGCGTCGCAGGAGGCAGGACCTTTGCTGCAGCCACCTGAACTCCCTCTCAGCCATCAAGTACGCCATCGTTTCCCTCTACGTCCTGGTTCTTCTCACCATCTTTGGACTGTGCCTGGCAGGTAGGGTGAATGTGGATGTAGATGTGGACCGGGTTTGATGACAATAAAACACTTTTTTTTTGTCATTGAGGTTTTTTCTTTTTTTTCTTGGAGCACTAAGCATTACCTACAGCCTGGTTGATGCAGTCAAAATGTTTTTCAGTGTTCAGAACCTGAACAGACATTTAAAATATGTCACTGAAATCAGTCAAAACTGCTTTTAAGCAAGCAATATTATCAAAGCTATGATATTTACACATATTATAAGTCTTCCAATTGACAAGAAGAAAACTCACTTTAGAAAAGCACTTTACAGCAAAACCTAAGAAACACTATAAAAAACAATGTCAGAATGGTCATTATTACGGTGTTGAGAGCTCAGAAAACACTTGGCCTTTATAAGCCTCAAATGTATGTAAAATTAGGTTTTTCCCTGATGTCTGCGTAGCAATCTATGACCTTAACAACAAATTGTCATAACTTCAGCTAAATAGTGATTAGTGTTTACAATGACCTTCTTAGCTGTGAGTTAGTGAGTTTTTTTATTGGGAATGAGAAGATATTCCTCTCTAGATTGAAGACAGCAACTCTTCCCTAACTGGAATATCTTTGAAAATGCGTTGAAGACTTTGTAGCGGGTGAGACCGAGTCTGAAGGGGCCGCTGGTGTGGACGATGCACTTGCAAAGCACAGTATTAGAAGTAGTAATATCCTTTGTGACAAGTGTGAATAGATCCTTGGTTTGCCAGGTTGGTGCAATTCAGAGACAGAAATGACAGACAGACACTTTTTGTGTGTCTTATTATTATTTTTTCTAGGCCATGTGAAGCTTTTGTGAAGCACCTTGGTCAACTCTGGCTGTTTAAAAGTGCTACACAAATAAAAACTGATTGATCGAGTCATTTTTTCATCTTCTCATCTAGTTGGTTTATTGAAATCGCTGCTCTTTCCATAAACTGCACACACGGACCAATACATGTGCAGGCGACTAACATTTGCTGTTACGGTTTTCATTTTACAACAAAACCTGGAGAAATTCACTTGTTTAGGTGGACGGGTACCTAGTTTGCATTTCTTTAATCAAAAATAAATGAAAATAAAAAATATGTTGATGGAAAAAAATAGGATTTTAACACCGAACCCGCTGAAAAAGTAAACGTATTGTATATCTGTTACTGTCAGAACTACCCTTCTGTTCGGATGACGCCAGCCACACAAGCACGCTTGCAGATTCAAAACATCCTAAACTCCAGCAGTGAACAGTGCAGTTGAGGATTTCATTGACTTCCTTCACTTCAAAAAACAAATGTACCTCTGTTTACTTCAAATTTGTTTCTACCCATTCACATTTTTCTAACGTAACTTGTAAAGTCCGTGACCTTCTAAAAGGCAGAAGACCATGTTGGTGAGTTTGAAATGCTGAAGTGCTCCTCTCCGACAGACTTTTACAAGTCCCACCTGACTTGTAATAGTCTGACGGAGAGGAACTTCAGCGTGGTCTCACGTGAGTTGTAAAATCAGTTTTCTAAGTGCAGCGTCTGAACGACCTCTGGGTGACCTCTCTTCTCCACAGCTCCATTGACGGTCGAGGACATAAAGCATGTTGGCGACTTTGATGCTGCCTTCTTTTGTTTTGTGATACGTGTTCTGTACTACTCTCTATCCACACGGGTGTGAAAGTGTACAAAACTACAATTTACAGACTTGTTTGTGCTCTCTCAGGGAACTCTTTACCTCGATTCATTGATTGACATGCCCACTGATCGAGACCCTGGTGATTTGCTTCAGAGTAGTTTCAGGTTCAGTATAAAATCTCGTGCCTCAAAAGCAAATCAGGTCCAGACGACTGTCATTTAAAAAAATTAAAAAAAACAGGAAATGAGTGAAAATCCAGTTAAGTCCATCAGTGATGTTGGGTTTGGCAGTTTAGCGTGTGTCATAAGAAAACCTCTGCACCGTGACCTCGCAAAGGCATTCTTGTTGGAGTAAATCTCTCTGCTGTGGCTCTCCAGATGTTGAACTCACACTTCCACCAGACACTTCAAACAGTTATTAACAAATATATTTGTAGATCCCAGTTCTCCCTCTTTTCTTTTCCACCAGGATCAGAGAATATTCGTTCCCTGAACTATTAATTGAAGATATTTTAATGCGTTTATTACCTCATGAACCTTTGCTCATGTGGCAATCACTGACGTGATCTGTAATCTTAATAGTGTTTGTGAGTTGTGAAGTTATAAACTTAGTAGCAGGAATTTTCCACCTTCCACAGAAGTGATGGCATTACTGTAGGTCCACTGTGATTTAGAGGGTTGCCAAGCCTTTCCGCCGTTTTCTGCTCGAGGATTAGAGCCTGCAGTGGCAACACAGCACAAAGACCGGTTCACCGACGGAGCTCAAATTCTTCCGAGGAAACTATGAAAGCAGGATAAGTTAGATCCCACACGTGTGAACGTTTTGTTTTTGTCGGACAAGCTCAACAAATATTTAACGTGACAACTTTTCTATGAAAGGGCTGTGCAGTTGAGGGGAAAAAAGTATAGTGATTTTGGTCAACGCTGAAATCATGACTATTTAAAACAACCATCCACCACCTTTTTAAGCGTGCTGCATTTACTGAACCCAAAATAGAAATGTGGAAGTTTCAATAGTAAACTAAATGGTATAACTGCTTGTCCACAGCAGGGCTGATGTGTTATAACCTGAAGGAATTTGATGGATGAAACAAAATCTCAACTTCTTTAGTTGCTTCAAAGCCATGTGGATCTGAATACTTTAATTTCACATAGTTCTGTGCAGGTACAGGAATCAAACTGCAGTAAAATAAATCATGACATGAGCATCTCTGATATCCAGTTTTTGTTCATGTTTTATTTTCTTATATGTCCACATTGCAAAAGTAACAAACCAATACTTGTCCCATAAATACATAAATAAATACATTTTGTGAAATAAATAATGACTCAGTGATATATATGTTTTTGTTTGTTGGTTTGTTGTTTTATTTGTCATTTGAAATCCCATTTACCTCATTTTTACTCTTGGTGAATAACTTATATGTATCATTATTAGTATTTGTATTAGTAGTAGTTGTAGTATGATTTAAAAAACCTTGGAAATGCTGAAGGGTGGGGTTTGTTTTTTGCATGGCTGCACCAAATAAGGGAGATTAGTCACGTTCACGTTCGCCAAGCAACCCAAACAACGGTTGAATTTCCGATGGCCGATGTGGAAGCGTAAGCAGAACAGCTTTCAAACATGTGAAACTGCAGTGGAAATTTGGACGTGTGGGATATGGAAATTAGCATTAGTTGTTATTTCATATCACTCAGTCTCGTAATAAATGTTGTCGTTTTTGGAGTGTACGTTGCTGCACTTCCTGGTTGAGTTGGAAAACCCCTGGCATGATACAACGGCGGTCCGGTGGCCATTTCACATATGTGTGTGTGTGTGTGTGTGCGTGTGTGTGTGTGTGTGCGTGCGTGCGTGCGTGCGTGTGTGTGTGTGCGCGCGTGTGTGCGCGTGTGTGTGTGTGTGTGTGTGTGTGTGTGTGTGTGTGTGTGTGTGTCAGACCTTACGGCTGCTACCGTCTGCAAACCCCACAGTGGTCAGTGTCAGATCTGCTGTGTTGAAGAAAGGAGGACAAAAAGAGGTGGTAACGATGGAGGGAGAACAAAAAGAAAGGGAGGAATTAAACGGGACAGTCATATAGCATTGCCTTCAGATCAATAGTACGCTGGATTGACCAGCTGCATTATTCTGAATTTCATTTCGAGGCCACCCCCCCCCACTGGTGGTAACCGCGCTGCTGGTGGCATCAAATGGCCCGAGCTCTGTGTATTCCCAGGCTCAGAAATGTAGTTAAGAGCTTGGAGCGGCTTTACTGTCGTCGCAGAGGTATTTGGCTTTCCAGCCTTCTAGATGAGTTTCTTATAGAAAAGCGGTCCAACCAGGCTTTTCAGCCAGCCTCTCTTAAATTAAATGCCAGCAATCCAGAATGTAAGTGGCTCCAGTGTAGCTGTGCAGGATAGCGCCTCACCACGTGCACGCTCACACACATACACGGGCGCTCACAACTTCTACCGGTGCTCAGATGTGAACACATACAGCTCTGTGTAGTCAACATGCTCTTTAGTCTGAAGCCTCTTTTTCTCTCAGCCTTCTTTTTTTTTTTTTTTTTGTGCTTTTACTTTGCCTTCTCTTCAACAAATGACTCCCTCTGTCTATAAGGCATTCAGACACGGTCATATTTCATTTTAACAAACATCACGCACTCGCTTCTTCAGCTGAAAACATCTGTATTGACGAGACGAGTAATCTAGTATTTTCTTTGTCAGCACGTCTTGTCCATAATCTTGAACAAGTGAAGCATCCGAGTGATAAGCAGAAAGGCATAAAAGCAAGATGACAAAGGGATGAAAGAAGCAGATGTCGCCTGCTTCATCCATCACGCCGTTACGAGCTGCCAGATCAGTCCATTATTTCTGCAGGGTTACCTGCTAGGGGATTGAAGAGAGTTCTGGTCGGCAGAATCTGCGGCAGAGTCCGGACCGGTGTGTCGTAAAGTTCTCATGGCTTTTAACCACTCAGAAGAGGCTCTTAAAGAAACTTTTGTCTCTGTGGTGACTTAGTTTAACTGGCAGGTTTAACTTTTCAGAAGTTAGGCATCTCTAACTATAAAAATCTGTTAAATCTGGTGTTCTGTTATCAACAGTTCTGCCCTCATTTCCTCAACTGTCTGCTCTGTAATTCACATGAATTATGAAAGAAATAACTGTCATGCTGATCAATAGCAAACCTGTGCTTCCTTAACTATGGTTGTAAATGGTATTGATTTGTTTTGAGAGTCCAGATGACAGAAACGTTTGGAACATCGGTTTAAATAGAAATAAATTAAACCCTCTGTATGAGATCCGCCTTTTATGTCTGTAAAAAGTTTACCCTCCTGCTGTGTTTATTATCAAACTTTCCATTAAAGAAAAATTATATAACTCTAATCATTTCAGCAATTTTTCAATTATATACATTTTTGAGCCAATAATCAATGTAGATTATAGTAAAGAGGAGGTTTTATGGAAACAGTTCCTACATTTCCTCTTTATTTTTACTTAAAAATGGCATGTAAAGTAGTTTTCATGACTATCAGCCATTTGGGGACGATAGGAAGCAGCGTTTGATATGGTATGATACCTTGCAAAGGGGAATGACAGATTTTTCTCACATTTAGTGTGCCCCCTTGGCTGTATTTCATAAAACCTATTTCCTCCTGGATGCAGTGGAGTGGTTTAGATTATGTGTAATTCCCTGAAGAGTTTTTGTAACCACTCAACCTGACACTAGATGCAGCTCTTATGCGCGGCTGGCGGTTTCCATTCGTGCTGCCATCAGTTTTGAATGAAACAGCAGAACAACAGAAGTTTAACTCAGTTATAAGAAGTTCCTAAGCAGATGGGTTTTTTTTTGTTTGGTTGTTTGTTTTTTCTTTTTTTAATCTGTCTATATCCGAGGTTTTATACCGCCGTATCCCAAAACTGTAAACATTCCATTACGTGACAAAACATTCAAGAAAAGCCACTTTTTCATTTTGTTTGCTTTTTAATGTGTCCATACAGTGTGTCCCGGCGGGAGAGCATGCATGTTGAACAGTTCTGGTTGCAAAAAGATAATAGTGGACTGATCTTCTGTTGTTTATCTTCTCCATCTTCTTCTTCTTTATCCCAGTCTGTATATATTTGCCTATTGCAATGACTTTTGCTGTTTTTTTTGCTAATGGACAAAAAATAAATACACAGAGGAACACAGTGTTATCCATTAAAATGTGAAATATTCAGGAACAGAGTAACAGCCAAGAAACAAAGTCTGAAGGGTTTCCTGTAATAACAGAGAGAAACAAGGCCCTTCCAAAAAAAAAAAAAACATTCCTCAGGGGTTGTGGGACAGTAGCATTCAGTCCCAACTGTCCATTACGGTGCTTTAGATCATGTATGTCTTGTTTCAGTGGCCCATTTCTCAGTGGGATCTTTGTCCGGTACCTTCAGTTTCTGCAGATACACATCTGACACATCTGACCTGTAAGTGAGTTTGATCTGAAGTAGAACATTTGTTTTTACATTTGGAGGTTTGTCTGTGTGAAAAGAAACCAAACCAAGTTAAAAATCCCATAAGTTTACAAACTTAGGAAGTGATTTGAACCAGATCAAGCAAACTAATGTGGGAAAGCATCATGAGGTCATCCTGATTATTGCTTTTTGGCTTTACAGGCCACAACTTCATAGTTTGGGTTCATCCTCTGCTCGTTGTTGTAGATCCTCATCCAGCATCAAACCACTTGCGGCATTCAGCAGCTGAAGAACCTCACGTTTCCGCTGGGAATAACAAGACGAACTGGACCGGAACAGTGAGAGATTGGTTACGTTACTCCGTTTACAAAAAGGGCAGACTTTAAGCAACACTTTGTTAATATGCAATTGTTGGAAGTCTTCATATTGCAGCTATGAAACACGTGTGAGATTTAAAATAAAACAAACTGTGTTGATGTTCGGATATTTCACGTCACAGAAACTTCTCTTTAATGGTTCAGTAGATTTGTTTTTGCCTTTCAAGCCTCAGTTGAAATCAAAGTCCTCCAAATGAAAAGCAAAAGTTACACATGAGCTCGGTTATATGCTTCATTTATCGTCGTTCTCCTTGCATGCACGCTGACTCACACGCGCTCAGCACCACACTGATCTCTCTTTTTTTTTCTTCCACCCTGTAACACAGCTGATCTAATTTAGAGAAATCTGACCCTGACATTATAGTATATCCTTAGGAGATTAAGTCTTTCATTGCGTGAAAGAATGGGATGTTTTTGTATGTATTTTGGCCACTCGCTGCTGCAAAAATCTTCCTCCTGCTACATCTGAAATCACTTCTCAGAATGACTGAATGTATAAAACACCAACTTCACCTTATCTTATAGTGTAAGAACCTGCAGACAGAGCCTGGGTTGATTATGGGCAGAAACCTCCAAAGGCAGGAGTTTTAAGACAGATTTACACCTGTTGAATCATTTTATTTTATTTTTTTCTTTGTAATTGCTCCTTGCTCAAAGAAATCTGCCCTTGTCCAGAAGAGATTATCATCCTCTGATTTATGCAGTACATAACCAAAGAAAGCCTGCGATGCAGAGCTGCACGTGGCTGGTGTTGCTGGGTGGAGGACCTGCTGCAGATCCTGAAACCCTGCGTCGCTTTTGTACTGTAGGTGCAACTGACTCATGTTTTCCATTCAGAGAAAACATGCAGCTCGCAGATTTGGCATGGTGGGGCTCTTTTCCTTTGCCAGTTAATTGCTGGAAAACTTGACAGTAGGTTTATTATTCTTGTTTGAAGTAATGAAATCTTCCCACAAGAGTTTTTGTCTTTCAGTGATACTGCAGGCAGCAGGCATGTTATTGCCAAGTGAAAATAGCCAACAAACCAGGCATCCAAGAAGAGATTTGCTTTGTTTTGGTCCTCTTACTTTGTGGTAACTGAATTAAGTCGTGGCATTGCCATCAAAATTGTTTTAAATCAAAGTTATTGGAGCTATAATCTCCTTTGCCTTCAAATAAATTCTTCTTCTTCTGACTGATCTGCAAGTTGAATATATTTGCTTGAAATTTAATATAAAGTGAAGAAATTGATTTTCCTTTGTCGAAAGATGAGCATAATAAAGTGTTGTTTCTGTACGATGCGCATCTGTTAAAAGCTCTAGGTGAATAAATTAGATTATTTAATTGGAACATGACACCTCTTGGAAAGGTCCTGTCATTCCTACAGATGTAACTTTGACACCCACCTTAACTTTACTGGCAACAGCGCCCCTTAATATGAGCAGGTCCACATCAACCCTGCAAAAAACTGTCCAAAGCATGAGCCCGACCTACAAAACTCCCAAAACCCAATCAGATTAAGATTCTGCAGCATGAGCCAGAAGAAGCTGGATCTACAGAGAATTATAGTGTTTAAAGCAACACAAAAGACAGTCTGCAGTTAGTAGCTGACAGGGGTGGAGATGCCGTCTAAGATTCACGTTTGCATTCAGTCGTGGCTTAACTTCCATCATTACTTTCCTGAGTCTTTCAATCGACTTGGCCAAAACGTCCGCTGCAGCTCTCTTGACTTGATGTGAGCATAAAAGTGCCATAATGTGGACAGGACAAAAGTCCAGAGTCACTGTGGGTGGTGTTTTGCTGATAATAGGGATGGCAGGCTGGAGACAGTAGCAGACAGTAGCTCTTAAAAGTATTCAAAGGTCTTTCAAATGAGAAAATAAACATGGCAAAAAGCTTCTTGGTTTTAAATTAAAGTGTTATAGATATTTTGCTGTATGATGTTCTGCTTCTCCTGATGTTTGAAAAGCTTCCCGGGCTTCCCGGGACTTATCTGAGCTTTCATTTCGTGTTGAGGATTTCTATTGTTACCGGTTGTTAATCATTTTTCTTTCGGCCCTCCGTCAGAGAATTTCAGGAGGATTCTTTTTTTGTTTTCATTTTATTTGGATTTTTTCAGTCCGGCATCTGTGGATGGTGTTACCGAACGTCATGCTTCTTTCTCCCTGTAGAAATCAGCTCTGCTGAACACTAGCGAAGTGGAGAAGATTGACATATGTGACCAATGGGAAAACAATGGCAGACTCTTTTTAGCACATCCACAAGCTTTAGATTACTTTAGCTCCTTCGAGGGTTATTTAAGAAAGCACACAGTCAGGATCAAATTAAAAAAAAAGAAAAAAAAAAGCTGTTCTTAATGTATTCCATATGTGTTGGGCTAAGTTTAAGCTTTCCAAGGGTAAATGTGACATCACAGAGTGCCACTCCTAAAAACTCTACACACCAACCTTAAAGGTCTTAAACCACACCCGTGTGGAAACAATAAGCATTTTTGGCATCAGGAGACGAGCTTTTTCGGATCTTCGTCTGTTTATGTTCGACACGGGTAAGAAAGTCTTTTCCCAAACACGTCGCCTGCAGGAAAATAAATCGTCTTTTACCATATACATGGGCACTCAGACAACCTAAACCCTCTCACACTGCACATGCATTTATGAATGTAAATGCTTACATGTGCATGGACATTGGCTCAGAGACGTTCTTCAGTCAGACAAGACGAACCTAGGTGTGTTCAGCTGTGTGGGCGCCGTCAGTAATGCCAAAAATCCCAAAACAAGCATGCAAACACCAGCGAGCCACAAGATTAAGGCATTCATGTGGTTACTCTGACATGTGCACACACACACACACACACACACACACACACACACACACACACACACACCATCATATACAACATTTAAATATTAATAGATACACAGAGAGAAATCCTGAGCGACATGCTTCATACATACAGTGAGGGATTTAGATTTAAGTAAATCACATGACCCCACACATTTGGAGACACGTATGTCAATGTGCACACCATCTCCGGGCCCCTAAACTGACTCTGAGAACACAAAGCCTTTTCTAATGAGTCCCTGTACTCTCACCATAGTTCTCTCAGAAGAAAAGAGTCTGGAGACGGCCCAGCTTTCCCAGTGGGAGATCATCAGAGTGGAGACGCACACACACACACACACACACACACACACACACACACACACACACACACACACACACACACACACACAACACACACAACACACACACACACACACAACACACACACAAGCAGTCTTAAAGACATAAAGAAAAGTAAGCAAAGACAAGAGGGGACCCAAAAGTCACCAGACAACCTCTTTCAGTAAGTCAAAAACAGGCATTTAACATGTCAAGACTAATTGATCCAGACTTCATTCTATATCTGTTTCCTTTATTATGCAAAGAATGCCGATCTTTCCTCGAGCCCCAAAGCACAATAGTTTGAAGTTATAATTCCCAGGGTTGAATAGTCTTTAATTGGTAGATTAATGTCACCATCTGCATTAATAAACAATGTTGGGTGTTTTTAAATATCACCTACTGGCATTTATGGATCCTGTATCAGGTATAAGTCCTGTTTTTAGAGGTGTTCATAAATACTGATCAGCATTTGCTAATTAAAAAGCTTCCAACTAGCAACTATCATTCACAACTCCCTTTATATAGGCTATGAACACATTGGTTTTTAAAGAAAAACAAGACAAACTAAGCACTTTGTGTCCTTTTTTGCAGTGTTTCTGTAGAAAAATGAAGTCTCTTAACAGTTAAGAGAGGTTCAACCACATTGATGTAGTGGTGTAATGATGTAATGATGTGGCTCTGTGGACACGGAAAACAAATCTTGCACTGATCCAGAAATGAACCGGCTCTGAACCGGCTCCTGCACTTACAGAGAAGGTGAAGTTGCTGTGACGTTACTGAGTGACTCGAGTGAATCCGATGAGACGAGTTTCCTCCTCCTCCTGTCTCTTCATGATACATGCTGACAGACACACCAATAAGCTAAAAACAATGTTTGTTTTCCTTTGTTGCATGTTTGTGCATGCAAAGTACCCGTGTCAGATACTCCAAGTGAAGAGCTAAGTAGCTAGAAGGAACAATGGGTTTTCACAGAAATGACTCTGCCCAGTGTCTTCTTTTCAAGCTCTCATTCAATATTTCCTTTCTTAAGAAGACCAATAATTAATCATTTGCCCAGCTGACACCACTTTCTTTGTAAACATGGAGCACTTCACGCTGTTTCAAGCCAAATAAGGTCAGGGGGCGCAATAAAGTGGGACGCCGTGGCGTGTATATAGCTCCAACACAAATAAAAACAGCAGGTCTCACTGATGCAACTCTCCATAAACAGTGACGGGGATTCCATAAATCTGCTGCAGAGGAGGAGATGAAGAGGAGGAGGGGAGGTCAAAACTCCAGGGATGTCAGCGCAGGATGCCAGGCGTCCAAATAAGTCCCCTAAATGTCTTTTTCTGCTTTTCGGCTTTACAAGCAGACTAATTAAGCAACAGCAGACTCCAAAGACAGACATGCAGACACACCAGCACGCTGCAGGGGTTTGATCAGGCTAATTGTGCCGTCGCAGCTCGGTGAAGTCATTCAATGCAAAATTATGAAGTTGGCGCCACAGAGTTGAATGTTTATCAGTTCCCATTTGTGTTTGGTTGAATGGCGACTTGGAGCAAAAGAATAAAACAAACAATGCCAATGTGACGAAAGGAATCCAAAGCAACCATACAAAGGTTGCTTTGGAAAGTTACAACTTTGAAAGTCCACTTTGCAGCTTTATCACAATAAATGGTGTTTAAATTAAAAAAAAAAAGAGTACACGTTTAAAAGACATTTCTCTGCTTTTTTTTATTTTCCTCCCTTTTAATATAATTAAGACCATCATTTTTCCATTCATCTTTCTTAACTTGCGGTATCCATCTGCCAGAAATGTTGTCGGCATGTTTACTTTTTGACTCTTAATATTGTGTTTATGTAAAGTATAACTCTTAAAGCTTCCATTTTTATCTGTAAATCTTTTCCTTGAGTAACATTCATTTTTCAAGTGTTAAATTTGTTTGTACTATTTCTCCATCATGGCACACACTTTCTCCATCTGAACAAAAGCAAATTGGTTTAGTTTAACTTAAGTTTAATTGAAACGTTTTACTGCTTTTGTTTTACGTTCATGTTGCAGTCATGTGCACTTTATTGCTGCTGTAAACGTGCTTAGTTGCATGATAAAAGTGTTCAGCTTTATAGTGCATGCAAGCACAATGCTTACAGATAGATTAATCAGCATGGTAAACCGGAGGAACGCGATAGAAGTTTGGGTTTGGAAACGTGTGGCCATCGCTCCAGTTGCAGAGTGGAGATAACATCAAGAGTGACTGTGAAAACAGAGATGTTTTAATGAAACCCAGCTGGGCCTCCTCAGATGAAGTGTATGAAATGGAAAAGCACTTGTCTAAACTTGGTTTTCGACTTTTATTCTCGTGGAAATTTGATTGCAGCGTTTGTGACCCATCTCCACGTTTGTGGATTAGGCTAAAGTTTATTTACAGAACCCAACTTTGTCGTTCTCTTCTGCGAGTTGCTGCCCAGTGTGATGTGTTTATGTGCTGGAATAAGCAACTTACAGCATTAAAAGTCAGTTGTCTGTGGCTTTTGTGGATCCTACTGTATAAGCAGAGAAGCCCCTGTAACTCTGCATAACCCTAGTGTGCGTTTACAGCATCCTAACCAAGTCTGTGGATTTTCAGAGACATTATTCCTGGTAAGTCCTGGTTAGAGATGTGCCGGTTGTGTCACTGTGGAAACTGTATAAACTCTTTCCGGATATCAGTGACATCGTAGCCTATTAGAGCCTGTTTTGACCTGGTAGTAAGAGTCGTCCTGAGTGAGCCGATCACAAGTGGACTGCTCCAAGTGCATGTGTTCACACCAGGCATTACCATGCATCTGAAGTGGCACACTTGGGATCAGATCCCCCCTTGTCCTACACGCAAATAAACAAGTACATGATTTTTTGCAAAGATTGTATTCAGTGTTTTGTTTTTTTGTTTTGTTTTTACTTGTAGTAGGCAGTACTGCCTAGTTGAAGCCCCCCTAGTTGAAAAGGAACATGTTGATAGGAAGCGGGTCGAATCAAGTCAATACAGTACATTTCTGAAAGATTGTGACCACATTTGGACCAGACCACATGACTGTATATGTAAAGCTTCCTGGGTGCATTTTCACAGGGATGTAAGGCTCTCCAGTTGTATTCAATTACCCTGGATGGATGTTAATACCAGGTCTAAACAGGGACTTTAATTTGTAAAAGGAGTACATCATCTACACAGCAGATTGGTAATTACCTGTCATCTGGCGTATGATTTTATAGTAAACACTTTTCACTGAAAAGTTAAAAAGACACAAGAAACTTGTTTTCCAAATAAGTCTAACAAAAAGTCTTTATGCTTATCTTAGTAAAAGCCTAATAAAGCCTATTTTTTTAGATTTCTGCCCGAAAATAACATAACTAATTTAAATTTAGTATATTTTAATTAGTATTAGTATTAGTATTAGTATTAGTATTAGTATTTAAATAAATAAATAAATAAATAAATAAATAAATAAATAAATAAATAAATAAATAAATAAATAAATAAATAAATAAATAAATAAATAAATAAATTTGGTATCAAAATAAATGTAACAAAGCCAAAGTATGTTACCAGGACACAGTGACTGAAGAGGGAACACAGCAAACACGCTCCCAAAATGCATATCTGTTTGAATTCATGTAGTGACACATAAACCCTCCGCAAGTCTGGCCTATAACTTCTCAACATTTTTAGTACAAAGATTGATTTTCCTATTGCATAACAGATTTTTTGGAAAAGTTTTTGAAAATGAATATTTAGGTGAACTTCCCAGAGTGGCAATCTTGGTACATTTCTGCATACCTGTGCTAGTGAGTTTCTATATCAAATAAAGCTTTATTTCATACATGGAACTAAAAGTGTTATTGTAACTGTTTTGGTGTGTTTGTATCAGTTGTCCTCTTCAGTATGTGTGCGAGGCGCCCCCATGTGGTTAAGGCGTGTCTCGGGAGCAGCGTGAAAGGATTTCAGCAATCGACACAGCTCTATGGAAATGAAATTGGCGGGCTGCCATCAAATCCATGTCACGTCAGATATTAAATATACAATCTGAACAACAAAAGATTGGATCTGATAGTGGTGCAGGCTTGTGACTGTCTGCTTTTGTACTTTTTTAACATATAGCCCTGTTAAACAGCTGTCCTAAACACATTTTCATGGTTAGAAAATAAAACCATCACAAAGAGTCTCACTAAGGTGTAGAGCCACCAAGTGCAGCTAAAATAATCTCAATTTCTTAACATTTTAAAGTTCCTGGAACTCTTTCTGGGATTTAATACTACTCTTTTGAAATATTTTCCCAGATTTGGTATAATCAGTGATGCCAGTAGTGAGCACTGTCTTAGACATGTACTTGTTTTAGGATCTAATCACGGAAATGTTTTAGCATCAGATTTGCGTCATTTTTCAGCGGACCAATAACTGAGCTCTCATGCCTTGTGAACGAGGAGGTTATTATATTAGCACAGACCTCTTGGTCCCAGCGCTGCTGTCAGACGCATTTCAAAGCCGCTTCAACTTTAGTCTTCTGAGACACTTCTGCTGATGGATAGTTATACTTATATATCTTGTCTTTTGTACATTTGACAGTCTGTCTGTGTCTCTCTTCTCTGTTCTTCAATCTCTCTTTCTGATCTCCTTTTTCTTGCTCTACCCGGCTGGTCTTCAGCAGGAGGGTCCCCCCTTATGATCCAGGTCCTGATCCAGGTTTCTTCCCTCTTAAAGGGGAATTTTTCCTGCCACTGTTTGGTTTAAGGTTGATTTTTTCTCCCACTAGGGAAGTTTTTACCTGCCTTTATTTATGTAATAATTGCTTGGGGGTCATGTTCTGGTCTCTGGAAAGATCCTAGAGACAACTTGTGTTGTAATAGACGCTATATAAATAAAACTGAATTGAATTGATTTGAATTGACAGCCAGTTTTTGTTTTTCAACATCCTTTTGAATTCATTAACTGACATATAACGGTGGGTGTTTGTGCATGCTCTCAGCAGTGAATGCTGCTGCAGACGAGGTTTATACACACAGTCTTGAGCAAAATGTAGAAATGCCAACATGTGACGCACCCAGTAATATGTTTAAACATATTGTTTAAAGCTGTTTATGAGGTGAGATGAAAACAGCCTCGTAAATACTATCTATGCTCATGTCACAGCAGAAACATGTGTTACATTGGCTCATGTCTTTACACTTTCATGTTCAAATGGGTGGCCTGTTTTTTTCTTTTGCATTTTTCCACATGCTTTTTCTAAATACTATGAGGGAGGTTTGATAAAAGGAGCAAATAGTATTTTTTACACGTGTAGCACTTTATTAACATTTTCTGCGTTCTGAATATCAACACATTGCGGTCAATGTGGGTTCAGTAGCCTGACCTGCAACGCTTTGGCACGTAGACAGGCTACGAAAGGGCAAGTGTGATGACGTGTTTCTCAAAAGCTGACCTTGATGAAATATCTCTGACAAAAAATAATAAAAACCTCTTTATTCAACCATCGCTTTAAATCAAACATCGCTAACACTATTTCCTTTTTAAATTTTGTGGCCTTTTTTACATTGAAACCTGGCGTCCACACCACTTCTGCAAATACAACTCTCACGCTTGAAGAAAGGATTTGATTATCAGTTTGTAAATTGAACTTCTGGATTCAAATTTAAATAAAAAAAAAAATAAAGCAAAGTGCAAAGCATCATTTTGTTTCAGGATCTACTCTCTTGGGTTATATATATATAATGTTTCTCTTAGCCTTCCTTGGCTTTTACATGCTCTGAAGGATATACATCAGGAATATTGGTTATTTCCTGTAATTTCCAGAGTTTTCCGTCTATTTTCCATCGCGCGTGCATACTCAGTGAGTATGGATATGTGTGTGATGTACAGTATGTGTACATTAGTGTAATGTAGATGGAGATCTTTTATGACATGTTGCTGAAAGGTTGAAAGATGGTTTCGTTTTGAAAACAGCATTTCAGAATGAATGTGGACTAGTGTGGATGTAGCCGTACCAGGGTAAAGTCACTCACTCGACTCCAGTCAGCCTTTGTTTCAGCCACTTCCAAGGTACAGCGTCTGCAGCTTGCTGTGAAACAGGGTGAAGATACGAGGCTGGGTTTCTACTCTGATCCGGGTCTGTGCTTCAACAACCTGCTGAATGAGACCTCCTCAGTTCAAGGTTGTCCCAGACAAAGTAACAAGGGGCTGTTATGGCTCTGTTTTGAGCTGGAAGTCACTTTGAGAACTGCTTTCAAGCATGGAAAAAGTGTCGTGTTTCTTTAATTTATGCTATTTCCCCTTTAATGTATTAATTTATTGAATAAGGGAGACTTGTAATGGTTATTTAATCCAGTTATTTAAATCTAAACCCATAAGGATGCAGACAGCACATATTTCTTTTATGCAAAACACAATGACAGAGCGAGCTCTACTGAGTCATTCAGAGTCTCACAGCATGAACTTCACTTTGATGTCTGCCACATCAGTCAGGGCCCACGTTAGGAAATCAAACAAACTCCGCCGCCACCGCTGCTGTCACTTCATTTGGACATTCCTGCAGTTGAGTTACAGCTGCCGAGCTCCATAAACGACCTCCCCCAAAGCTGAAGAGACTTGACACTCCTTTGTTTTTAACCTTTGACATAATCGCCCAGTTGGAAATCCTCAGTATGACACATCTGTCTCTACAGTACGCCGCTACGAACCTCAGCTTCAGCTATTCCATCCACTTTTAATAAACTGACATACATCTTGTGTCTTTGTGGCTGAATGCTAATGACCGAGCATTAACCCATAACAGCAGTTATACATTACCGGGCTGCGACTATGGATGCTTGGATGTGAGGATTGATGACCTCATGTCACACATGTGGTCTGAATCTGTTTGGCTCGCAAAACTCAACACAGTCAGATACCTGATAACTGTGCCAGTTTTCCTCCATTTAGGTATATAAATATGAATCAGTTGTTATTTTTTTGTATTGGTGGCGGTGGTAATTTAAGACATGTCAAACAGGAGATGTTACCCAGTAACTGTAGTTATGATACGTAGTATTTACAGAAGTCTGTATGTAGAAGAATCAGTGAAAAATACACGAAAGCAATATTAAAACAAAAAAAGATAAGGCCTTGGATGCTGTTCTTTCTAGAGTGAATCATGTCATTAAATGATGTACAGAATGTGTTGTAATTTTAGTGTTTAAAAGTGCACGGAGCACAAGTAAACGCTGAAGACCTGCGATCTCTGATCCCTCTGACGTCTCTGCATAAAGAATCAATTTATCAACAGCTGATATGCCCACATGGTTACCACAAGAAACCTTTATCAAGCACTATAGTAGCTTTCTATAACCCGCATCCAGAGGGAGCATCGACAGCTCTGGGCTAATAGGGATCTGGGATGCACCATCACCCGTGTAAAATGTGTATCCTCGTCAGTATCCCAGAACTTTTTAGGAAGAAATGGAAAGACATGGTGGGTCTTTCTGTGTGGAGTTTGCATGTTCTCCCCGTGCTTGCGTGGGTTTCCTCCGGGTACTCCGGCTTCCTCCCACAGTCCAAAAACATGCAGGGTAGGTTAATTGATCTTTCTAAATTCTCCCTAGGTGTGAATGTGTGTGTGATTGGTTGTTTGTATGTGGCCCTGGATAGACTGGCGACCTGTCCAGGGTGGACCCCTGCCTTTCGCCTGATATGCGTCGGGATAGGCTCCGACAGACCCCCGTGACCCGGAAACGGAAAAAAGCGAGTATAGATAATGGATGGATGGATGGAAAGACATAAATGGATGGTATTGGGTTGAATCAGTGCCCTTTGTAAAGGTTGTTGGCCTTTTTTGCAATGGCAGCATTAATGTATTTTGATTTTAATTTGCAGAAAATGTGTTCTGATCTTCATCGAAGCCCCAACAGAAGACTAACACGTTTTGCTTAAGCTGATAACATACAATATACATAGAAAATACATAGAATTTCGCAAGCTGTACCTGTAGAAGGTAATAACTTGTCTGTGTTGGTTTTACAACCACAATGACTTCAAACAATGAAACCAGGATTTCAAACACACTGACCAGCCTCAGTAATAAAACCTTTGATGGTTAACATTAATAACACTGATTTGTGCACAGAACTCACCAAAACAATGTTACCTCTTCCAAACTACCAAGATACAATAAACATTACGCTACCTTATAATATATCCAAAGTATAAATAGTGCTGTTTATATTGTGATGGTAATTTCCATCACATTGAAATGCCTTGTTAGTCTGTTATTTGTGCTGCACTGGTGCAAATAGAATAAAACAGAATTTTTTCTCACACACATACTTCATCGTTTAGCCAGTCGGATGTAACCGATCTTAACTCAGGATGTCGGTCATCTGTTTAAAATGTAAAAGCATTGCTTGTCTTTTGATGTGCACTCAAAGAAAGCAGGTTGTTCACTCTCAGATTTTAAGATCCTGTAATTTCATTCTCGTTCACCGTTGGAAGGCTTTCAGGTCCGCAGGTCACAAAAAGACTCTTTCTTCTCTGTTTGCCTCCCTCCTTCCTGCTGCTGGCATGGCCTCAAAGTCAAGAAGGATGTTGGTCAGTTTTTGTCTGGTAGAGCGAGGCTGGTCTCTTGGTTACCAACAGATGCACAGCGGTGTGATGTCTTAATTAGTGTTAGAGGGATGTTTTAAAAGGGAGATGCTGTCAAAATGAAACAGAGCTGTTCAGATGTGTGGAAAATATCTATATTTGCTTTATTGTTCTTCAGGTTGCTATTTTTCTTACTGTTCTCACAGGTGGGATCATTTTCATCCCTGTTTGGTCTATTATGGAGCCTGATCCGAAGTGGCTTTCTAATTTAGGGTTACATTATACGGCCTAGGAATGTTAAGGTTGTTTCAGCTGCTTCACAGAGAAAGGTTAATATACTGTTATATTTATATTAGATGAATTTACAATATGCACGTTTGGATTCATCCTAACCCTTATAAGAGTTTTTCTTTTACCCTTTTCCTTAAAATTATTTGGCTAATGTGTTTTCAGTAACTCTGATAAGCAACAAAATTGGAATTTAATCTGTTAACCTACAAAAAAAAACATGTTTAAAAATACACTAGACCTGGCGAGCAGAAGTTGGCACTGGAAGATTTCAGCGCTTATACAAAGGTTTAATTTTTGAATCCAGACTCTTTGGTTAGTTGAGGGTAATGTTGGGACAAAGATTACATGTAAATCAACATTTGTGTCTCCAATAAACCAGTTCAAAATCTGAGTGACACCAATGTGCAGACTACTTCATACATTAACATTTGAAACAGGAACTACAACTGAGACAAGAACCATATCTGCAACAGGAACCACAACTAAGACAGAAACTACAACTGAAACAGGGACCACATTTGCAACAAGAACCACAACTTAGACAGGAACTACAACTGAGACAAGAACCATATCTGCAACAGGAACCACAACTAAGACAGGAAATACAACTGAGACAGGAACCGCATCTGCAATAGGAACCACAACTGAGACAGGAGCCACATCTGCAACAAGAACTATAACTGAGACAGGAACCACAACTTAGACAGAACCCCCAAATGAGACAGGAACCACAACTGAGTCAGGAGCCACATCTGCATCAGGAAGCACTACTGAGACAGGAACCACAACTTAGACAGAAACTATAACTGAAACAGGGACCACATTTGCAACAGGAACCACAACTAAGACAGTAACCACAACTGAGAAAGGAACCACATCTGCAACAGGAACCACAACTGAGACAGGAACCACAACAGAGATAGAACCCCCAAATGAGACAGGAGCTATATCTGCAACAGAACCCCCAAATGAGAAAGGAACTACAACTGAGACAGGAACTGCATCTGCAACAGGAACCACAGCTTAGAAAGGAACCACAACTGAGACAGGAACCACATCTACAACAAGAACCACAACTGAGACAGGAACCACAACTTAGACAGGAACCACAACAGAGGCAGGAACCATATCTGCAACAGGAACCATAACTAAGACACGAACCACAACTGAGACAGGAACTACAACTCAGACAGGTACTTGAACAGAATTGCTGAAAGAACCAAACAATCTCATGATCTGTTACTCACTGAGTTGGTAACGAGAGTTTTTAAACATTTTTGTTACATCAGACGTGCTCTTAATTCCAAGCCTGAGCTTCTTGACAACTGAAAGGAAGAAGTTGGTAATGTGTTATAGATAAACACCAATCAACCACAAAATTAAAGCCATCTGTCTTATTATCTGTAGTTCCCTCTCATATGACCAAAGTAAGAATCACATTTTGCGCTGAGAGGTCACAGTGGCAGTCCATCCTATGGATACCGTGACTTCCACTGAGGAGGCTCCTCGGAAAAGGTTTGTTGAGCTGCATGCCCTGCATGCTCAATCAGATGAAGATTTGAGGAGTTAGGGGGCCTTTTCAATGCCTCTTTACTATGGTCCTTGAGTCATTTCTGAGCAGTAATTTCAATCTGGTGGGCCACTTCAACTTGTTGTTGAGGCCGCTGCTGTCACGTAGAGCCGTTGTGATGGAATGTGTTTTGTGTAACGCGTGAATCCCAGAATCCAAGGTTTCCCTGCAAAACACGGCGTTGTAACAAGATCACCAGTGTTATTTGTATCACCTGACTTTGCTTTAATGTTACAGACGATCAACGCATCTCGATAAATGTCAGACCGCAACCACATACCAAACATACCAACTCCTTTTGTGGCTTCCAGCTGCATATTTCATAAAGTTGAAATACTAACTCACAGTCAGCAGAGGTTAGAAACTCAGGGTGTCTTATTTCAAAATTACGTCAGTCAAGTCTTGACTATGTTGACTCTCAGTTAAGTGTGTGAACCATGACTATGAGCAGACATCATCAATGGAGCTTTGTTTCCCTGATTCACCATGGCAACGTCAGCTGAACACAAGAGATCCTCCTTCTTTTCCTTAGAATCAGACCATTTTTTGCAACCATATAGTACATTTAAGAACATCTTTTTGTGGAAAAGTAACGCAACTGCAATGATGAGGGAAAGAGAGTTGGTGTGGGAGAAAATTTACAACAATGCCATTTAAATATCTAATGAATGTTGTAGTACAGAGAAAAGTAGTGGGAAGTAGTTGCATTTTTCCGGTTCATTTTGTATGCAACTGAAATCCTGATCACGATCATAATCAGCTCAAACGTAACAAGCTGATGATCATTACTCACTTTAATAAAATGTTTTGGTAAGAATAAGGGTGCCACCAACACATCCAATCACATTGGTAAATCCTTAAGGGGAATTTCTTTACTCGCAGAGGTGGCAGCAGGATGCCTCTAAAAAGTATTTTTGCAAATGGTTCGAAGGTTCGAAGTGGATCAAAGTCATAGTGGCATGTTTGAATTCTGCAAAGATCACAGTGGTTGCATGGGAGTGTTGTTTGCTGCCTAGTGCACTCTTGTTTGAAAGTGATTTAGGACATTACTTTTGCTCCCACGTGTAGATAACTTTCCCATTGTCATGGTTACTCACCATAATCGACCTTGAAAACAGCAAGAATTAGCTGCAGAAATCCTTAAGGCACGACATCATTTGAAAAATGTTTAAGAAAAAGAAATATCTGTGTTTGAGATGGACAAAGCTGAGCCGAAAATGTCAAGATGTTGCAAAGACAGACACAACATGAGCAGAGCTGTTGTAACAGGACGCTGCTAATGTGGGGAAAAGACTGTAAATATACAACATCATCAAGCGTGAATTAGATGTCAAATCAGTCTGTTAGTGAGCCAGTTCAAGTTTGTGTTTAAAAAGTGTGACTGAATGTTTTATGTAGACATCAAACTATAGCAGTTAATTAGGTGTGAAGATGGGACAGATTTCTGTTCTTGGGGTGGCAAGCCGCAACGTCAGCTCTCTTGCCGTTTGTGACACCTGAATGACGTCCTCTTTTACAAAGGTCATTGAAGGTTATCCAAAAACCAGGCCAAACATTCAAGAACTGCTTATACTGGCTTTTATCTGTGTGCGCGTGTGCTTGTTTGAGTTGGACAACTGAAATATTCCGACTTGACTCCAGTAAAATGCTCTGGTTAAACTCAAGTCAACACCATGTCTGTGTCAGTCAATAACCTGATTTATCTTCTTTCTGACAAAAGACTTTTTGGGGTCAACATCAAAGGAGGAAAACGGGTCACAAGTACAGACTGAAGTTTTTTTCACAAATCTATCAGCTACGTCCGACTCCTACAAAGTGGTCCTTTGATAAAAGACCTGGTGTTTTTTTTAAATTGAGGCTCTACCGTTGAGGTATTCTACCATAAACTGCTCAGCATCAGAAGTTGGTTTACATTTTAGCATAAATTCATATGATCAAAGTAATCATATCTACATTCTCTTATTCATTTTGTGGCAACTGTAAGCTGCAGTCATTTTAGGAAGATTGGAACAGGGAAAATAAATAAAGCTGCAAAGCCTTGATCTTTTCAGTTTCATAAAATACAACACACAAAGCAGCCCAAACCTACCAGTGGTGTCTGCTTCAGTTAGGCGGTCTTAGTCGTTTGTGTGCATGCTGGGTTTCATCCAATTGTATCTTTGTGGTACTTTACTCTTGTTGTGTATCAAAAAAGCCACATGGAAAGCAATGTCCCGAAATTGAGGCTGGGTTTGTGAAACTTCAAAATGATTGTGGGTGTAACTGTATTAAAAAAAATACATGTTGCAGCTATGTTTTGTAACTTGAGATTTCTTTCTCTCTTTATTTTATTTTATTCACTAAAATTACAATGATCTTTGTTGCAGAGAAGAAAACATTTCAATAGTTTGATGCATGGCCTGGCTGAGATCGTTTCCAACCCTGGTTGTTCTGGACGGGTTATTTTCTGAAAGAGTCAAAGTCAAGTTTATTGTCAATTCTACCACATGTGAGATACATACAGAGAGTCAATATTACATTACTCTCAAACCCTCGGTGCTACACAATAAATAAATTATAAACACAAAGTGTGTTACAGTGGTGGGCTTGGGCCTGGAGGACCCAGGTTTGGGTCCCTGCTAGGACAATGGTGAATCACTGGGGGCCCCTGAGCAAGGCCCTTAACTCCCAATTGCTCCCCAGGTGCTGGGAGAGCAGCCCACTGCTCCTAGTGAAACTAGTAATGGGTTAAAAGCAGAGGTCCAATTTCGGGGTGTGTCGTGAGATACATACTGAAAACAATAACGAAAGCTTGAAAAGCTTGAAGGAAAAAAAAAAAAAAAAGAGCCACGGGCAATAAAATTACAGTAAAAACAATTAAATTAAATGATGTCATCCATGTAAGGGAGGTGGAGGATCATTGCTCCACTTTGGGACTGGTATCCATAGCCACTCTTTGTGATGATCTGGGTAAGAGGCTTTGGGCCTATGCAGAACAGCAGCGTGGCTTTAGGTCAGCGTCTAGCGTTGTCCTCCACAGTGCAGTTGAGGTCTCTTCTAGGTTTTCAGTGTCCTACTGATGTTGTACAGCACCCAGCATTCCAGAGTCCACGTGAGCAGCATTAAATCAAAGGCCTCCTTATTGTCAGTCCAGGCAGTGCACAGATTGGTTTACCTTATTTTACAGTCTTTGCTGACTGTCCTTTCGACCAGTGTTTGATGTTTGGAGCCATGTACTTACCTATCTCAGCTGGTATGATGCCTGACTGGAGCTCCCATTCAGATTTCTGACTTTTTAAATGTCCTTCATGGGAAATTTGGTTCACAGCAGTGGTAGTGACAACCTAAAAACACAAGACCAAATCAAAAAAGTAGTAGAAACCCATGGTACAACCTAACAAGAATATGTAAATGAATCTATTATGTATTATTCTACAGCTAAAAGTGCTGTTGACACTTGATGAAGTGTTTTTATTCCACTTGGAACAAAGGAAAATTGTAGGTTTGGATAGATTGAGGTTCAAGACCAATGTTGATCTACAAAACACATTAAGACATAACGTGAGCTACAAAAATAAACTTGAAAACGTTAACCCCTTTTTATATAAATCCTGTTTGTAGTGGTACTTAAATGAATTTGTTCTCTTTGCATTGAAAAAAACACACGCTGACTTCCTGTGCATACAGTAACTTTATTAAAAAGCTTTAGAGCGCTGCATAGGAAGGTTTAGTAACCATGGATACGCAGTCGGGACGCAGTGGAGCAGAGCAGAGCTGCACATGACAAAGTGTTTCCTTCATTAAAGAATCCATATACTAACAGAGAGCAAGCAGGACATTGTGTAATAAAAAGAGACGTATATGGATCGCAGAACAATTATTTTGATGATGTAGCACTAACTTGTCATTGGTTCAGGGATTGAAAGTTAAAGTCCAGAAACATCAAAGACAAAACAGCAATAAACAATGTAAAAATAAAAACAACAACAGCAACAATAAACTATAAGAGGACAAGAAGGATAATCACCGGATGTTAAGACGATATTAAAAATGTAGATTGCAGAATTAAAACCAGACTAATTCCACTGAAACACTTAAACCTTTGTTGGGTTTACGTTCAGCTTAATGAATCAATGACTTAAATACGTAAATACATTTATTGTTGTGTAAATCTGACAGAATATTTGGACAGAATGATTACAAGATACCGTCACCTCTTAGGAAGGACGATTGTGGCTCCTCACTTTGTGCCAAATCTTGCAAGAGAACCATCAATGATTTAAGATTGTATGTGCAATAATCATTTTTTTTACATTTTTATGAAAATCATTTGTAGTCAATGACTGCCTGAAGGCTAGAGCCCATGGACATCACCCAACTCCGATGCTTTGCAGGGCAGATGTAAATGAAGTCGAGGTGAAGTGTACTTGAACCAAACGCGGGACTTCTGATCACAGTCGGATGTTTCTTTGTGTAAGGGAGTTCTGTTTGGTTTTTGTTTTGTTAGGTGAGTACAGTTAATAGTTTCCTTTTTTGGACAGTTAAACAAAATTACAGCCCAAAAAGATGTCAAACTCTGAAAAAGAAAATCTGTTCCAGGTTCTTGTTTTCATTTTGTAAACCAGGTTGTTTCTGAATTTTGTGTTACTGACAGATGATACAAGAAACAAGAGGAAGTTTGTCTGATTAAATATTTATTTATACTTGTGGGCAAAAAAAACAAAAAGAAAACAAGCTGAATGAGTACCTGAATTCCTGGCAACAGTGAAACATTTGATAAGAGAAACTTATACGTGAATATTCGAGTAATTTGTGCAGAAAGCAGCCAAACTGGTGTGAGACATGTCCAGCGCTCCCAGGCTGTGCACATTTAAGCCATTTCTGTTCAAAAAGCTTTACAACTTTTTCTTAAATCTGCAGTCGATACATTTTGACGTATCTAATCATTCACCATTAACAGCCTTTCCCGCACAGCTTCCTCATACGTCCAGTATGATTATGTTTCAGTCAGGTTTGGTGAGCCGGTGCACAGATCTCGGTTGTTTGTTTCGGAGATGTTTTTCCCAGCCACACTTAGTGCAAACGGTGGTGCAGATGAGCAGCAGACTGACGTAGACCAATAATCTGGGATGCGTTCCCATAAGTCTGTGAAGCCCAGCTGTTGAGCTGGCTTGCTCGCTCTCCCAACACTTGATACATGAATGGATAAAGTGTCCTCTGCCTCTGCGTCTCCACAGGGCCAGAGGAGACCTCAAAGACCATGAATCTGTGAAGCAGGGTTTATTGTGTTTTGGATATTGCTTCCATGCCAGCGTGCGAAACAGTCAGCAAAGAAAACGACAGAGGAGCTGGAAAAGTGACGCTGTGACTTTACGGTCCCACGCAGCTGAAATCAGAGAGGTTTGCAGTGGCTCTGCCAGGAGAGCGTCATCTTTTTTTGTCTTATCTCCCACTAGTTTTGTCTGAAGTCTCAAAATACATTTACCATAAAGACCAAAGTGACCTAAAAGAAAAGCGTTAATGACTGAACAACAGATTATTCACGTGTTTGTTTTACGTGGTCAGATCCAGGAGACTTTTGTGTTATGGATGAAATTCTGACCGCCTCAGTTTGACTTGCCTCCAGAGAAACTTTATCTACTTGTTTGTGTTACATTTGTTTCAAGAAAAAGACAAAACAGAAGAAATCTGGAAAAGATCACAACCTGATTAAGTCAGTTTAAAGAGGTTACTTGTGTAATGGTGGTCACTGAACCTTGAAAACATTTCGACTGCCGGGGTGAACCCACTCTTGTTTCGTGTTCTGCTTCCCGCTCTGAGGTTATGTTGAGATGTTGCATTTGGTGACATTCTTTCCGTTTTTCATTTTGGTCCGTGTAGAAGCGGACCAAGACCCACGTCTCCAACGGGTTGTGGATTGTTTGTTTGATGTGTACAAAGGTTGAGGTTGCAGCTTTGCATGTGCTCATGTGAAAGACGCATGTGAAACAAGGCAACTGGAGTTTATTTTAAATCAAATATGACAGATGTTAATGCACCCTTAAAAATGATAAAATAGTATGCTAAATATCAAGTCTTTGAATCTGTGAGCTCTAATTCTGCTACGTATTTATATTTTATTGGGTTTGATTTTCTGCTTTTTGAGTATATTCACATATTGTTTTGTTTTCCTCTGCATGTTTTTTTTCTGCAGTTTGTTTCATGCTTAGAATCAGTGTAAGTTAAATTAGGATTAAGATCATTAAGACCTGTTTGCATGTTCTCCCCGTACTTGCGTGGGTTCCCTCCGGGTACTCCGGCTTCCTCCCAAAGTTCAAAAACTTTGAATGGACTGATGGACTGGCGACCTGTCCAGGTTCGAGACCCCTGCCTCTCTCCTGTACTGAGACGGGATAGCTAAATGTCTTTTCTGAAGTGTAACTACTTTTGGAACAATAGTTGATTTAATCACACGTGGTATCAAAATGGATAATACGACTTTCCCCCTTCATGCTGCTGAGTCTTGCAGCATCTTACAGGTCAGTGCTGCACCAGTAAACAAAAGCCACTTTCACTTTTTAACATGAAACTGAACATCTCCTCTTTATTCTGCCTCCACTCTCCGGTTGTGCATTCCCAATGACCCCACAAAGGCACAATGTTGCCTCCTCAATGTGTTTTCACTAAGTATTGTGACATTTTGCAGTCCGAAGGCGACCCCGTTCCTCCTTTTTTCTGGTTCACAGTCAGCAACAAGTCCTTAATGTCTGTGGTTGCTTTGTTTCCTGAATAAAGCCCAACGCTAAAATGAATTAAATGGGACACACACAGCAACACTGGGCTCAGTTTATCTGGCACTACTGCAGTTAATGGTGTTTTCGATGCTTTAAGAGAGAGCGTCACCCTAAGAAAATGTGGCACCACCAGGTTCCTCAGCAAGACACCAGGGTTCACCGCATCCCAAAGCCAGTCCAGGTGAGCGCTGTCTCTCCGACCAATCTGGTGTCAAACCTGGTGTTTCTCCATCAACACTACGTGGATACGATCTTGACATTTTTGGTGAAATAGGCATTGCGACAACAGAGTCATTTCTCACTGTCTCTACGATGTGTTGATTGATCTTGATTGATCCCCTTTCTGGAATAAACTCCAGAAGCATAGCAGCGATTTTTGGAAGTTTTACACTGTTCCACGTCCCTGCATTTTCACATGGTACAGCGATGTGGAATAAATGTGCTACAGAGGAGGACAAAATGACTATCAGAATAGGGCTCACGTGATAAAACTGACATCTAGCTGGTGATATAAAGGCAGTAAAGAAACAGAAATCTCCAACAAGAGCCAATGGAAATAGTGTCAAAAGGAAAGTCGGGGTATAAATCAATATACAGAATAGAAAGAATACCTTTATTGTCATTGTATATGACATACAACAGAAACGTTGTAAGTTTCTTTAAAAAGAGTAAACAACTCAGTATACAACAGAAAACCAGTTTTGTTTCAGAGGTCTGCTCTGAACTTCTGCGTCTGCGCACAATAACAGGTTAATTGTGCCTGATTTTTTAATTTGGCGGTACGTCTGCGCTGTGTTTACAAGTTGTTGTGGGTTTTAGAGTAAATAAAGAAGCCTTTTTTTTGCTGACAGCGATCTGTGTCAGGATGTTTTCTGTTGTTCAAGTTAACGGAGCAGCGGTTTAATAGACGTTAATTAGCAGGAAGTTTTTCTAAACTTGATGAATGATCCCTTTAGGGGATGTGACCACAGGAAACAAAATAAGACATGCTGTGGAAAACCTGGCAACCAGACCTGGATTAGCTTTACATGTCTCTGCTCTAATAGCACATAGCTGCTCTTGATTGCGGGAAGCAGATTTTCTCAAACTCTGTGGTTAAAAGAGAGAAAAACGTGTAGTTCTTCACTTTTAATCATAATGCAGCTCTTCTTAAAAATGTCGTAAGCTTTGAAGAAAAACTGATTTAAACTTTAAGCACCATGCTGCACTCGTGTATGTAATTTTCTAATTATTCAGAAGACTAATAGACAAAAATGTGATACTGACGTGTATTTTGTCACTTTTGCTGCTTGTGAAAACCATATTATACCAGCTAAGGACGTTTTGCTTTTAAAAAGTATATATGAAAAAAAAATTTATTTAGATACTTGCGGTTTTGAGTTAATATGAAAATGAAGCAGAGTTTTTTCTGCTTATCCTTCTCATCTGCAAGAAGCGAACGTTTTCACATCATGGTCACATCGTCAGTTTTATCTGTGACTGAGCTGTTTTATTTGGTACAACTTAGAAGCTCTGTTAGTGTATTTATCATTTTATTTACTCTGAATGAGTAAATAAACAGACTTGAAATCACCGTTATAATCTGATGGGAGTGGTAAAACACAAATGCTGCATCTAAACATACATTTTCCGATGAGCCAAAGCGTTGCGGCCGGATAACCGAGGATGGAGATATGACATGTTAATGCCCAACACCTTCAGTATTCACTCACATGATGCAAACTTCAGCAGAACACCAACTTCTCATGTAGACAAAGAAAACATTGGGTTAAGTTAAACTCTGGCAGTTAAGACTCATTTTTTCTGCTGATTCTCTTGATGAGAAAGGGTACTTGGCATGGCACAAAATAGGCACGAAACATCTGCGTCACTGATTACCGAAGTATCGATTTCAGCCCACCCAGACAAAACGCACTTTATGAGTTTTCAGATTGAAACACAGGGTCAGCAGTGTTTTCAAGCTGTGTGGAGTTTTAAAAAGAGCAGAAGTTATACCTTTAATAGAAACAAAGATAAACGAGAAGGTTGGGTTCTTAGGTTTGATATTCATCGCCTTTGTTTTATTCTTCTACTCATCGTCTTCGTCTTTAGTTTGACTTGTTTTTCCCTTTCTTCATTCTTTTCAAGGTCGACCTGTGTTTGTGTGTGCATGTGGGGATGAGTGCATCCTTCAGAAAAACCACAGACCATCATTAACGAGTCAAGCGACCTGTGTAGATGAGAGACTGGAATTTATTTACTCTTTCAGGTCATTAGGAGTAAACCTACCAGGCATAATGATGGTGTATTTGCAAGACTTTCTTTCTGTCCTTCCAAGGTCATGCTGAGGTTTCTGGGCTTTTTAGGCCCACAGAGCCACACGTTCAGACACTTTTATCGCTCTCAGATCCATGGAAAGGGAAACAGAGTATCTATGATACCAGGCTCCTAAGGGCAGCAGTCGGTCCAGGACCATGTGTGAAGGGAATTACCTGCGTCCTTCCATTTCCTAAGCAAATTTCTTTTTCATCAAGTGGATGTCTTTTATTTTTTGTTTTTTCTTTCACTGAGACAATGTCGTCATTGTGCAACCCTGGATATTTTGTGATTTCAAAATATCTCATGGAAGATGGAGCCGTTACCATGCAGCTTGCTTTCAACATAACATAAAACCAGGGAGTTTTTTTCCCATTAGACAAAGCGGAGAAGGCAGTGCCACAGTCAAACACCAGCCAACAGGTTCAGCTGCAGCATGTCAACGGTCAGCAAACGGCGTTTGTGCAGATCAGGCTGACCCCTTCCCACTCCCACATCTTCTCACGGTCTTTCAGATTACTATGTTTACAGTATATCATCAACATTTCTCTCCAGTTCATATACATTCTGGCTTGAATTTTGTTGAGGTACATCACTCTCTTGAATAAGATTATCGTCTTTGAGAGCAGAGTTTCGAGCAATAATGCTCTACTGCACCTCAAAACTGCCTGTCTGCCTTCAAATATAATGTTTCTTGTACAAATATTGAAGTTCCAGGCCTTTTACTTGGAGTTAGACTTTTGTCTGTGCAATGAGAAAACCTTAACCTATCTCCGCTTACGGATTTCAGGTATTTTACAAGCCAATCGCCAAAGCCAGATGATGCGAACCACTGAAATCTTCTTTGCTTTTTGTTGGCAGGCTTATTTTATTTCACTTCACTTTTTCAGCAATATGACACCAGCACGAGTTACCTGGAGACTCTGTGATGAAATGTTTGGGTTCTCTTTGAAATTTAAACCACATGTTCATGATTTTTTTATAGAATGATTTATGTCAAGTATGGCCTTTCAGAGAGGTTAAGATCTGTGCATGGTGACGTAACAAACTTAAACAACACAGAGAGCACCCAGAGGATTAAATAAAACACGATCCACCTGCCACTTTCAGAGGTTCTAAGTCATCTCCATTAGCAGCCACGGTTCCCAAGATGATCAAATGTTTGTTTGACTCTGTTGACAAAGTTAATAGTATCAATGCAAATTAATGTTTTTTTTCACGTGAGTGTAACCTTGTCAGGGTAAGAGGTATTTTTGATTTGTCAGAGGGATCACAGTCAAAGGACTTAACCGTCTTTAAGGATTTGATTGCCTGATTTAGGAAGCAGTCGCAGCATTCTCAGTTTGAGGAATCAGCAAGGATCTCTGCGGGTGGTGGGGGGGATTGTGTCTTACAGCTGAGAGCAACTTGTAATGACAGCCATAGAAGAGTCATTTTTTATCCTTAAAAAAAAGCTTTTGTATTAGACAGTGTCACATGCACCGCCTGTTTTGAGACATGATGGTGCAACATGGATCACGTTACACTGCAGACACTTTGTTCAGCTTTTGATTTGCTTTGTTAGTATAGCACCAAATCACAACAAAAGTCATTTGAAGGCACTTTGCAGAGAAAACAAATTCTGACCAGACTGATTGTGGAAAGTCCAGGTCATCCATCCAGCAATTATTTATGACCTACTAATTTCTATTCAGGGTCACAGGTATCTGCTGGAGCCTATCCCAGCTTTCATCAAGCAAAAGGAAGAGTACACCCTGTACAGGTTGCCATCAACTTCGTCCATCACAAACCACATATAGACAAACAACTCTTATAGGCAATCGTAAATGATAACCATTTAGCCACTGTGTTGCCCCAGTTTAAGCCATCCATCCATACATCCATCCATACATCCATACATCCATACATACATCCATCCATCCATACATCCATCCATCCATCCATACATCCATACATACATCCATCCATACATCCATCCATACATCCATCCATCCATACATCCATCCATCCATCCATCCATACATCCATCCATACATTCATCTATTCATCCATCTATTCATACATCCATACATCCATCCATACATCCATCCATACATCCATACATCCATACATCCATCCATACATTCATCTATTCATCCATCTATTCATCCATCCATACATCCATCAGGTTAAAGGCCAAAGTACACCCTTGATAGGGCCATTTCAAGCAAGTAATTTTTTTAATGCAATTCATTCGAAAAGATTAGGAATTCATATAAATCCAATTCATAAAAAGATCCCCATCCTGAACCAGCAGAAACAGGTACAGTCCAGCACTTTAGTAAAATATCATTTTTATCTTCGGAAATATGTACATAGCATTTTTTAAAAAACACACACACACTCAGTCTCACACACATCAGAAGAACAGTTCGCTGCAGAGGACAATTTCAACATTACTCAAAATGAAGACAGAATTTCCACAGACGTTACAGCACAAACACCTTCACACTTAACCACGTCAGAAACCTCATAAAAACCTTTAGGTCTTGATTTAAGAAAACAATACATTCTGCAAGAGCAGACATCAAAATCAGTGCAGGCGACTGGATCCAACATCTGCTCAGCATTACACTGCTGGCTCACTTCATGCTGTCAGATGTGATTGATACTAGGTGAAACTCGATTTAGGGACTTTTGCAGTTGCTGTGGGATCACTGAATCAACACAGAATAAATCTTTCACTCTATTTTCTTCTCCGTCCCTTCCCAGTCTCCCGTTCCCAGGTGTCCTCACAGCGGCAGGAGGTGATGAAGGAAAACGTGACCCGGATGTCGGAACACTCTCAGCAGCTCCAACAGACCTTTGGCGAGGTGTCCACTCAGGCCGACCTCCTGAAGGACATCTGGAAACTGGAAAACCTCTTCCAGAACCACAGTGACTGGCTGCAGAGGATGGAGGTCCTTATCAAGGTACCACAGAAGTTTAAAAATGATTCTTCTTGCCTTTTGGGGTGTGGTAGTGCAAGTGGGAGGTTTGGGGAACTGAGGTGAGCTGTGTAAAATGGGGAGTTGATTTGCATTTGTGTGTACTGTATGATGTTTTATTGAGTCTTTCATTTGTGTGTTTGTGATTCATTATTTTAAATTAAATGTGTCTGAGTGTAAACACTAAAAACAGAAAGTGAAATGCTATACACTATAACATTGAAGGTCTGCTGCAAAAGTTGATCAGTGTTGAGCTGCAGTAATTTACACTGATAGTTATCAGGAGGGAAGGAGAATGTTGCTCGAAAAAAGGAGCATCCGGTCAACAGGCAGTTTTCCCAGAAGAGGGTGGAGTTCAAGGTCAAAGGTTTAATCATCCCTGCCATAACTGGATGAGTTATTGATGCTAAATAATATTTTAATTGATACTGAATTGGGCTTATATGGGATGAAGTTGTCCCAGCTGGTATATGGTACATGGTTGCAGTAAAAAGACTCTCCCAGGCTACTAATTTACTGTGCGATTATTGGAGTACATCAAATATATAACATAATCCTCTCACTTTGTTTCATCTCTCATCTGATTGTGATAATATATCTATACTATACCTTAGAAGTGGCCATTAAAAGTTTTAGCACTAACTTTGAGCTTTTTTTTTTTTTTTTAAGTCATAACCCTAAACATGATGCAAGTGAAGTAGAGTTGGGTGGCTGATTCAATCTCCTAAAACCAGCTGCTATGAAGAGAACTGTGAAGGCACGGGGACTCTTGTGTTGTATCCCTGTGTTATTTGGCCAATGCATGTCACAGACATTTTATTAAGACCTCAAAATATTGTCAACCTTTGAAGAAACACAGGAAAAGAAACACAGAGCTTATGACTGGGAATGCCCAGAAAGGTGAAAGCTGAACTCTGCATATTGCTGCTTTTAATCAGATTTAATCTCTCTCTCATCCATGCAACACCAAAACAACCCTTTGTCCGGCTTTAAGACACCGATTCATCAACAAATATCTTAAATCTGTTTCCATTTGGAATTGGTATTTGATGTCATTTTCCATGTTGAATATTTAAGATGAATCAAATGCGAAAACTTGTCAGATGTGGCAGAGAGTTGTTTCTTGCAGGGCCTGGAAGTGGACCTGAGGAGTATCCAGGGTCACTCCCTTCAGTCAGAAGGCTACCTGGTGCAGCTGGATGACAGGTTGTCCTCGCTCAGCAGCTCCGCCGGGAGGAACCTGACGAGCTTGAGTTCGGAGATGTCCCGAACCACCAGGCTGCTCCGCGATCATGACATCCTTCTCAGGTACAGATTTATATATTACAACGTGTAGAGTTTGAACAATTAAATTATACCCTCTCCTTATTTCTGATTGTATTTCAGAGAAGCGTCAGGCCATTTAAATGGGCTAAGAGAGAAATTAGATGAGGTCAACTGGACAGTGGGAGCCGTCAACCACACCTTCAGCAACGACATCAGTATTCATCACTTTAAGATTCAAGACTTGCAGGTTAGAAACTCATCACACAAGTTAAGAAAAAATGTCCTAAAAATGAAACCTGTTGCTGAAAAACTGCACACATTCTGCTTAGATCCAGATCAGCAACATTACAGAGGACACCAGCACTTTATGGGTGACGCATGTCCACACGGAGGCCCAGCTGAGGAACGAGATGGAGATCCTGAACACAATCACAGAGGACCTTCGTCTCAAGGACTGGGAGCACTCCATGACCTTAAAGAACCTCACGATCTTAGAAGGTCAGCAAAAAAGAACCGGGCATCATATCAGACTTCAGGTCTTACTGAGACTTTGGGGAAATTAAGTGAAATGAAGTACAGACAAAAAAAAAATAATAGACCACACAAGAAATTGTTGAACACAGAAGAAAGTTATTAATTCAAAATCTGAATGTTGCATGCTTTTTGTACAAATGCAAGATCTTCGTTACAGACTCAAACTCAAGTTCCTAAATATCTGAAGCAGTCCTGAGAAACCTGTGATCATGTGTTTGTTGTTAGGGTAGAAAAAAAGAGGACAAAACAAAACTCTGGCACAAAAAGAGCATGTATTTATTTTACTAACATTGCTCAAATCTTCCTAAATGTGTTTTGAAATTCCATGAAAGTAGTTTAGCTAAAGCTTACTGTAAGAAGGGAAAACAATTCCTCGCCAGAAGCGTTCCCATCTCACAGACAACACACAGGAACCATTCCCTGAATGTTTTTGTTTGTGCTCCTGAAGAATATAAAAGATTTGCTATAAAATTGGCAAAGCTTAATTTTTCCGGTACAATTAATTTTAACATACTCCTGCAGCCTTAATCGAGTCCTGAGCATAATTAATGCTTCTCTTTTTCATTGTCAGGATCCATTTGCAGGTTTTGTAAGTTGTTTATCTACAGTTAAAGCTTTTCTTATGTTTGGCAAATCACTGGGACAAATGGACACTACAACACTAGAACAAGATTATTTAATATCAAGATCAATAGAAGTATTGATTTACAAGGCAGTGCTCCTGGAAGAGTCAAAGAGCGAAGTTATTTGCAGGAGTTTGGTCTTTGTTATCATCAAACTGCCAAAAACACTCCCGGCTCTTTGAGACTACGGCGCCTTTGTCATGACTCATACTTCACTTCATAAGTATTGAAGGACCGGGGGGGGGGGGGGGGGGGATGGGGTCCTCTGAGGATTGAGGCTCTCAGAATTTCATGCAATCAAAGGCTGAACACATAATGTCAGGACTCTGTGGAGGCAAAAGCATCTGCTGCGAGACTAATTGTTTTGTCCAGCTGATGATTGCTCTGCATCCAGTTTTAACACATAAACACCAGAGAATCTGCAGAGAACAGGGACTTAACTCCTTCGTGGTAGCCAGGACATGATGCTAAAACTATATTGTGGAAATCCCAGTGTTATTTGCACACATTTGAATACAGCTTCCCCTTCAGATAGACATAGACGTTTCAAGGTAAATGACGCTCCAAATCCAGGTGGGATTAATGAACCTTTTTTCAGGAGCTGCTCCTGAGTCTGCAAAACATCCAGTCCATGTAAGGCAGACGTCTGTTTTCTCACATGAGACCCCTTTGGAGATTTTCTCAGACAAATTTCAGGGCTCTGGTGGACCCGGAAACAACCTACTGCTGTGACTGTGCACGATGGATGCTTCACTAATGGACCCATATGATGGCTTTAGAAAGTGTCTAAAGCTTTTGCACTTTGTTATATAATGTGACATTTACAAAATGAAATATGGTTGGAGCATTGTAATGTATCATTTTAGGTTGTACCTCGTCACTCCTAAAAGCTTTTACAGCAGCTCATCTGAGCCAAGTTTGTAACGTAATTGAGTGACCCTAACATGCAAGCGTGATTTTACACCATGGCATTGCTACCCCAGAGTATTAAGCAACATGGTATGTTCTATCTCAGCTCTATTCAGACCTTATTATTCCTGATGTGGTGCGATTCTCATTGCCAGCATCCTAAATGACTTCTCTGGCTTGTTAAAATCAGAATAGGTATGCCATGATGTAATGCTGTCAGGGGACACAGCCAGGACTGATTGATAGCAACTCAAACCCAGTGGGATCCCGATCTCAGGCCTGCTTCACACGTGGGATGCCGTTTTTACCGAGCCTGGAAACAATTGTGGGTCAACTTTAGATGCTCCACTCAGGATAAAGACTGATGGATTTTCATTCTGTCATTAGCTTTAACTCTGCAGCCCATTTGTTTGTTGTCATTCCAGTCAAATAGCCAAGAAAAGGTTTACATCTCCACCCGTGTTTGCTCTATTCATGTCTCTTTTCTGCTCTTCGCATCGCTTTTTTTGGCTTCGTCTTTAATTCTCTTTTTTTTTTTACAGTCCTTTCATCTTTAATTCACCTTCAGCCCGATATGATTCCAATGCCACACATGCTGCTTGTTGTATTTATGATCTAAACATGAAAAAGCTGTTTAGACAATCGTCAAAAGTCTTTTTTTTTTTTTCTGAGAAAATTCCCATTTCCCAGTTTATATTACCACGGACTTGAAGAGGGCAAGGTACTGAAATATTTTGATCACAAATTAAGTCAGCTTTAAATTAATACCCACATTTTCAAAGTTCATGGCTTATATTTTGGCCAATTCTGTTTTAGTTATAAATAATTTCACATGTCAGTTCTTCTTTCAGAATCATTCAAGTTCAGTGTGTAAAATTTCAGATCTCTAGTAGTTTTAATGGGTGTGCGTCTGTTTGGTTTGTCTAGTGGTGTTTTCACACGCCAGCACTGGAAGCATGCTGTGCGTCGCCGCCCATTCATTTGGGACATTTCTATTAAAGTACGCAGCTCATTTGTGGAGTGAAAAGGTTGCCATTTGGTTGGTCGTTTAGGGTATGACATGATAAAAACACGTCAAAAGCACTGGCCATCGCATGTTTATGCAGCTGTGTGAACAAGGCCCGAATACAGACTATAAAGCAGAACAGGCGTTATTTGTTATTTTGCTTAATCCATGTCAGTGCAAGGCTTGAAATGTGCAAATAACTAAAGCTAGTTTAATAGCTCCTGTTGGTCAACTTCCTAAGTTAGAAAAGTGTGATGATGAAAACATACCCGGTTTGTACTTAAAAAAAAACAAAAAAAACGTTTAGTTTTTAATCTTTTGATAGCAAACCCCTTTAAGTGGTCAAAATATGGACATATAATCTGTATTGTCTTGTCTGTGCCATAGACTGTAAATAAGAGATGGACGTAACAACCCTGAAGCCGTAAATATAGCACTAAAGTGGTCCGTCTGATTGTGTCCAAAATATTTAAGCCCATTTCTTGCGTTGATTCACCCCTCTGAGGCTTAGTTGTTAGGACAAATGAGTCTGAACGCGCTATTTGAAGCATTACAAGGCTTGTCGGACCATCCCCAGCCATCAGCACCGTTTGTTCAGTGGCTCTTTTGTCACCTCAGTGGATGTATGTGTTTACACAGTGTTAATTAAACATTTCAAAATGTAAATCTTAGAGGTTATAGAAAGTTTGTAGAAACAGTCGCCAACATGTGGACCTTAGTAATATATATATATATATATATATATATATATATATATATATATATATATATATATATATATATATATATTTATCCAAAACAGATGAAAGCTTAGAAAGCACTCTTAAAAAATACAGCGTGGGTCAGAGATGCAGTCCAGTCAGGGACTTTCTATTTTGTGGCCGTGAACTCCTGCTCGTGTGCGTTCCCAGACAGTCCCTCGCACATTGGCTGTTGGATGTTTGTTGCGGTTGCAGCAACGTGACTTATGGTTTTGTGATGTGATGGTTCTATAGCGGAGATCAAGCTCGTGTTGTCGTATAAGAAACTAAACAGACACTTTGCATGGACTTCACAGTAAACAAAGAATCCAGTTTGAATTAAAACATCTATTTGCCCTGAAATGTTGAAATATATAATTGTTTACAGGTTTTAGTGGTTTTATTTTATTTTATTGTGCTGCGTTGACATTATTGGAGTATGATTCCCTTTGTCCTCCTAGGTTGCTGTGTGAAGTATGTCCCATCTAAAAACAACCTAATTTGGGTGTTGTGAGTACTGAATAGTTTATTCTTAACTGAAGAAAAAATGAAAAATGGTCCAAGTCAACGTCCTGTGCTCTAAAATAGCATTTTTCTTGATATGGCCTCATGTCATGTATTGTTAAAGTCAAATGTGCAGCTCCGTCGTCATCTTCAAACATTAAACTTAAATATTGTCACGTCACAGTCAGTTATGATTTTTTTTTTTCCAGACTGCACAAGTCAGATGAGCTGTTACTCCACTCTGCAGCAGACTAGTCACACATCCTGGATGCTGGATGGAGGCGCCTGAGCTCTTCTCTGAAGTTGTGGTCCTGGCTCCACTTTCAGATGTTTTCATAATGGCCCTGGACAGGCCACTCAGCTTGTTATTGTTGAAACACTGTCAGCAGAGTTATCAAAATGAGAACATGAGAGCCAGGAGATTAGTAATGTGAGGCCTAGTTGAAACAAACTCTTCACAGCCACCAGGGTGAACTGAGTGCTCTAAAAGACTGAAATATCAAAACGTTTGAGGGCTGAAGTCAAGAAACTAAATATGAGTGGATTTAATAGGTTCACACTAGCTTTAATCAGTTTTTCTTCAGGTTTTGATTTATGACAGCAAAGGCAGCAGAACTATAAGTTTACCCTGGTGCTAAACTGATTTCTTAACAAAGAGGGAAAGTACAGATAGAATCAGTGTTAGTTTACTTTCTCCAACTACCCTGTCTTCTCAGTTTGCAGGTTAATAATGATCGTTTTTGAGATTTACAAGACTTAATGTTCTATACACCTTGTTTCGTACTCATTTGTATTAATTCCAAACTGTCTTTTCAGAACAAAAACATGGAGGGAAAGGACTGACACAGTTTATTGTGCTCTGATCTTTAAAATAGTGTTTAGTGTCCTGAGTCGAGCAGCTGCTGAACAAAAACGCCATAAGATTTGGTCGAGGGGGGGGGGGGTACCAGGATGAGGTGTGCAAGACTTTCTTAATGTCACAGATGCTGCAAAACCAGGCAACACTACCTCATACCAGACAGGATGATCTGGCTATGAAAGCAAGAGAGATGGGAACAGAACTACTGCTCAAGTGATGAGTTGATTACTTGCAGGTTCACAGGATCTGCCAGAAGGACGGGTGGACCTGGAACAGAGTACAGTCACACCAACACACCCACACACAGAAGGCTGCAACAGCCCAGCATCCTGACATGAAAAAATAATGTACTGGTTTCAGATGAAAATGTGCCAGTTTGGACATAGACTTTGCTTATGTCACTGCTACAATGGCCATTGTATTATTATTGTCATTATTATTATTTAATGAACTTATAATTGTAATGAATTTACATATCTCTTCCACTAAAACAGTGAAAACATTTGACCCAATATAAGATCTGTTTTGGAATGCTAATATGTTATGTTATGACTTTATTACTTTCTGCCAGAAGATCAGATTCAGTGTCACTGCGATTAATAAAACTCTGGATAAATATTGTCCATCATCTGAATCCTGCTCACCTGCTTTGTAGATATCCTACCTTCAACCTTTTTAAAAATCTTTTTAGGTCTTTGGCAGGTGATTAGTTACATATTGTTAGTAGTGCAATTGTGTGGGTTCTTTCTACTATCACTGGAAACATGGATGTCTTAACAATAAGTAACTAAAGTCCAATCGCAAAACCTTCCTTCTTATGTAGAGCATAGATGTTACATAGATTGTAATTCTCAATCTGAAAGAACAATTTTGACATATGGTGTCCCACAAGGATCAACTCTTGGGCCCCTTCTTCCATATTGTATGGTTTTTGTTTTTTTGGGGGGGGGTTTCTTAGCTAGAGGAGGATACATTGATTTTAATAACTGATTTCAATTCATTAAACATTTTAAAAATCAATTTTTTATTTCATTTGTTCAATTATAGAAACTCTTTCAGAAGCTTCTTTAGATCTTTAACGCCGCCCCTGAGAGATCTCTTCACAGATGCAGACAAATCTACAACGTAGTAAAAGTGAAGCTTTCTCATAAACTTTCCCAAAACAGGCACACTTTCTTGAGCCGTGGTTCATGTTTGTGATGTCCAATATCATGCGAACTACCGTCTGCTGTAAAGGTAGTCTATACATTCCATGGCAGCTTCCAGCATCTTAAAGGAGTGTGAGAAGTGTGTGGCATTCACTGAGCTGACAAAGACAGCGGGCCCCTCTGAACACCCTGGCAGTACTAGCAGCCTGCAGCATCCCATACAATAAGAAGTAGTTCTGGTGGGAAAACTTTAAAGATTCTATCATGTTTCACATCACAAAAAAATAGAGTTCACATTTACAGACCAAGACCCACATGTTTGATATTGCTGTCCCCAGACAGTACTGCGACTGTTATTTATTTTAGAATAAATGAAGCGTTCAAGTTAAGATTGTACCCTAATCATAGCGATGCAGACGACAGCCAGATATATCTAGTGCTCTCACCAAAGGGCTTTGGTCCTATTGACTTGTTTGTTTGTATCGACTAACAACCTTTTGCAAATCCTCACAAGGATGCCGAAGCACAGAAAGAAGTAGCAGCTTCTTTAATCAGTCACATAAGTGCCATTACATTGCTTAGCTTTCCCCAGCTCGTGGTCCTCTCAAAAAGGATGGGAATACAAAAGTGTTTACGTTTGGACTGTTCTCTTGTTGTGACTTTCTCACAACCAGCTGTTTCCAGTTAAACATGTACAGTTGTGAAGCAGCTGGAGGGAACAGCTGGCAGATCTGTATCTCCAAGCCAGTTAGCATTAAAAACCTGCAAATTAAACCTCTGAAGGATACTAACCTGTGGTCAGGCTCTGGACAATAACAAGTCTGAATTTTTAAGCATTCCCACCAGCTCTGCTGTGGTCCATCTTATTAAACATGTGGTACCCATTGTGGACAGACCTTTCCCTATTTTTCACTCACTTTTTGGCTTTTCCCCCCCATTCGTTCTCTCCCTCTCTCTTTCTCTCTCTGGACTAATCCAAGTAAAACAAATCCTCGGACAGAATCCTAATACTGGCAGTCAGGCCCAGTTTGACCTTTATTTGGCATCTATGCATTTGAATTAATCTATAAATAAGTATGAAGACCTCCAGCATTTCTTGATATTACATTTATTATATGATTCAGTTACCTTTTTTTGTCTTATGCATCCCTTTCAGGTGGTTCTTTACACATTTCATGCCTGCCTTCAATAAAAAGCAGTCCAACATGCGGAATTAATAAAGGCAGTCTGTTTATATCAAACAAACACAGAAGCAGCTTGTCTCAATGTAAATCCAGCCCTCCAACTTTTAGTTCAGAACATAATTTGAATTTTGAGACTAACTACTTTTAATGTATTACAGAAAAAGCTTCAGATATAGTTTAATTGTACAACAGTATATGCATTCTTTGAATTAGAAATCTGATGTTTCCTTCTTTGTGCAGGACCTCCAGGACCAAAGGGAGAGAAAGGTGACACTGGACAACTGGGGCCCCATGGGGCCCCTGGGTTGACTGGCTTGAGAGGTAGGTACATGCATATTGTTATTGCAGGGGCACAAATATTAGAATATCTTATGCTCGAGTTGATTTCCAACGTAGACTAACATTTTCAGCAATGATTTTGTTTTTCTACAAATGTAAAATTTTAAGATTCTTATATTTGATGGGTGTGTTGTTAAAGATGGGGACCCTGAAAACCCTGAAATCAAGTGGAAAGTAAAGCCTGAACATGTTAACAAAGAAAAACCTTTTAGAGATGCTGCATAATACACTTGTTAATTTCCAGTTAAAGTGAGAAAAAACAACAGTAAGAAGAAAACATGGGGAAAATTCTCCTCATATTTTTAAAATCTTTGTGAACAACAAAAAAGATGGACATTTTAACTCTGAAACACGGTGGTGGCAGCATCATAGTTTGGGGATGCTGTGCACTTATAATTTTTAAGTGAACAATTCAAAAATTGCTTTCAGACAATTTTTGTTTCAAGATTATGTTAAAATGTAACATTTCAGTGATACAAAAAAAAAATTTAAGATTAAATAACTTTCAAGTTGAACAGTAACTACAAGCAACATCTAAAGGAAGCTGCTATAGTTGATTTTACTGAAGTTATTTCTTAATTTATTCAATACTTTCAAGCAATCAAAGTAGATTAACTTGGTATAATAAAAAGGAAAAGTCCAACTGTTAATGTGGTAAGTTTTTTTACAATGTTTTTGATAAATATGACTTTGAAACAAAATTCCTGTGTTGTCATTTACTTGTAACTTTATTTATCATCTCTGATTCCATAATAGCCTCATCATAGTAACAATCAGTCAAAACAAAGTTAAAAATGAAGCGTTAATTAGAAATTATTACTTGTGTTTTGTTGACTGTTTAAACACAAAAATTCATTGATTAAAGCACAAATTCGCAAAATTAAGGTCTGTTTTGTTTCACTTTTCTTAATTGTGTATAATCAATTAAAAACCTCAATGTCAAAGTAATGATGAAGGTTAGAAACGATGTATAGGAAGTGGTGAAGGTTATTGTTCAAATTAATGACTTTAGAATTGCTATTTTAAAGCTGCTGCTGTCTCTGATTAAAAAAGGAGAAATAAAAAAAAAAACAACATTATCCACATGTAACAGTTTATTTGTATTACACCATTTTCACATCTGTTGCTCCATTTCCAATGAAGCCAACAGAATTTATCATCACTGCGCCCAATGATTTTCCTCCTGTGTCAGTCTAGTGGAACTGAAACGCAGAACACAAGCAGCAGTTCTGCCCTTCCTCCAAACTTTGATTAATATCCTTTTCTGTGTTGGTTGTTGAATCATACTGGATTACGTGACAGCATCCATCAACAGTTTATTTTGTGTTTCTAAATCTAATGCATTTAGCCTAATTATTTTCAATTCAATTCAATTTTATTTATATAGCGTCTATTACAACACAAGTTGTCTCTAGGCGCTTTCCAGAGACCCAGAACATGACCCCCGAGCAATTATTACATAAACAGCGGCAGGTAAAAACTCCCCTAGTGGAAGAAAAACCTTAAGCCAAACAGTGGCAAGGAAAAACTCCCCTTTAAGAGGGAAGAAACCTTGAGCAGGACCTGGCTCATGAGGGGGGACCCTCCTGCCGAAGGCCAGCCGGGTAGAGCAAGAAATAAGAAAGAATAGAGACATAGAGACACCGTCAAAGGTACAAGATAGGATACATTAGTAACTGTCCTTGGTAGTCCAATTAGACTTCTGTGAATATGGGTGATATATGGATAAACGGTGATACAAGGGGATGAGGACTGCATGTCGGGGTGTCAGCAAGCATCCAACAGACATCCACACAGACAGGTGAAGGCAGACACTGGGATGGTCAGAGGTGGAACTGCAGGTCAGCAAGCAGCTCCTGAGGTTCTGGTCCGCAGGACATGCAAAGAAGAGGAAAAGAAGGGCCAGACAAGCACAAAAAACTACCAGAACAATGGACCACAATTAAGTTTATGGGATATTGTTAATAAATGAGGGTTGAGGTGAAGAAGAGACAGAGAAGACAAAGAGAAACAGAGAAGGTGAAAGGCACCACTCAGTGGATCATGTTGGTGCCCCCCTGCAGCATAGGCCTATAACAGCATATCTACACCGAAGCTGTTTAAGATGAGCTGCTCTAATCTGGTCCTGTAGCTGCAGCTGTGACTACTGGCCCTGACACATTAAGGTACTAAATATACACTAACTATATGCTTTATTAAACAGAAATGTTTTAAGTTTAGTTTTAAAGGTGGAGGTGGTATCAGCCTCCTTAACCCAAACTGGAAGTTGGTTCCAGAGTGATGGTGCCTGATAACAGAAAGCCCGTCCTCCAAATCTACATTTCGATACTCTAGGAACTACGAGTAAACCTGCACCCTGAGAACGGAGAGCTCTATTAGGAACGTACGGTACTATCAGGTCTTGCAAATATCGCGGCGCTAGGCCATTTTGGACTTTATATGCCAGTAATAAAATTTTGAATTGGATTCTAAATTTTTATTTTTTCATGAACATTTCTGAGCAGTCACAACATCGTAGTCTGAGCACGTCAGAGCACAGTGACGTTCGAATCAGCGAGTCATTACCGCAGTCATTCTGGGACATTCAAGTGTCCTTACTTTCAACAAACTCTCTCATTGTTTGCCAAACAGTTTAAGCACGTTTTCTAAAAGAAATAAGGCAAAAGAAATTATGTTTTAGTTTGTCTTAGTTAGGATAATTATGTAACGGCAGAGGCACAAACAGGTACATATTATATACCCTACACTACCTATTAACGTGGCCAGTGAGTGTACACTTTAAGTTACCAATAATACTACATTACCAGATATTTAAATTGGCTTCAACGGGAATCCAGACTCTACTACATGCACAATAATCTTAATTTCATCCTTTTTACTGCACCATTCATGAGGCAGCATCCATTGTTCTTGAGCTCTTGTGAAATATTCAGAAATACGTCTGATGCTCTAAAAGAGCTGTCAAGAATACCTAAAACACATGTCATGGATGGGTGTGCATGTAATGTATAGAAGCGGAGTAGTAAAATGGAAGAACTGAATGCAGGTTCACATAGAAATGAGAGATCCAAAGGGTGCTAACAAAGCGTGCTGCTGGGCAGGAATTCCCCACTTTAATCAAAAACAAAACTTGGCAGAACAGACACAGGGAATGAATAACACATGAAGTAGGCAAGGAACAAGGACAAGAGCTCGACATGAGGAATCAGTAAGGAGGAAAAGAAACTGGGATGTAGAAATACTGAAAAGAGTACTGGCTAATGTAAACACACATGTGGCAATTAATATGCAGGAACGATGGGACTATACCACAAAAACATAGAAGTGGGTTCGGAAGACCAGACCTAAAGCCTGCATTTCCAGTGTTGTGAATGGGACTCTCTTAATCCGGCTGGAGCACCGTGATTACTTAAACTAAGCTCATAAGCTTTGAAGATTTTTGGATTGAACTATCTTAAATCCTTCACAGATTCGATTCATCATTATCATCATATTATCATTACTATATTTTTAGTTTAAGACCCAGATAGATCAAATAATGCTGGAGATCATTTAGATATAAAAACAGCAGGGATGCTGAATGTTGATTTGTCACATTTTAACCAAACTGAAAACACTGAATTATGCTGATTAAACGTAGGACTGATGATTTATTGGCAGAGATTCAGTAATACAATCTTAAAACTCAGTCAGTGTGTTTGCATATTCGGTCAATTTAATGCTAATTAATTATTTTTAACACGAAAACTATGAGATAGTTGGCCCTGCGGATATATTAACCTGCACCAAAAATCAACCTTTTTTGAATATAAATCCATATTGAATGAAAAACATGACTGAAATTCTCAGCTAAAGGTAAAAATTAAATATCCAAACCCACTGAGCTGTGCAAAATACCTCTAAAGAAACTTTGAATGTACATGAACTCTTCGTACGTCTAGTGTTACTATGGCAACCATAGAGGCCGAATAGGACAGGGTTAGGATTATGCACAGGCAAGTCCTCTCTAAACATGTATATAATAAAGTAAGTTATATTATTTAATAATATATTATTAGTAAAAGGATATTACTTAATATAATAATAGTTCGTCAAAGAAATTCAAATAGTGTAAGTAAAACAGCTGTTTGAATTCTTTCTGCACAGCAGCATCATAAAAATGACAGCAAACTTACAACTTTACACAACTGACAAATGCGTTTCATCTGTTTGGAAAGCAGCAGCATTATTATCATTTGATATTATCTTTCATATTCTCATTACCGTATCAGCCTGGTCTTCATATGAATGAAGTGTCAGGGGATTAGTGAATTTTGAGCCAAAGACAGATCAGCTTACATGTACCAGCTCCCCTTGCTTATGTAAAGTGTGCACGGCATCTGAAGCAGAAAGTTGGGCCTTAGTAACCCAGCTGATTATCACAATGTTTTCCCGGTTATCTCTGACCCTGGCTTTCCTGTTTGTACATCTGGCTGCTCCAGAGAGAGCTTGGTTTGGCTGAACTTGATTCCTGGTGGTATACCCTCCTGGTGTGTGGTGGTATGAGACGGGATCATGGTGCAAAATTAAATAAGATCTTCAAGGAAATGCAACATTTTACATCTACCTCATAATATTATTCTATCATATACCGACTCTATCCATCTACTGTTATTACTTACTATTACTTGAGTTTGGAGGGTACAGAAGAGCTAACTAAAACACAGAACTTGGAAATCCGAAAGAGTAGCCCGACACTGAAACGACAAAACAAGGAATGTAACAAAACCTGTAGAAAAAAAGACTGAAAAAAAGACTGATCATACAACATTACCTGAAAAACGGCAGTGTTTAAAGTGTGTAGTCGATGCATATTTAATCAAATACACCTGTTTCAGTACTCTTTACAGTCTTTGATGTCTAATGCTGCAGCATGATATGATCATGACTTTTCTGATTATGTTTGTGTTAAAGGACTTTCAGGAGAAAAGGGAATGCAAGGCCCTCAGGGAATAAAAGGATCTGAGGGGCTGGATGGCATGCAGGGAGAGAAAGGAGACCCTGGACCCGTCGGGCCTAAAGGTACATCTGCAGCATTTCACCTGGGTCTGCTGCACCTCACATTTTGGACTCTGGGCAGTTTGGGAACAGGGGGATGCAGTAGCTGCTGGATTTTCCCTGGTAGTAGAAAACAAGATCCTGTTTCTCCCTGAACTATTGTACAACTCTCACTAAAGTCGTGTCAACACATTCACGCTTTAGAGCATTTCAGACTCGTCACCTCAAGGACTCCAAGTTCACAAATAAATAGAGGCCTTTGTACCAGGAATTATTAGGAACCAAAATCTCTGACACTTCTGACTTCACTAACAGGTGCCGCTGTTTTCTTTTTTGTGTTCAGTCATGGAGGCAATAATTGCTTAACCACCCATATCTTTTTCTATTTGTTGCAGCGCTGCAGCTGTCTCTGCTATTCTAACCACTATTCAGCTGTCCCAGCTCAGTCAGTGCAGGACAATCTTATATAATCAGAACAAAAATAAACACCTAGACAACAATATCTGTAGAAGATATTTTCAGATCTTGGATATGCATTTTGTCAAGTAAAAAAGGAGCCATTTATCATAGAGAAATATGTGAGTTGGATTTCTTTTGCCAGTTGTGGTGTGTAATTTAAAAAAACTGCACTGTATAATATTTTAGCTTTGATTATGGCAGACATTCACCTTGGCATCGTTGGGATACATTTATACAATGTCACAGCGTTTATTTCCATGCAGCGCTGCAGTAATTACTCTCTAAAATCCTCACACTCCCTGAATCAGTCTTTCACAAGCTGAGCTCAATGAATCCTGGCATTGTAATCTTTGGATATCCCTGTGCCATCAGAGGAGATGGAAAAACGTGGTCATTCAGTATATATTTAGATAGCGGGCTGACTCTGATCCTTTGGACCTGACCGACTGAAGCAAGCCCAGATTATAGTACTTCCCCCACATGCTTGTGAGGTAGTCATGATGGGTATGTCACCATTCTTCTGATCCTGAGGTGTCCAACACTCTGGAAAAGGGTAAGAATGGTAAATTGTGACTCACTAGACCACATGACCTCTTTGTCACAGTTTTCACCGCTCCAGTCGCAGCTCTACCAATCAGAGCCAGGGGGGGGCTGTTTAAAGAATGCCAATTACTGTCCTGCACAAGGTCCAGCGACCCCCCATTCCCACCCCTCCAGACCCACACTTTATGTAAATATTTGCACGCCGCCGCATAAAGAAGGGTGGACGTGAAACAGTTGTGCAAGATTTATTATTTATAAAACTTATTTACCTCGATTTGTTACATTAATAACTTATTCTTAGGTATCTGTTCTCAGTATAACTTACTCAGATGCACGCACTCCAGTGAGCTCGGCCCCCTCCTCGACAGCAGAGGAGCGAGATGGTTCTGGAGTTATGCAGTGAGTTTGGGAGGGGCATAATCGACGTATGGGTTTGAATTCTCTAGCCAGTTTAATGGATTTCTAAAAAGTTCCAGACTGCAGCTTTAACCTCCTAAAGGAGGAGCATCTCTTCCACGAACACAGGATTTGTCTAATGAGATGGTTGTTTGAGGAAACAGAAACTCTTCACTGCCTAGGTAAGGTTTAATTACCTCTTCCCAAATTTAATATATAAATGACTCCCCTACTTCTCCAATGGGAGAATGGTTCTTCCTCAAGTTCTTTCTTGATGGGTTTTTTTTTTGTTGTTTTTTTTTTTTTGTTTGGGGCCAGAATGTTTTTATAAAGAGCTCAACCCTCTTTCAAAATGTAAGTTAAATAATAGTCTCCACACTGACCTAACAGATAAATACACCCCTATCAATAATCAGAAGAACACGGTTTACTTTGTTGCAGATTTTAAACATTATGATACACTATATGAATAAAAGTATTCACTTACCTGTCTCAAGTTGCATATGAACTTGAGTGACATCCTATTCCTGACCCATAGGGTTCATTTTGACGTTGGTCAACCATTTGCAGCCAACAACTTAATAATATATTATTAGTAAAAGGACAACAACTTCAACTCTTTCTGGGAAGGATGTCCACAAGGTTTAGGAGTCTGTTTATGGGAATTTTTGACCATTCTACCAGAAGCATATTTGTGAGGTCACACTGGTGTTGGATGAGAAGGTCTGGACTGAGCTCCTGAGAGCAACCTGTTCTTTCACAAATAGTTGTAAAACAGTCTGCATGCCGAGGTGCTTGATTTTATACACCTGTGGCCATGGACGTGATTGGAACACCTGATTCCCATTATTTGGATGGGTGAGCAAATAATTTTGGCAATATAGTCTATTTTTCCCCAGGTACAAGCACAGCCATGCATCCAACTTTTAAAACGAAAAATCTTTAAACAGGACCTCAATGCAACATAACTTCATGACTCTTTTTCTTTCTGTTCTCACTGACCGCTTTACTTTTGTCTCACACTACCCAAAGCTCAGGGGTTTAATATCACTCTCGCTCTGGCATCACCACCAAAACAGTGCCAACAATAACAAAGAAGACCCTCAGACATGAATACAGTTCCCATAAAGGACTTGCAGCCATGACTAATGTGATAACACTCTGCACTGTTTGTGTTTCTTGTAGCCAAATGTCATCGTGTATGCACAAAGAGTATGCAGTCTGTGTGCCCAGCCGACAGCTGGTACCAATCAGAGATGGTTTAGCTGAAATGTCCAGTGCTGAGTCCCCCAGGACCAATGTTGGCTAATATCTCTTGAAACCATGAGGGAGGCTGATCTGCTATGTCTTGGACTTTCAGTACCAGACTGTTTTGGTGCATTTTTATATTCTGTAGGTTGATGTACCTATTGCTGATGAGTATGACTGCTGTTTGCCTTCATGCATGTAGGTGCATGACTATATTGCAGCCCAAAGAAATGGACCTTATCATACCAGAAAATAGTCCAGGAAAATGTACGCAGAATAAAACAATGACGCAAATGGAAAAGTATATTTACTTGCTAATTCTTAAATATTGTTCTGGATTTTTACTTCTATGAGAAGTACTTGAAAGAAAGCATAAAACAAGAAATACGGAGAAACTGCTCACCATCAAAACTTTGCCTTCAGAATTTAAAAGTCAGTAATTGTGTAAATCTAAATAGTTTGCTTCATCTCAAAGCAATATTTCTTTATTGACCATCAGCAAGTCAACATAGATAATCAGTTACCGTTGTTAACAGTTTTACAATGGTGACTGCCTGGGAGTGAAGTAATCTAAGTAACGATAGCACAGTTAAAGGCTTTGTTGCTTGGATTTACCTCAACCCAACAATATTGGGTCATTTTGAATTTAAGAGGCTCAGCATGAGAAATGGAACCTTCAATGTTGATCTTCTGGATATTAAGTTAGCAGCTTAATCCCAAGCAGACATTTAGCTCTGTTTTGTTCAGATTTAGGAAACTGAATAAAAATAAAATCCATTGCCCATCCTCTACAGATATCCGGAATCAGTGTTGCAAGTTCCCAAGTCGCACCCAAGACACATTGTTTTAGAAATCTTTGGGAAATAAACTGCATAAAAAAAGATGAGCGTTGAGGATCTTCTGATGAGGGCCTGCCGTCGTTGTTTGCAGAAGTACATTAGGACCCGAGTTAACTCTTGAAATACTCCCTTGACCACATGAGTGAGCACACACATCGTCTAGGCTTAGATCTCACACTGTTAGTTAGCGAACTGAAAATAATCACTGTTAGTTTTTCTTCTCAAATACTGACATTTTCCTTGTCTGTAGTTCAGACTCAGAAAGTTGGTACTGATCTGCATTTTAGGCAGGATTTCATCCAGAGTTGTTTGTTAGGGAAGCACTGCGCCACAAGGGGAACCCTGCAGAAACGAAACAGCCAGCTGGCAAAAGAGTTTTGATTTCCACAGATCCGTGCATAGATGTTGCCTGGAGTGAACCTGTGGGTGTAGATTCATATTGGGAACCTGAGTAAACTACTCCCAACTTAAGTACTTAAGTATTTTTCGGTGAATCAACTACGTAAAACAATGTTTCTTATCGAGCAAATGGGCTGTCAGGAAAATGGGATGTTAGCCTAATGGGAATTCCTTGAAATGCTGGATCGTAGGAATAATGGGGTGTCAAGCCCCAACATTGTAACCTCCAACGTAGTGGACGTGCACGTCTTCACATGTAACTACGTGGTCTGGTTGCGGGGAGTACAACAAACATGACAGGTCCGCTTGGTTTCATCGTATTTCCTTCCACATATTTCCTGCATCTACTTCCGCTTGGTCATTTCCAAGCTGGATAGAAAGACAGATCATCAGAATTTAAGCTCAACATTTGTCATCACCAGTTTACAAAAGATATGCTTTTTTTTTTGTTTGTTTTTGGCTCCACTGCTGTATCTGAGCTACATAAAGAAAGTAAACAAAAGGAAGCTCTGCACTCCAAGTTACAGCCCTGCAGTAAACAGTCAGCATCGCCACTTAGTGTTCGCTGGTGTAATTACAGGGCGAAGCAGGCACCAATGATACAAATGCCAACTGCAACGTAGGTCCCACACGTGGGCTACGCGTCCAGTTGCAACATACGAGCATAATTCACACTTTAGAGTAAAGGACATTTGTTTTGTTCCGCCTAAAGTTTAGTTTTTTAACGCCAAACATTTGACATAACTTTACATAGAACTGTCGGCAAAACTCTATGTTTTGAGCTAATGTACTACTATCTTTTGATTATAGACTGTTTTGGATAAACTGTCACTTAGTGACGTCAATGATTTTGAGTGAAGGGAAAAACAACAGAATGGGGAAATTCTTGCTTAACCAGGAGCCCCTCCAGAAACTAAACTGTTGTGTGGTTTCAGGAAAGCTTTTGCATCATCTGTACCAAATAAGTGTTGTTTTGTTTCTTTTTACTGGAAAAACTAACATATTTTATAGTAAGAGGCCTATTTTACAAAAGTGCTTGTACACAGAGTTCAAGATAGCATCACATTTCAGACTTTCACTCGTTTGTGGTGCTTGTTTTGATTAGTTCGTTAACATCTGGGCATTATAGTTGACTGGAACGAGTTTCAGATCTTAATGGGTTATTGAAGCATGAAATTAGAGGAAATAATCTATTGTTGGCAGTCAGAGTTTGCATGTTGCGATCTGCAGATTGAGGCATTTGTAATTAGTTTGAAGTGAAGAGAAGAAGAAGACATGGGAAGACTAGTACTAGGACTAATAACAAACATGTCAGAGCAAACAGCATTATTTGATCAAAGTCAAATACGTGCAAAGCAGCTCAGGATCCCACTAAAAGGTATTTCACTGGAAAGCCTGAGAGAAGACAAAGAAAGCTTCCTCCTCAGCTGTTTGGACAGCCACACACTGGCTGTGTGGTTGTGGGTTCAGTCATCTAGAGACTAGTTGTGCTTTAAACTGACCACTGACAGATAAAATGTTTGTAGGCCTTCTGGGGTGAACAGGGCCACGGCACAAGGCAATCGCTCAGGGATGAGGAGGGGTACCGAGGCTTGTAAAATCACCACAAGGAAGCTTCCTTATACATGCAGCACAGCGTGCTTTGGCTTTCTCATCAGCTAAATCTCACTTCAGCTGGAGTTTATAATGTTTGGTTTTCTGACAATATGAATGACTTTTATCTTGTAAAGTGTGGCGGTGGTTAAATGTTTCCCAGCATGCTTTAGACATTATGTTTGTTAACAAAGGTTTGGCGTAATTGTTCACGATCTGTTATCTGTTCTTGTTATTGGCTGTTATTGTTATTTTACAACAGTTTCAGTGTAGGTGGAGACAGTTAGTGACGAGCCAAAACAGATAAAAAAAAAACGTCCTTTGTTGTAACAACATAAAATTAATATGAATGTTGAATATGAGCATTAAAATAACAGTAATTGGATACATTCCTAGAAAAAGTGCTTTGGGATAAAAATGGACAGTTTCCAACTTGTTTTCTCAGGTTTTTGGTCAAAAATCACTTTTTTCAAAAAGTGATGGGATAACTGTCAACATTTAAAAGTAGTTTGTTTAATTTTGCTTAGTGTGAACAAAATTGGTCAATAGTGCATTCATAGATCCACCTAAACACAACAATCTCATTTCAATTGGATGAAACCAATTTCACCTGTTTTCCAACCTTTCAGGACCACCAGCATGCGGCTGGAGCTCATGTGGTTTCAATCAAACACATTTACTCTTTCTTGTGGCTCAGCGGTAGCTAACCAGTGTGTTTGTGATTCCGAGCTGGGTTTTTTTAGTTGTTAAGGATGTGGTCAAATGAAGGCGACGCTGAGAGCCGGGCCCGTCGCAGGCCGGGTGTGGTGGCGAGGGACTTCCAGGCATTCACATGGTGGGTGGTGCGAAGGCTGACACCTACACTGTGGTCTTCACACTGTGTTTAAAAATAAATAAATAAATGAAACCAGCCAAATTAAAGGTGGGGTGAGCGCCCACTTGAAGTTGATCCTCTTATAGTTTCATGGCAAAAACAGGCTTGTGGTTTTAAAACCGCATGGCTGAGAAATGGTAACAGTTGTTGAAGAGGACGGCCCTGGCAGTTTGGCATGAAATGATGTTTTTAAATGAAAACAAATGAAAAGTGGTCGTATCCATGTTGTGAAATCATGGAAGGTGATGTGAGTAAAAGTACCTTTTTTTGCTTTAGCTTTTCCAGTAAATTCAACATCCAGGAAATACCCAGATGAAAAGTCTAATTAAGCACAGCTCGTAGACTAAAGACGTAAATTGAAGTACAGACTCGCGTGTACTTTGGCATATCTTCACTTTTTTTGACAAAAATATTATTATTCCTGTTTTGAATATTTCAGAATGACAAAAACATACAGAACAAGAAGCAGCTGTCATTCAGAGAAAGTTTTTTCCAGTCCGGGTCATACTTTTTCTTTTTTCCGACAGGATAAGAAACAATGTGTTTGAGAGGTTTTCAAAAATACATTATAGCAAATCCCCCAAGTTTACAAAACAGTTGTTTTCATTCATTTAAAAAAAAAAAAAAAAAAGATTTTCCCCCATATTTTCCTAAATCTTGGACAGTTTTTCTAAGGCTAATGATTTAGATAAAGCTGACATCCAGGCGTAAAGGCTTGGTTTTTCAGTTGATTTCCAAAGTTTTGCTATATTGTGTTTTGCTTGCTGTAGGTTATTATCTCTTGACTCACCTTGTTTATTACATGTCCTTCAGGCACATTTCCCAACATACATAGTTTTGGTCACTTTTGTACCTTCACTCTCCTTATGTAAGAAAGCACATTTAACACTTTAACGCTTGTATTTAGGGGCATTTCCATAGACCATGGACTAATGTACCTTTGGCCCCACATTTAACGCTCAGATCTGGGGTATTGGGATTAAATTTGTTCAACAGGGTGGGTGTTACATATGTTCTCATTGGCCATTTATATTAGACTAGTTTAGAGTCAGAGTTAATAGACTGTTTCTGGGCTTTCAAGCATGCCAGTCCAGATCATCTTCACTTTTAATAAATGCCACTAATACCCAAGAAAAGCAGCAGATTCTGGGGGGTAATCTCTAATTTATGTTTTATGTCTGCATCTAACGGAAATTACAGGGCTCCTTGTTTAAAAGGCCCTGCTGAAAATACACAGAAAGCTTTTCGAGGAGAGGAAGTGGCTGTGAGAAAAAGAAACAGTTTTAAAACGTGAAGCCGTCCGTGGTTAAACTGCCCTTTTGATTTTGGAGGTCTGGTTGTAATTGCTGTCGTTTTCTTTCCTCAGGTAACAGAGGAGACAGAGGCTTCAAGGGAGAGAAAGGTGACAGAGGAGAGCGAGGAGACCGAGCAGGTGAGAGCTGAGGCGTGAAGATCATTTTACTTCTCTGCACCAATAAAACCGTGAGTCACGCTAGACTCCTTAAATTCAAAATGACCTAATATGTGTGGGTGGGAGGTTTAGGCAGCTAATAACTAAAATTAAAGTACATTTTGCTCCCTCTAAAGTTGGCTGTTCAACTAAAATAAGCTTGACAGACTACTGCGCAAGATGAAATATTTCTTGAAATTTTTGGCTTTACTGTTCCAGTTATTAACATCCTGTTAACAATGCCAAATCTCCCACTTTAGTTTGGTGTTTTCATTAAAGAGTGACTCTCTGCAGCAGCTTTCGGCTATTAAGATAACTACGCATGCATTAAAATCGACTTATACACAAGAAGTAACTCCTGCATGTTTAAATACCAACATGTACTGCCAGGAAACTCAACAATGAACTGAGGTGTTTAATAGACTGTAAATACATCAATTTTGTAGTAATATTCCTGCTCATTTGTGTGTTAAATAATCATTTTGCCTCAACGCCACAGAGGCAGTTTTTTAGATGATCCTGCAAATTAAAAAAAAAATGGTAGTGGTTTAAATAGTTAATTCTCTTTTTTGATTTCAAATAAATGAAACAAAGTCGCAGTTCTCAAACATGGAATAAAATGTATACAGTAATCAAGGGACAATATTTGTGCAAATGTGCCACAGAGCCAAAAGCTGTATTTTGCGCTGCCACGTTTCCAAGCAAACAAACGTGAGCGTCTCTGCTGTAATATAAACATATATGTTAGTACATGTGATCCAAACTCAGTTTTAAGCGAAGAAAGATTTACAAGCTGATGACTTCACGAAGTTCATATTACAATCAGTCACCTCGAAGCAGCGTTATCTGCTTTTCTTTTGACATAATCTCAGTTCCTGACACATTAGGAAGAATCACATGTGTTAACGCACATCAAACGACTTTGAAAATCATTACACTGCAACACTGCACATGTTGTGTGATGGTGACCCAAAACCCTGTCATAAAGAAGAAAAAAAGAAGAGTACGGTTAAATGAAAACAATTTCTGGAAAGCCACAGTACTTTTCCTTGTTTGAGCAAACATTTTTCTTCCTTTGTTAGATCATGACGGCTGTTTTGCACGTGTGAGGGCGTGCTCAGGTCACAAAATGTTGAACCTTCAAACACATGAAGGCTGTTTCTGGCCATTACAGAGATCGCTCCTCTCCTGACGTCGTTCACTAGACGCAGATGAGGAAAAATAGAGCCCACATGCTGTTTGTTGAAAGGACTGTCGAACATCAACGTCATGGATTTCTCTGTCAAAAATCTCATTTGGTGGTCATCGGCTACTACACTTCAAAGCAAGCACTTTGTTCATTCACTCGTGTCAAATGTCAACACAAATGACAAGCGTGAGGGTGTATTTCTCTGTTTAAAAAGGCCAGATTATATATATTTGGTTGTGCAACACAGATAGATGTCAGAGCATGTTGTTTCCTTGTATCAGGACAAAGAAAGCAGCTTGGATCACTAGGAACACACTTCCAGGAGAACGTCATCTCATTGTAGTGATCGGTGTTATGAAACTTTTTTCACTGTGCTATTTTTGATCAACAGTGTGAACAATAGTAATAGTTTGCACCATGACTCAGCAGCTTGTGCAGCCACATGTAAGTCAATCCCCTAATAAGATCAGGCTTTTATCAGCGTTGACTCTCCATGTCAGATGCACATCACTTCTGTGTGGCTTCACTTCAAGTCAGTTTAGTCGCTGTAAATTAATCATATATTTGTAGTTTTGGGGTCTTTGATCTTGCCTTAAGATCTACACTCTGTCACAAAATAATAGTAGTATTTTAAGGATGATATTGTTTTGATACTGTATTTTCATTTCATGTGGAGGTACCCCTGCCCCTTTCAAAAGAGGAAGTATTCGCTTTTACAAAATCATGTAAAAACCCCTTTAGCACAAGTGAGAGGTCCAAATATACCCTAAGATTCTTCGGCTCCAGTTTAAGTCTCCATGAGACAAGATAACGTTGTTCATGCATTTCTGTAAATCAGTGAATTTACCTTTGTTTTCATAGGGGGGGGGTTTTCTGTTTATTTTTTTTAATCTGCCGAGCTTAGACCTTGTGTTTATTTTCAACCAGGATTCATTCAGCCAGCATATAAGACTATCTAAATTACACAAAATATCTCTGAACGCTATCTCTGGTCATTTTGGAGGGAAAACTTTTCTGAAACCATCATCAGTTTTCCAGACAAAAGGCTGGAAGATGGTCCAGCGAACTGTAAATGCCATTTATTATCCAACCTGCTTTGGAAGTAAGACGCTGCTGTACCATACCGGAGGGTAAACTGGTAAGTGGAACTAAGATAGACTGGATAAACATATCATAATCATTTCAAGATGAATTTTATACTGTAAATCTTTCTAAATTAAGCAGAGCCTGATTAGATTACTTTAAACTGTACCCGCTTTATTTTTTATTTTCAGAATAAATTGAACAAAACTTTCAAACATTACATACAAAAGCTGAGCTCCAACGTTTTCCTGAAAGACACTTTCCCACAGACATGTAACCAAGCACTTTTTTAGATTTTCATTTCTAGGCTTTTCCAAGGTTTTTTGTAATCTTCTCCTGACAATTGACATATTAGCAGCGAAACACCGTCTGGCATTTAGATGACTGATATTGAGGAGCCAACGTTGAATGTGGGTCTTATGTTTCACAGACTGCCCCTCTGCAAATAAAAGGATCCAAATACAAATTCCAGCTTTCTGTTATTTAAAAATTTGTTTTGGGACCTAAGTTTGTGGAAATATTGTTGAAACTTCACTTTTCATTTCAAACATCAAATTTCTGAGCAACAGAATTGGATTTAAAACTATGATTTTCTTTTTTTTAATTGCTTAAATGTGTACTTTTTTTGTTTTGTTTTGTTTTGTTTTGTTTTGTTTTGTTTTTTAAATCAAATAAGAGACCCAGTTTGACCTGTTTATTGTCTTTAAAATTAATTGCATTGATTATTGAGGTTCAGAGAAGCTGGATTTTATTCCCGTTTCACTACTTTGGCCTGACACAGCTAAAGCTGTGTTGTATTTAAAAGCCAGATATGACAGTTATAACTCATAACAGAAATGTATATAACCTGCTCACTATAACACAAAAGTATAAAAACAATAATTACACGAGCTGACTCGACTTGAACGGGATTGAAACCATTCAAACTCCAGGCAAAGAAATTACTCTAGACTGTAAGAACTGGAAATGAAAATGCAAGAGTTAAATAACAAACACATAAAAAGAAACTCAAAGAGTAAAAGTTGAGAAAGACAACAGCGTCGGAGTTGGAAAAGAACATTTTATGAACAGATGGAGCTAGTTAGTTTTTGCACCGCAGCCATTCAGTCCGGTCCAGTCCAAACTCCGCCTGCTGCCAGATAGACATTAGTAATATGTGATGACTCCATGCTCTGGCCTTCCTCAAGCTCTTGTTGCTGCAGCTTGTTGCTGGCCTCTGAGGCTTGAACTACTTGGATGGCCACCAACGCTTGGAGCCCCGTCAACTTGTTTTCCCTGAGCAGAACCATGCATTATAGGCCATAAAGCTGATATTAATACTCCTTGTTTGAACAGGAATGATACAAGGCTTGTTACGCCTTAATTAGGTCATGCCTTCGTGTAACCGGCAGGTTTACCTGTCCCAGGTGTGCCTGTTTAGATTTAGTTATGTGGTTCAGCTGTGTCGCTTCCTGTCCCTATATAAGGAACAGGAAGTGACCGACTAGGAGATGGCTGCCTGCCTCCATGCTGGTCTGGGTTGAGCGCCGGTGCAGCAGCTGCGAGAGGGTCTGTTCTGATAGTGTTTCCTCACTCCAGCTCCATCACCGTCCCCTTCCTGTGTGTAGTGGAAGTTTGGTTTTGTGTGTTTTTCACCGTGTGTGTGGGTTTGTTTTATTACTTTTAGCACGGAGTGGAGTGAGGGGCGCTCTCTGATACTGGGTTGGTCCACGGCCCTCTCTTGCACTGGCGGTCGACTCTGCCTTTTTTTAATGATTGTTATAGTTTTGTGTTTTTCTTAGGGAGAGGCTCAGACTGGCAATAGCAACTGCTACTCGTTTTTAAATTGTTAAATAAATTATATTTTCAAAACGTATTGTTTGGTCTCAGCCAATTCTGTTTGGTGGCTACACTCACTGCACGAGCGTTAACCCCGGTCACATTCTGGCGTTGCTGGCAGGACCCGCTCTTTTTTTGGTGCAGTTGTGGTTACCAAATTGGGCTGACTTTTTTTAGATTTAGGTAAAACACGCAGTGTGCTCGTTAGGTGCCACCGTTCCTGCGGTCCCTACTATTTGCACTCAACTTCTACTAGTCGGGTGGCCTCATCCTTCATCAATGGCTGATGAGGAACAGCCGGGATCCCAGGGAAATCTACGTGCTTGGGTGGACCGATCACAAGATGAAGAGGCTTCTGGTAGAGCCTTTGGTGGGTGTAACGACCCCTTGGATCGGTTGGTGTATATCCCGAGGGAGCGAAAATGTCCATATTTCCAGGGAAGATCTGGTGTTCCGGTCGAGGATTGGGTGGAAGAGGTGAGGGCAATATTAAGAACCAGGCGATTACATCCTGTCGATCAGGCCTATTTCATTTATGATCATCTAGAAGGTGAAGCTAGAGATGAAATTAGATATAGGCCACGAGCTGACAGGGAGAACCCAGAAAAAATATTAGAAATACTGCGGGATATGTACGGGTGTTCTAAGTCGTACATTTCATTGCAACAAATATTTTTTTCTAGACAGCAGCAGGAGGGTGAATCACTGCAGGAGTTCTCCCATGCTTTGTGCTGTATTATGGAGAAGGTTGAACGGTGTGCACCAGGACAGATGTCGGATGCCTCTAGGTTGCTTCGAGACCAGTTTGTGGAGAATGTTCTAGACCCCAATTTACGTCTGGAACTAAAGCGGCTGGTGAGACAAAACCCAAGAAGCTCATTATTAGATATTAGAGCGGAGGCTATTCGTTGGGAACAGGAGGGGCGATATGGGGAGCCGCGGGGGCGAGGTTATTCAGTTCCCTCTTTTACTTCAGCACAATATTCGAATACTAAAGCCCCCATCCCTATAAATGCAGAGGTTGTAGCCTTGCGGAAACTGTTAGAAAAACAGCAAGAGCAGCTGGATAAACTGACGCAAGGTTTCTTAGCCCTGCAGGCGGCCCCTCAATTCCCAACTAGCCGTACGCGGCCCAGTGTGGTGTGTCGACGTTGTCAAAAGCCCGGTCACTATGCTCGTGAGTGTGATAATGAACGTGTCCCTACCCAGCCTAGAGCCTCACCTTTTGTGGCAGCTCAGGAGGTGGGAAACTTGCCCCCCCCTGATGTGAGGAGCCAAACATCAGGTGGAGAGAGTGCTGGCTCCCAAGTTGGGGCTTCATGCTTGCCTCCAGACAAATTAAATCTTGTGGCACAATGCCCTAAGGTAGCAGTTAAATTGGGAGGGGTGGTGGCAAACCTTCTCCTAGATACAGGCTCGATGGTAACCACCATATCTGAAAGCTTCTTTAACCAATTTTTGCAGCAGGGTATCAGACCCTGTAATTGGTTGGCGTTAACGGCTGCAAATGGTTTTGAAATTCCATATATTGGCTATGTTGAACTGGATGTTGTTGTTTTTGGTCAGCTTGTGCCTCAACGAGGTATCTTGGTTGTTAAAGACCAGGCACGGCCTAGTGGGTCCCCAGATGTTGTAGGTGTGTTGGGGATGAATGTAATAAAAGAGTGTTACCAACAGTTGTTTGATCAACATGGTGCTGACCTCTTTATTCTCCCTGAAGTACAGCAGATGCCCCAGGACTGGCAGCAGGCATTACAGTGCTACCATCACACTACATCTAAAGTTCAGATGTCAAAGAGAGGGATGGCACGGGTTAGAGGTAAGCAGTCAGTTATTATACCAGGAGGCACCGTTAAATGGGTTGCAGCTACATGCTGCTCCAATTTTACACAGTTAACGGGTGCTGTATTAATTGAGCCTCTGGAAGGTGGCTGTGCCCTTCCTGAAAATCTTCTGCTATCTCCGGCCATGATTGTTGGTCAGGGAGGTACGGTATATGTCCCTATCGTGAATGTAGGGAAGACGGGCATGACTCTCCGACCCCACCAGCCGATTGGTTTTCTTGGCCAGGCAGAGGTGGTTAGTTTTCCAGATGGCGTTGCATTTACGAGAAAGATCAGTGGGTCTACCGCCACAGTTGCGTCTCACATTGTCGAGAAGAACACCTTTCAAGAGCAGGTCCAGTCAGTTGATCTCTCTGCGTTATCAGAGGTGGATCAACAGAGGGTGCGAACATTGTTGTTACACCATAAGGGTGCTTTTGCTGCCTCAGAGTTTGATCTAGGTTGTAGCAATTTGATAACTCATGATATACCCCTGCTTGATGAGACTCCTGTTAGGCAGCGACATAGGCGTATCCCACCGTCTGATTATGACGAGGTTAGGGCCCATATACGCGAATTGCTGGACAATCAGGTTATACGGGAGAGTTGTAGCCCCTTTGCCTCCCCAATAGTTCTGGTTAGGAAGAAGGATGGGACCTTGAGGTTGTGTGTCGACTACAGGCTCTTGAACAGCAAGACGAGGAAGGACGCTTTCCCTCTGCCCAGGATTGAGGAGTCATTGGACGCTCTATCAGGTGCTAAATGGTTCTCAACAATTGACCTGGCCAGTGGCTACCATCAGGTGGCAGTAACAGAGGAGGATAAGATGAAGACGGCTTTCTGTACACCCTTTGGCCTGTTCGAGTTTCAGAGGATGCCTTTTGGCTTATGTAATGCTCCCAGCACTTTTCAGCGGCTTATGGAAAGGATGTTCGGGGACCAGAACTGCAACACTCTGTTACTGTATCTGGACGATGTGATTGTTTTTTCTTCTACAGTTGATGAGCACCTAAAAAGACTGGAATTGGTCCTTGACCGTTTTGAGAAGGAGTCTCTTAAAATTAAGTTGGGAAAGTGTCATTTCCTGAAACAGCAAGTGGACTACTTGGGTCATGTTGTGTCTGCAGCTGGGGTGGCAACTGATCCAAAGAAGATTGCAGCTGTAGCTGAGTGGGTCCCTCCCCGGACTGCATCTGAATTAAGAACATTCTTGGGGTTTGCAAGCTATTATAGGCGTTTTGTGGAAGGCTTCGCCCAGTTGGCTGCCCCCCTGCACCGGACCATTGCTGAAGTGTCTGGAAAGAAGTGTCGTCAGAGGAGGGAGTCTTTAAGTGAAGTATGGACCCACCAGTGTGAGGATGCTTTCCAAAGACTGAAAGAGAAGTTGATCTCCTCACCAGTTTTGGCATATGCTAACTTTGATCTGCCTTTTATTCTAGAGGTGGATGCAAGTCACGAGGGCCTGGGCGCAGTGCTCTCTCAGGAGCAGGAGGGCAAAATCAGGCCTATAGCCTACGCAAGTCGTAGTCTTCATCAGGCCGAGAGGAATTACAGCTCTATGAAACTTGAGTTCCTGGCAATGAAGTGGGCCATGACACAGAAGTTTCGGGACTATTTGGTGGGCCACAAGTGTGTAGTGTGGACTGATAATAATCCCCTTAGTCACCTGCATACAGCAAAACTTGGAGCTACAGAGCAGCGTTGGGTAGCAGAGCTTGCTGTATTTGATTATTCATTGAAGTACCGCTCAGGCCGTACCAATCAAAATGCAGATGCTCTTTCTCGGCAACCTCGAACAAATGTCTGTGCCATCATGACGCCATGTCGTTCAGGGACTATGCTACCAGAGGGCCTGCAGGAGGTGGAAAGGGATCCTGTGTCAACCACCCAGTGCAGTATTTCTACCGTACCACAACGAGCCATGAGTGACCTGGCGGTGTTGCAGCAGGCGGATTCCACCATTGCACCGATCTTACATTTGGTAGGGCAGCAGCAGATGCCTGGTCGGCTGGAGAGGCAAGTACTTGAGGCTGGAGCACAGAGATTGCTTCGCCAGTGGGGTCGGCTAAGTATTAAAGATGGATTGCTGTACCGTACCTACCAGCGGCCGGACGGGGGTGAGCCAATCCTTCAGCTAGTATTGCCAGAGAGTCTGCAGGAGGAGGTGTTTCAGCAGTTGCACACCCACCATGGCCATCAAGGAGTTGAGCGTACCGTGGAGTTGATCCAGCAAAGGTGTTATTGGCCACGTATGGGTGCCATTATTCGGGATTGGTGCCTTAAGTGTGAACGGTGTTGTTTGGCCAAAAGCACCCAACCTCAGGTACGGGCACCAATGGGCCATCTTCTGGCCTCAAGACCAAATGAAATTCTTGCCATTGACTTTTCCATGCTGGAGCCAGCAAGAGATGGGAGAGAGCAAGTGCTGGTGATGACGGATGTCTTTTCTAAGTTTACACAGGTCGTGCCCACCCGAGATCAGAAGGCTTCTACCGTGGCAGACATCCTCATCAAAGACTGGTTCTACAAGTATGGAGTCCCAACTCGGCTGCATTCTGACCAAGGCCGCTGTTTTGAAAATATCATATACCAACTTTGTGAGCTATATGGTATTGAGAAGTCCCGTACAACACCCTACCATCCTCAAGGAAATGGCCAATGTGAACGGTTTAATCGAACACTTCATGACCTGCTGCGCACCATCCCGGTTGACCAGAAGCACCGCTGGCCTGAGTATTTGCCTCAAGTGTTGTTTAGTTACAACACTACTCCCCACCAGTCAACAGGATATTCTCCATTTCTCCTCATGTTTGGTCGTGAACCTCAATTACCGGTAGACTTTCTTTTGGGTCGCATCAAAGAGCCTGTTGCTGGCGAGGCCCGTCATTGGGTCAGCGAACACATGAGGAGACTGCAAGTAGTGATAGTAGGTGCTAGAGAACGAATGCGTCTAGCTGCTGTGGGGAGGAAGGAGAGAGCAGACAAACATGCCATGGAGGAGGCGTTGCCCGCTGGGCAGATGGTGTACCTCCGGGACTTCTCACACAGAGGGCGTAATAAGATCCAGGACAAGTGGGCCCCTGAAGTGTTTGTGGTAACAAGACCCCCTGAGCCAGGAGGGGCAGTCTATACAGTTGCCCCACGGGATCATCCCGAAGAGGTACGTCATGTAAATCGTAGCATGATTAAGCCTGTACCTGTTGAACCATCTGTCTTTGTGGATAGAACTAGTCTGAGAACCGGGAGCCCTGAAGTGGAGGAGGATGGCTTCTGGTTTCTAAGATCTTCAGCAAGACGAGAGGGGGCTGGGGTTTCTGTTCCTACATTGGGGGCTGCCCTAGCTACCTGTTCGAACGCTTTGGACCCCCCTGTATTACGAAGGTCTACCCGACAAGGGGCTGGACAGCATACAAACCCCCACCATCTGCCAGTAAGGGTTGGGACCAGGGTACAAGGGGCTGCAGAATCCCAAGTGCAAGTGTCCAGCAGTTTGCTTGAAGGGCTGTTCCGCCCTTGGCAGTGAATTGTCGGGACGCCAAAAAAAAGGGGAGGAAGGATGTAACCGGCAGGTTTACCTGTCCCAGGTGTGCCTGTTTAGATTTAGTTATGTGGTTCAGCTGTGTCGCTTCCTGTCCCTATATAAGGAACAGGAAGTGACCGACTAGGAGATGGCTGCCTGCCTCCATGCTGGTCTGGGTTGAGCGCCGGTGCAGCAGCTGCGAGAGGGTCTGTTCTGATAGTGTTTCCTCACTCCAGCTCCATCACCGTCCCCTTCCTGTGTGTAGTGGAAGTTTGGTTTTGTGTGTTTTTCACCGTGTGTGTGGGTTTGTTTTATTACTTTTAGCACGGAGTGGAGTGAGGGGCGCTCTCTGATACTGGGTTGGTCCACGGCCCTCTCTTGCACTGGCGGTCGACTCTGCCTTTTTTTAATGATTGTTATAGTTTTGTGTTTTTCTTAGGGAGAGGCTCAGACTGGCAATAGCAACTGCTACTCGTTTTTAAATTGTTAAATAAATTATATTTTCAAAACGTATTGTTTGGTCTCAGCCAATTCTGTTTGGTGGCTACACTCACTGCACGAGCGGTAAGCCCGGTCACATTCGTTTTATAATAAACCATTTAATTTGGAGTCCATAAGGAGAGCTGTTGAGTTGTAAAGACAATATAAATTAGAAACCACAACCCTTGATGTTTTCATAATTACTCTAAGGACTGTAATACTTTTTCTCTGATTGTATGAAACGTCACACTCTGAAAATGCCGGCGTCACATGACTGTAAGATCTCTCTCATCTCTTCCACTCTAAAATAATTGACAGCATGCATTAGGGCATCCTGTCACTCTTTGAGGGGTTCTGCGTCTGAACACGTGTCATTCAAAACGCCGTTCAGATTTCCAGACCGTGACATCATAAGTCCACATCTGAGCCGGACCATCCAGCCTCCCCATCCCCACTCCTCATTTACACCTTTTCATTGTTGATGAGTGAAAAGTTTCATCACTCTGTTCACGAATAAGCATGGACTCCTCTTCTCTAAAAAAAAGAGCAGCAGGACATAGAAGTGTTCTTTTTTTTCTTTTTATTTGTTATGTGTAGCGGTTATCAGAAAGAATATGCCGCGGACTCGACAAAGTAACAATATGGAAGATATTTAATCATGACGGGCTCGTAAATGTAAAGCACTTGACTGAATAATGAGAGTTAAGAGGTAAAGAGGTAAAGTTTATGATGGTCTGATGAGACTAATATCCTGTCTAAACAGTGCCTGGCTTTACTCGCCAGCACTTTGTCAACAATCTCAACATTGACGAGGAGTCCAGAAGAACGCTGCTGTTAGCGTGAGTGAATGTTTACGTCTCCTTCTGAATTCCTCTCGACCCTCTAAGAAGTAATAAATCAAGTCAATTTTATGTGTATAGCTTTGGGAAGATTTGCAAAGTTTCTGCTAAGCACCAAAACAAACGTATTTTTGGTAAGATCTTGCTTTAAATTTCTTGGCCAGAAAACCCCTGAGCAAAAACCTCTGGGCACAACAATAAATCATCTTAACAGGGTAAAAGGTTTACACATATTCTGTGGTTAGAGCACTAACTTTCTTAAGGGTAAGAAATAAGCCAGCTGATATCTCAAAGTTCATTATCTTAAATGTTAAATCTTAAATGTCAAATTTAAATGAAACTTTATTGGCTGTTTCAGATTTCAACAGAAAGATCATAAATTATTTCTGAAAGTCCAGAATATATATTTGAATCTAACTTAAATTTTTTTAACCTACAATCCTCGCCCAAATATGTAAACCCCAACTTGCACACAGGAGGGAAAAAAAGGCAACAAAAAATCTCCAGAGTAATTTTATTTATTGATCTTTCTGATTTAGCGAATCTGCAGTTTGCATTTTATGGAAACATTAATGGACAAACATGTTCATCTCAGTTTGTTTTCACACCGACTTGTTTAATAGAGTTTCATCAAAGTCCGAAACACGCACAATGAAATTAATCTGGACTATGACTTCCAAGCTCTTCCTGCAAATACCAATGTTTTAATGCAATTAAGTTAGAATGAATAATAAAGACATGGTCTGACAATGCATGAAATACAGCAGGAGCAAACGTGTAAAAATGCTTCAAACAAGAAATCCATGCGTCTGCATGTGCAGGTCATCGCCACAATGACTGTGCATGTGTGTGTTTTGCAGTTGAGGAGACTCTTGTGCGGTTGGTGAACGGGTCGGGTCCTCATGAGGGTCGTGTGGAGGTTTTCCACGAGCGCCGATGGGGGACCGTGTGTGACGATGTGTGGGACAAAAACGATGCTGACGTGGTCTGCAGGATGCTGGGATACAGAGAAGCAGACATGTTTCACAAAACTGGACGCTTCGGACAAGGTACGCACAAAACACATAAGAAAGAGGATTATATCGTAAATCAAGATTAAAAATGTAAACTATACGTATGTATGTTAATGTATTTAAATTAATGGCGCCGTCCTCTTCTAATGAGTGATTGATTAACCTTGAAATAACATTTGTTGCAGTATTTGAGTGTGTATAGTACCAGGCAAATACTGGTTCATCTTTATTTCCTTTCTTTATGCTCCCTCAAGTAAAACAAAGAATTATATTGATAATTCCCTGAGAATTGACTGATTATTTAATTTTTACATGCGCACTAGTCGTCCTAACATTATGAAGTTGTCATTAGACAACTAATAAAGCTTGATCAGGAGTTCATCATAAAGTAGTGGTGTAAAAGACCATTTCTGTAAGCTGTTATTTAAAGTTCAGATGTCTTGATGCTTTTGCTCACATACGTAAGAAAGGTTTTTCCTTACGCCACTGTTTTTGCTGTTCAGTGGTACCACTTGACCGGTGCCCCACAATACAGCAGGGTTTAGTAACAGTTTTATGAGGAAAGATACGGGAGCCACATGTCGTCAAGAAAGAGTCTCAGAGGTGATATTTATCTCTTTGTCTATCGTTTCCAATATATTTCATCCTCTGGTCAGCCATACGCCATCAGAAGCTCAATCCAGACAGAGTTGCCACCAGAAACTTTGGGAAAATGGGGAGATTATTTTCTTTCAAGGGACGACATCCAGATGACATCAGCGATTAACATCACTGCTGGATTCAGTTTCAAACAATCTGGAATTCACATATGCTGCATCTTTCCCAAAGAGTCTCTAACCTTTTTGATTGCTTCTCGTTTAATGCTCAATGAAAGCCTCTTCAATGGCGTTATACAATAAAGGAAAGCTGCTCATAGTCAGTAACACCAAACACTTTCTGCTAAGTAGAGTTTCACTACGGAGTTTATGTCTAAATCCCTTTATTTTGATCAAGAAATACTTGTTTGACAGAATAGATGTTTTGGTCCAAAGTACGATGGGATTAATCGCATATGTCAGGAAGAGCTCATGGACTGAAACAGCAACTGTGGTATTCATTTCCAGCCATCTCATGGTAAAACGTGAAATAGGCGCCAACAGGATTATTGTATTATTTCTTGTGGACATAAAATGTGCTGTGTATAAAAGCAGTATCTATTAAAAGGCAGAATCTTTGAGAAGCAAAGACGGACAGAGGATATCCAGTTTGCCAAGAAATGTGGGACAACGTCAATGAAATGTTTAAAAACAGTGTTTCTTGATGAAAAATTGGAAGAGATTTACATATTTCTCCTTTAACAGAGCATGAAATCACAGCATTAAAGCCAATCAGTTTCTGAGATCGTCTTGAACAATGTTCTGATGTCATACTGTCAAGAATGGGAAAAAGTGAAGAAGTATGGGAATTAAAAAGGGATTTTATTTTCAAAGTCTAAACATTCTGTTGAAAATCTAAAAGCTTCACACATGAACAGGCTTTATTTTTTTTTAAAAATCAGTGTGAATGTATATTGTTTAGTCTCATAATTAAGGAGAAAAACACAACTACAAACCCTCAAGATCATCGCTTTCCATGGATAGAAGGAAACTTCCCCTGGGAAGGTCTGATTAATGAATCAGAGACAGCAATGTTCTTGTGGCCTGGACAAAAGATGCCTCAAATCTCCTTTTAAATCATCTAAATCCCTCTGTAACTGGTTTACTCTTGGGTGTTCCCCTGAAATCCTATGTGGTGTTCTGGTGATTCACACTTATTTCTAAGAAGACTCATAAATCTGGAAAGAGCAGAAGTTGTACTGGCCTGCTAAATAATCCCATAAATCTGTGTTAACATCCACAATAGACCATTTAAAGGTCCATGTCCGTGAAAGTAAATCCTCAGAGGGCGCAGCACCGAACAGCTAGGGTGTCATGTGCAACAAAGACCTGGCTACCGCTGCAACAGGACCACGTGCAATCTTCCCCTCATTTCCATACGCCGCACACCTGCATGAAGACACGCTGCTTACAAGAATCCTTTGTCAAGAATGTCGAAATCTTTCTTTCTTATGTCGCAATTTGAACAAAGCAGAAATGGTGGAAGCACATGGCTCAACTTTCTCATAATATTGCTTTTAGCTTTCAGCTGTTGGGATTTAAATGCAATGATCTAATTAGAGTTAGCAGAAATATGCCTTTGTCAGCAAAAACATCAGTCTCCCTATCACTACAGCTCAGAATTAGAATTTTCTTCTTTTTTTTTAACTGTATATCAAAAGGACCCTACAAAACTCACCTTTGCCAGCCTAAATATACATGTACATATACATTTGGGTGTTTTGATGAGGTAAAATGGTATACCGGACACCTGGTCAGTGTGCACAACCTACTTATTTCACTTTAGTTTCGCTCAAACTAACGAGTGCTGATAAGAAACTCTAGCTTAAATTCATCCATCCATCTATCTTTGTTTCAGATGTTTATTTAGCAGCATCTAATTAGACTTCTGATTTACAAATGCGTTAGACTCTTTGGTTCCTTTTTCCAGACAGGTTGGGTGGGACATTTTATACTGAAATGCAGCTGTCACTCAAAACATCAAAGCCACTTAGGGTTGCACGTAGCAGCCGGTGGCCATTCCAGGAACATTTTCCAACCTCTAGATGTGGGCCCTTGGTTTGAACCAACAAAACTGAAGAGAATCTCCTGTAGCAGTTTCAAGGAACCTATTGTATAGAATAAATGTCCAATTCGCAGACAGATGTATTCAAGTTCAGAGCCATTTCCAGTATAGCACTGTTGCAACAGACCTGCAGGTTATCCTACTGAGGTTCTAGCACTGCAATCTACACTTCTTTTCTGTGCAATGAGATTTTTAAAAAGGTAGAAAAGCCTTCTTCTGAGCAAAACCTAAACAGAACAACCCAAAACACATTAAGAAGGTCAAGAGGTCAGTTGGCTAACAAACTAAGTGTGGGATCTTTTCGTTTCAAATGTGATTGATTTGGTTCCAACAGCGGGAACAACAGTCTGTCCCTACATCACAGTTAATATTGCACAAAAAGCTGTTTTTGCTCTTTTGAGATAAAAAGGGGGGAAAAAACGGTTCAAACAGGGGCTGTTTTCTGTTCTATGGAATAGAATGAATACCAGCCATTAAGGCAGCAAGGCTATCGGATTTACCTTTTCTTCAGGAGATGGTTGTGCAGCATTTTTCCATGTTTTCTTTATCTTTGTATTTCTTTTTGGTCACACTTTTCATCTTTTATGCATGTTTACAGTCATATAACTTCTGTTTAGTTACTTTATGAATCTTGTTGCTGTTATGCCACTTTGTTCTTCCGTTTAGGAAATCTCATCTTGTTTCTTTATATTTATCACTGTGATATAGAAGTTGGCTGACTCTTTACAGCTTTTCTAAAACAAGTCCATTTGGCTTCTACTATTGTTGGATTATCATAAACTGGATGCGTGAGAATCAATAACATGAAAGCATCAGAGATGACTGCTATTACTTTGATAGAATCCTTAATGACTCGATAGTTTATCTTCCAATCCTCCAGGCTTAAACCTTGAAATATGAACACCACATAATTGCAGTCTAAAACTGAGATTTAAAAAAAGGAACCCACGTTTATGAGAAAACGGTACGGCCAAACATTTGCTGGAACTTTGTGCTTTGTTAGCAGAAATAATAAAATTTGAACAACAGCTCGGAGGAAGCTGCTTGCCGTCTGTGTCACATGGCTGAAACACACACATTTCTAATGTCAGCTGTCTGGTGGCCTGATGTAAAAAACATCCACGCTAATTCAAACCTTCACATTTCTACTGTTGCATTAGCCCATTCAGATCGATTGTTTTGTGATTTAATGGTTTTATTTTTTTCTTCTTTTTTTAATTGCCTCTAAGCCATGCTCAGCCGTCACAAACTTCAGCTGCTCATTGGACTCACAAGTAGCTTGTTCATGATCCGCTGATGCACAAAATTCAAACATCCTCCAGGACCACAAGGAAACAGATTCAGCACTGAGCCATCAAGGGAGCCACTGTGCTTGCATTGATGGTGTTTTTAATTTCCATTTTTTACTTCTCTCTGAATGTCACCAACAAGAGTAATAACAAGCACTTCCTTCATTTCAAAATAGAAGCATACATAGAAATGTCGCTGTACATAGAAGTACAGAATATTTACCAGTAGCTGGTGGAAACGTACTTTCAATATTTCCTTTACTTGTGTTCCAGTTTTATTTGAATTAAGCTTAAAAAAAAGGCCACCTTTATAATTCTTCAGATAAGCAATTCACCACAATTTCCTATAAAAGTCAGGGAAAAGTGAAAAATGAAAAAGTGAAAGCAAATGGATATAAAGAGAATAATCAGCTTCTGTATCTTTTAAAAATGTCCAGTTTGTAAAATGTTAGATTTGAGTGTTTTCTCCTTCTGTCTGTGCAGGTACCGGTCTCATCTGGATGGACGACCTTGCTTGCACGGGGAAAGAAGACAACATTGACAAGTGCAAGTTTTCTGGTTGGGGAAAAACCAACTGTGGCCACGTTGAAGACGCTGGTGTCACTTGTGCCATCTAATTCTTCCGGACGCCAGCTCTGCTGAAGCTGCGGAGTTAAAACAGGCCTTAAACTTCTGCCAGACGCTAAACGCTCTGCCATTTATACCAGGAGTGTCATTTTAGCAGTGTGTTGCTCATTTACCGGCAAAAAGTGCCACTTAATGTAACAAACTGTTGTGTTGCACATGGACTTCGTCTGCAGCTTTTTATGAAGTTCCTGACTCAATGAGAGACTGTTTCAGCCACAAGTCAGAACCGTGGAGTGGCTTCCTCACTGTTATCTCTTCATTACCTGCACAGTATGAGCTGGGACTAAGCTTACTTGTATCCAGCAGAGAATCGGTGTTCACAGAAATGTGTTGCTGTTTTCATGTCCGATGTTGGGAAAGATCCAACATCACCTTCACTTCCACTCACGGAGAGGCTGAAACAGCAGCTGAAGGAGCTGAGAAGACTGTCACTGATGAAGGGTTTCTCTTTTTTTATTTTCATTTCCTGGCAGCTGTTCTTCGCAGTATTATGTACGCATGCCTTTGCCACGCACATCACAGCGTTGCCTTGTTTCTTGTAATCCAGCGTTGCCTAGAGGGTAATTTAGTTGGTGATTTGCAGGTCAAAAGACGCCACAAAGCCATTTTTCTCACTCAACAAAACTCATTTTATCTTTGACATCTAGAAAACACGTGTAGTAAAACTGCAAAGCTCAAGTATTATTTCTACTTTTCTTTCTTGTCTTATTAGCTCACAACTTCTCTACTTTATTGCCAACAGGCCAAAAGACAATAACAAAGGTGCTTTTCATGTGGATTTAAATAGATGGAGTTTCAAAACTGACAGTCACAATGATTTTAGGCTGTAACACAATAGTGACGAGAGATGAGGAAGAGATTTTCTGTCACACCATCTTTTTTAACCCCGTGAATGTGATCAGCTGAGTGAAACACATTGAAACACAGCATCTCCTTTCCTCTGCAACTGCTGGACTTTATTCTGCTTTTACTGTGACCATTTCAAACAAGTTCAAGCTCCACTTATTTTTACTGTCTTACAAGAATTTAAAGCCTTTTATTTATCTCTGGATTTTGAACAAACTCCTGAAAATTAACTTCTGTTCGTTAGAATGTTTGAATGTTTTCAACAAAAATTTCGTTAACATTTCGTTTAACCTGCAAATCACAATTTTATTTTTTTTTTAAGTAACGAAAGAGTTCAAATTAAAACTATAAACTACAACAGAGAGGAGTGTGTAACAAATACTACCATCTAGTATTCAAGTTGGATAAATCAACCACTTCTGATGCTGTCAGATTTGGATCGAAGCAGAAAGGTTACGTTACCAGTTCAACATTTTAAAAAATACTTTCGCATCGAGCCAAAGATCTTTTCACCACGGACGGTAAATTTTTTCTGCCTTTGCTTGTCCCGACAGGGCTTTACCTCTTTCTTTGACAGGTTGTTTTCAAAACTAACTACACCAAATTTGGTCTGGTATAGTAGGTAGTTCTTACGCGACACTTCAGTTACTCGAATATTACATTTTTGCCATAAAGCATCTTAAAACTACATTAGCTTTTCAAAGTTGTAACTCGCCACTATCCCTCTTTGAAGTGAAATGCATTCTGGGATGCTTTGCTGCCTCAGGTGTCCAACGCATCCTATTAAAAATGGCGAAGCAGCAACACTGAATTGGAGTAGTACTTTTACTGTGACTGATATGTTTCACATAAACACGAGTACAAGCAAACATGCATGTTGAGAAGCACTCCGACTGATACCAGCGCTTTCGTCTCTGAGTGACTCTTTGAGCCGCACTTTTGTCTCCACGTGCTTTTTATAATGGTAAAATGCTCGATTTAAAAAGGACCTGCAGCGCAAATAAAGAAAATATTGGCTCTTTCTAACAGTAGTTTTTTTCTTTTGCTCGTAGAGCTTTGTTTTTGTTACACAGTGCAACTTTAAAACGTTACCAATCACTGCACTGACAGATGGAGTGATTATGACGAAGAACAGATGAGTATAAACAGATGGAGGTATGGATGCATGTCCCCTGTGATTTATAACTGTCAAACTGGTGAACGTTGGTTTGTTTCATATTAACACACACACACACACACACACACACACACACACACACACACACACACAGACGGCAAACTAACCACAGCAGGCTGCATCAGCGTTTGAGCTTCCCTCAGTGAGATTTCATGTTTATTGCTGCTCTCAAATCCAGAAAGACCAGGGCTTCCCGGGAGTCGTCTGTTCTTTTCCATGTTGAATCTATGTCCGAATTTGAACTCAGACATGTTTTATATTTGAAGACTTTAGTGCACCTTAAGATCTAACTGATGGTAAAAAAAAAAAAAAAAATAAAAAAAAGGCTTTAAATTTTCCTCCAAAAAGGCTGAGATCTTAAACTCCCTTAAACATACATCTGATGAAAACAAATGTACTCACGTATTCCCCCTTTAAGAGTTTGATCCAAGTGATGAATGTTTTGGAGATGAATTTGACTTTTCTGGCTCGTTCAGCTAGGAACGACTTTCTCTGTCCAATGTTGGAGTTCTTCTGTGTTTGTGGAGGTTTTCTGGCTTTAGAAGAAGATGAATTGCAGATGGAAAGTAAGATAATGAAGTGAGAAACCCGACTGAATAGACTAATGCTGGGATCAGTGGATGACTTTCTTGTATTTTTCCGGTATGAATCCGTCAGTTATTTGTGGTTCGCAGGAGTTATGTATATTTTGGTTGACTTAGTTTTCTTTGACTCATTTCCCACTGTGGCACCTTAACAGATTGTCACGTCTGCTTGATCACGTACCTTTGATATTTTTTACAGTTTAATTCCTGTAAGGAAACACAGTGACAAGTCTTTGGACTACCAGGAAGCTGTTTCGGTTTCCTCTGATTTTCTTTCTATATATGTTTTATAATTTCTTCTTTTTCGTGCGACTGCAGTAATACATGTCTGATGATGCGTTATTATAATACAGATGGTTACGAAAACTATCAATGGCTGTTAAGTTGATTAATATGCTACGAAAAATGTGACCTCTGGTTTCAAAGACTTGGTAAACTGGTCATTAATATTTGTTAAGAAAATCAGAACATTTGAGGATTTTTGAACTAAAATAAACAAAAATTCACAATAAATGCAATTTTCTTTTTTCTTTTTTTTTGTACATTAAATACAAAAAATCTCACCATGGGGTGACGAACATAAACCGCCAGCTGACATGCAAGAGATTTATTCATATTTTTTCCAGTTTCTTCACAAACATCATGCAGTAGAATATGTGAAACATCTTCTCACAGCACAGGAAGCAATAAAACAAATCCTGAACTGCAGCAGCTGACAGTGACGGGACTTCTTCATCACCTCCATCGCTTTACTGAATGGCTCACTTAAGTGTTTCTCTAAATCCAGCTTAAGAAAAGGTTTTAGTTGTAATTATTTCTTTGAAGAAAAAAAAATAGGCCACTGTACACCCATGTGTAGTACTGCACTTGACCGGAGTAGCTTCAAAATTAAATGAGGCAAACAGATCGTAAAGACAAATGCATTGATTCTTTGATCTCTTAAACAACCAGAACAAGCTCTGACGCAGTGCTGTTTTCCTTGTAAAGTATCCCAGAGATGAAGAGGGTGTGACGATTCCTTTCAACCACTTCACCACCAGATGTGACGCCTACACACCGCTCCTTTGAACGGAGGATCCTCGGAAGATTTATAATTATCCGAGACTTTAAGCCCCTCAAAAGACTGATAATAACTAAATTCATCTATACTCGGGTGCAGATTAGTCTGAGGTTGTGACAGTGTTTTTAAAAAAAAGATAGTTTAAATTTGCTCCAGATTTGATCTTATTTGTTTGTAAATAAATTTTATAGGGACTGAAAACCAATGAAATAACCACACTCAGCTCAGCCACACTCATTGGAATCAGAGATTTGACTTATGACATATAAACCATCCTGACATCATACTGTTGCAAACCAAGTGCACTTAAATACTTTAATATGTAATGTTATTGTGATTTAAAGCATTTTTATTGTAAAGCTTACATAGAAATGTGACTGATACTTTTCAATAAAGAAACATTTCTGTATTTGTCTCTTTTTTTTAATTTAGGTCAGCTTTTATATATTAAAAAAAAGATTAGGTCTTTACTACTTCATCTCTTAACCATATTTTAACTACTGATCTTATCTGATTTTATCTATTGTACTTTTTCCTTTCTTTTTTGTTTAAACTTTAAAACATGCTTTTTATTTCTACTATGTGATGTTTTAATGTCTCTGTAAAGCACTTTGAATCACCTTGTTGTTGAATTGTGCTACACAAATAAACTTGCCTTGCCTTACTACTTGTTATATTTAAGATTACTTCAAAATCTACAATAATACTAACCATGTCACTGTCACATTGTTTATTTAAACTGAGTCAAGTAACAGCTCATCAAATAAGTTTGACCTCTGTAACACAAAAGCAGACGTTGATCAGGAGGATTCAGGTATTTGTTAGCCTGATGACAAAAGGGAAAGACATAAGCAAGCATCTTAGAAAGGCAACTGTTGCTGTACATCAGCATCAGTGATGTACAACATCAGTCTACAGAGGTTCCATCCATCCATTACTCCTCAGTGTCACGGAGGTCTGTCGGAGCCTATCTCGACGCATAGCAGGCGAAAGGCAGAGGTCCACCCTGGACAGGTCGCTGTCCATCACAGTCTACAGAGGTTAATAAAACCATTTAAACAATTCATCAATGTTCGATGATGAGAAAGATTAGTCACAAGTGATAAAACTTTCAAGATAGTTGCTGATCTTCCCAGAAATGAACCTCCCAGCAAGTGCAGAGCTCAGAGATAATTGTAACAGTCAAATTGGGACGTGTAATGGAAAAAAAGATCCAAAAGACACAAGCACACATATATAACAAAAACTCTGAGAAAGGAAGAGCTCATATGTTTCAAGTGACCCAGTCAAATCCCAGACCTCAACGCGATTGAAATGCTGTGATCTTAAAAGAGCTGTGCATGAATGAAGTGAGAAACTGACAACATCGTAAAGAAAAGGAAGTCTCATCTGTGAGTGAAAGGCAGGATAGAGAGGATGCACTTAATCTTACCACCTTGTGTCTGCATTTTGCCTTAGTTTTTGTAAACTAGCGTGATATGGCATTTGTAAGACCTAGTCATCTTATTTCTTTCTGCTGTTGATTAGTAAACCTTTGAAAACTGACTGTGTATTATTCATTTTTTTGATGACTGGTCATAACACATAAAGTCTTTGGAACACGTACTAAATATATACAACCTGAATAAAAATGCTTCATATCTCATTCAAAACTAGAGTTGTTTTTTTACATTCTGTTAATCTGTATTACTTGTTTATGAATTTCTTGAATAATAAAAGTATGTGTGTTTAAACGGGTTTAACCTTGTTATTTCTGCAATCATGTGGACGTGATTTTGAAGCCACGTGGACGATGTCTCCGGGAGAACGGAGAGGAAGGAAGTTGACCTGGACATGTGAGTGTGTGTGTACGAGAGAGAAACTGACGCATGTGGTCGTACGCTCTGATTGACAGCTCTGGACAGTAATCACACATGTGGACATCTCCACATGTGGACCACATGTGAACTACATGTGTGGCGGTGAGTGGCTGAAAGAGAAAATCACCTGATCTGTGACACACGCGGCCCACGGTTGGAACGAATACAGACGAGTGAGTTTGAGTCTTTTCAACATGCTTTCATTTATCCTCCAGGAAAGTAAGATCACGTTACTTTTTATTTGAAACATCAAAGTATTAAGATATGAGACTGAAATGATTTATCATGTCTATATTTTAATGAATGTCATTTGAGTATAAACTTTTACTCACATGAAAATTGCTTAATTCAATGCTATGAAATAAGCATTTTAGCACAGTTCTTTTTTCTTTTTTTTTTTTTTTACTTAGTCTTGTACTGTTAAGTTTCATCTCTATTATGATGGTGACAGATGTGGCCGGACAAATGATGTTTTATGGTTTCTTATATATCGTCACCCTTGTAAAACAATGGCATAAGTCGTATTTGTTTCAAGTTTTGCAAAACACAAAAACAATTTAACCAAAGGTTTTGTTTAGTTCTTTTTTTCTGAAAAACTTGAGGAAAATATGACCACGTCCATTACTTTCAGAGGCCGATGATATTACAGCTAGGTTTGCATTAAGAATTTGTTTGGCAATTGGAACTGAAACACAGTTTTTTTTTATTTATTGGGGATTTATGTCCGAATTTTTCACAACGTGTTGCACAAATGAGGATAACAGGATAAAGGGATGATATTTTATGTTGAGGAGCTCAAAAGTTAAGTCCACTGTGACATCACTTCTCTTCGAACACCCTTTTCTGGCCGACATTGAAACACCTCGACTCAGGAACAGATGAAGCTCAGTCGGTGAGATACTGAACTGGTGCCACTACCACAGTAGGTGCGGTAACTTGTATGGCTTGTTTGTCTCTCTGCCTTTTCATCTTTCCACTCAAAAGGTTACAGACAAATTTGTATGACATCATTGCTGGAGGTGGGACATAACCTAACTCAGGAGTGATTCATTTTTGACTAGCAAATATTTTTTTTATTCTCAGAAAAGGTGTGCCAGTCTGCTTTTTTTTTTTTCCAGGATTGTGAAATATTGCAAAGATCAGCTTTAATGGCCAAGAATAAACACGTTGGAGGGAGAAAAAAAAAAAGACTCAGCATTAAGTTCACAGCGTTTTGGGGATGGACTTCATTGTTTTTCGTTTCAGATGCACTGAGAGGGAGAGACAGAGTTAACCTGGAGGGCAAATGCTGCGTGTTCGCATAACGCAGCAATACGCCTTTTATGGGCTGCAGTTTGCAGTTCCAGATGTAAAAAGCACAATCAGAGGTAGATTTATCACACACATACACACAAATATCCTGGATGATCCTGCGCTTTCAGCATTCATGTTATGACCTTAAAGGGAAAGTTAGAGTATTTATACAATTCATCATCTTACTTTTGATGAAAATGAATGTACTTACAATAGATCACAGTCTGCACAACTTCAAAGAGCTGTTAAGAGTTACCGAGCAGAAAAGTTTCACAAAAGTGTAGAAAATATTCCCAAATGTAAACAACAACCTCCCATATATACTCTATTAACAATAAACAGACTTGAAACAGTTCTGCATTTCAGCATGCACCCTCCTCTACGACTGTTTTTATCTTCGTCTGAGCAGAAACAAATCCAGCCTCCTTTTATGAAGTGCACCACAACATGTGGTTGAAGATCTCCTGAACATGAGCTCATTTTGCTTTGGGGGAACAAAGAATTTGGAAAGGAAAAACAAAAAAAATGAGAAAGCCCCAGTCTTGCTTTTCTATGCCCATTTGTCATCAGACCACATTCCTGCTGCTTGTCCTCATAATGAAATGATTATCCTTCCACGCACTGAGCTGCAGTACGGCCCTGCAGTGTGTTAAGGAAACAAAACAAAAGAAACAGGTCCTTCAGTCATTTCACTCTAACATCAAGCCCCAACTTCGAGAATGAATCTCATGCGGAAGTAACACAAGTTGCAGTTCCAAAACTAGCCACTGGGAGCTGGCAGCAAAACCAAGTCGATTTCCATTGACTCCCATATCAAAATGGTCAGCTTATATAAACATTTACAGCTGGGTTAATTTTGATCTCTGTTGTTTGATTTCACATCCATGACCATTCTGACAGGGGTGAATTTTTTTTTTGTAACACGTCAGGGGAATTTACACAAAAATAAGAGGTGTAGCCTTTTGATTGGAGAGTAAAACATGTTGAACCAGCAAAATTACAAGTTTAAGAGGGGAAATATTCAAGAGTTTTGGCTGATTGAAGCTTTTTAGGGTGTAGTGTTGAAGTAGAGGGCAAAGAAACTAAATCCTGTTGAAAGGTTAAACAAAATGTTGAACCTATAGAGCTGACGTGTACTGATCTGGCATGAAGAGGAAAGAGTTGAGAAACAAAACTGTAGATTCACCAGTCGATCTGTGCTCCAGACATCATCTATGGTCATGAGCTGTTGCTGGAGGCCCAAAGAATGAAGTCATGAATGCAAGTGAAAGCCAAAATTAGCTTTCTCTCAGTGGTGACTGGACCTTTACTTACAGATAAAGATGAGGAGCTCAGTCATTGAGGAGAAACACAGAGCTGAGAGAGCTCAGTTAGAGCATCTGGTCAGGGTTCCTTTTGAATGTTTCGAGTGGACAGGTAGTACTCATGTCCAATAGGTAGGAGGCCTTGGGGAAGACAAAGGACTCATTGGAGGGATAGCTCTCAATTAAGTTGGAGAGGCGTTTGGATCTCTGATCAAACTGTTGTCCCATGATTTGGATCCTGGATAAGCTTCAGAAAATGAACAGATGACAAATCTCCAGAGGAGAAGAGAGGTTGTGGGTTGGATAGTCAGGTCTGGATAGCCCTTTAGAGTAGATACAATAGTGTTGAAACTGAAACCACTTTGGCTGACATTCATGCAAATATTATTTCAAAGAAAGGAATTTTGATACATAATACACAGCCTGAGATAAATTTAATGAAGCTTTTGAAACATTTTAGCTGCCAGGAATGTGGTCATCTGGCTAAAATGTGTAAAGAAAAAAAACCTTGTGCCCGTGGACATGGGAAATGTTGGAAAGGTGTCAGTGCTGCCTTTTGAGGCAGTGAGCCTAATAGACAGGAATACAGACAAAAGAAATAGTGATAGGGGAATGTTTCTTAAGTAGGAGCAATGTCGGCGCCGGGCTGAAAACCAGATCAGGGATGAAAGACATGGGAAAGAGCAAAATTTAGAAGAGCAACAAGAGCGGAGAAGCATGTGGAAAGTAATGAAGAAAATTTTGACATTTATAGAAGCAGTGAAAATGCAATGGCTGAGATTAAGACAAAACAAACTAGAATCCAAATTACTGTCGAAGTGTATCCAACGATAACAGGGCTGGGGTGGGAAAAGGTAAGGGATTTACTCGATGAACAAACGGGTCATGAACAACAGGAACCTCACTGCAAATGGTCAGGATTTGAAGCCTTGTTTAGGGTGGATATGTGACAGTAGACGGGACATGAACCATGGAGAGGGTCGCACATGAGTCGAGAGGAAACAGCTTCCCTTTGGAGTCATAGACAAATAAAAACACTAGATAGAGGGTCAGAAATAGAGGATTGGGGCAGTAGAATCATTTACTTTAAGTAAATACAAACACAAACATTCTGGAGGAAGTCAATTTTATTCAAAAAGTACACGGGTAGGAGAGGTATGGGGGAGGTTTAGAAACACTGGAAATCTTGGAGAACATGTTCCACTTAGCATGGGAGAAGTCAGCAGAGCACTGACTAAACCTGGGAAAACTTTACTTGGAAGGATTAACCATGTTACATCATGCTGAAACATTTAAATACAGCAGGATTAAAGAAGTTGTTGATTTTCTTTTCTTTCTTTTAATTCCAGTAAGGGAAACCTGGGAAGAATCCCAGCAAGCCGACAAGCAGCAGGCCGTGCAATTTTATGTCCCATGTTTGAAGACTGATAAAAGAATGATTAATTAAAGTTTTTTTTTTTCTTCTTTTTGGAGAAAGGGTTTCGTGGCTACAAACCAAAGTGGATTTTGGAAAGAAAAAGGCACATCAGATCCAGTGTTGTGACTGGAGGACGAGGCTGGATGAGGTTTGAAATGTTCTTGTAAACAAAGAGTCAATGGCAGCCGTAATTTTTGATGTGGAGTAACCTCATGACACAGTGTGAAGAAAGAATTAATAATCAAATTACATTCTGCAGAAAGAGGAAGGCAACACATTAATCGGGTTGTGCATGGCTTTAATAGAAGGCCCATGAGAACAAGGTCTCTTTAGTTGGGCGAACGTGTGTTTTATACTGGCACACAAAAGAGGGGGATGTTTTCCAACTTTATTTTAAGTTATAATTAAAGACATTTGAAGATAAATCGTTGGATGTTGCAGAGATGCAGGAAATGGGGCAAATTATAAACAAGAAGGGCTATGAAGACCATGTAGATTGGAGATGTTTTCAGCATTCAATTATTTGAAAATAATGTGAAGGATTAAATATTTTGGTTTTCAAGGGTTGTATTTTGAATCAAGACAGTAAAACGCTCTTTCAGTTGTAATATTTTACATGTTCTGGCATTTCTTTTAAAAAGTATATAACTAAATAAGCAGGTCATTATTGTCCATCCATCCATCCATCCATCCATCCATCCATCCATCCATCCATCCATCCATCCATCTTCTTCCGGTTATCCGGGGCCGGGTCGCGGGGGCAGAAGTCTAAGCAGGGATGCCCAGACCTCTCTCACCCCAGACACTTCCTCCAGCTCTTCCGGAGGAACCCCAAGGCGTTCCCAAGCCAGCCGAGAGACATAGTGTCTCCAGCGTGTCCTGGGTCTTCCCCAGGGCCTCCTCCCGGTGGGACATGCCTGGAACACGTCTCTAGGGAGGCATCCAGGAGGCATCCTATACAGATGCCCAAGCCACCTCAGCTGACTCCTCTTGATGTGAAGGAGCAGCGGCTCAACCCCGAGCTTCCTCCGGATGACTGAGCTTCTCACCCTATCTCTAAGGGAGCGCCCAGCCACCCTGCGGAGGAAACTCATTTCGGCCGCTTGTATCCGTGATCTTGTCCTTTCGGTCAATTCCCAAAGTTCATGGCCATAGGTGAGGGTGGGAGCGTAGATTGACCGGTAAATTGAGAGCTTTGCCTTGCGACTCAGCTCCTTCCTTAGCACAACAGTTCGGTACATTGACCGCATAACTGCGGACGCTGCACCAATCCGCCTGTCAATCTCACGCTCCATCTTTCCCTCACTCGTGAACAAGATCCCAAGATACTTAAACTCCTCCACTTGAGGAAGGACATCTCCACCTACCCGCAGAGGGCAAGCCACCCTTTTCCGGTCGAGAACCATGGCCTCAGATTTGGAGGTGCTGATTCTCATCCGAGCTGCTTCGCACTCGGTTGCAAACCATCTCAGCGCATGCTGAAGGTCCTGGCTCGATAAAGCCAACAAGACAACATCATCTGCAAAAAGCAGAGATGAAATCTTTTGGATCCCAAACTGGACCCCCTCCGGTCCCTGGATACACCTAGAAATCCTGTCCATAAAAATTATGAACAGAATCGGTGGCAGAGGGCAGCCCTGCCGGAGTCCAACATGCACTGGGAACAGGTCTGACTTATTGCCGGCAATGCAAACCAACCACCCTGGAGTAGACTTTCCCAGGGAGGCTGAGAAGTGTGATCCCCTATAGTTGGAACACACTCTCCGGTCCCCCTTTTTAAACAGAGGGACCACCACCCCAGTTTGCTACTCCAGTGGCACTGTCCTCGTCTTCCATGCAACGTTGCAGATGCGTGTCAACCAAGACAGCCCCACAACATCCAGAAACTTGAGGTACTCAGGGCGAATCTCATCCTCCCCTGGTGCCTTGCCACCAAGGAGTTTATGGACTACCTCAATGACTTTGGCTTGGGTGATGGAAGAGTCCACCGTACAGTCCCCAGCCTCTGCTTCCTCAGCGGAAGGCATGTCGGTGGGATTGAGGAGATCCTCAAAGTATTCCTTCCACCGTCCAACAATGTCCCCAGTTGCGGTCAGCAGCCCTCCACCTGTACCGTAAATGGTGTTGGCAGGGTACTGCTTCCCCCTTCTGAGGCGCCGGACGGTTTGCCAGAATCTCTTCGGTGCCGACCGATAGTCCTCCTCCATGGCCTCACCGAACTTCTCCCAGACTCGGGTTTTTGCTTCCCGGACCGCCCGAGCTGCAGCTTGCTTGGCCTGCCAGTACCCGTTGGCTGTGTCCAGAGTCCTTATTGTGTCATTTTACAATAGAACAGAACCACCTTTAGCAGCAATAACTTGAAGTATGGGAGTGGTGGCCTAGTGGTTACAGTGGTGGGCTTGGGCGTGGAGGACCCAGGTTCCCAGCCCAGGGCTGCCCACAATGGTAAATCACTGGGGGCCCCTGAGCAAGGCCCTTAACTCCCAATTGCTCCCCGGGGCGCTGCCCTGCTAGCAGCCCCACTGCTCACTAGTGAAACTAGTTGATGGGTTAAAAGCAGAGACTAATTTCGGTGTGCATCGTACATACAGCGTGTGCACGATGTCCACACTGACAAGAAAGGGAAGAAGAAGAAAAAAAAAAAAAAAAAAAAAAAAAAAAAAGTAAAACCAAATGTGAGTATGCTTGGTTGTTTGTCTCCGTCTGACAGGCTCTAACGTGGACAAGAACTGGCTGCGCTGACTCAGTCTCACCTCTGCGTAGTCTCATCTGCATCCAAGAAAAAAGCATAAGAAAACAAGACAGCAGTGAAACTAGTTGATGGGTTAAAAGCAGAGACTAATTTCGGTGTGCATCGTACATACAGCGTGTGCACGATGTCCACACTGACAAGAAAGGGAAGAAGAAGAAAAAAAAAAAAAAAAAAAAAAAAAAAGTAAAACCAAATGTGAGTATGCTTGGTTGTTTGTCTCCGTCTGACAGGCTCTAACGTGGACAAGAACTGGCTGCGCTGACTCAGTCTCACCTCTGCGTAGTCTCATCTGCATCCAAGAAAAAAGCATAAGAAAACAAGACAGCAAAAGTCCATTTGTTTGGGTATCGTACTGGCATATACAAACTGTCTAAGCCAGTGGTTAAAAAAGAAACATTGGTGGAACCATATGCGTTTTAAAATCAGAAGGGAAGTTGGTTGTTTGGAGGAAAATGTTTCATCTATGACAACTACACTAAAGTCAAGAAACATGAAAAATACCTTCAGCCTTGTATTTGTTCAGTGTTCGTCAAATAGCACTGTAATGCACTTTAACATTTAATATGCTCATATACGCCTGTAAGGACTGAGATGTTGCTTTTATTGTTTGTTTGTTTCTTTGTGGGTTTCTTTTTTCCATGAACAATGCACAGACATCCATTCCGGGGGAGATTGGCAGCTGTACTGACTTCTTTTCTATATATGTGAATAATGTTTGTCACTGTCCACTGCTAAAATCAAATTCAATCCAATTTAATTGTCTGGAAATTATTATTTTTTTATCCCTTTCTGGGTTGGCGGTAAGCAACAACTGCCTCACAAAGGCAGTTCCTTTTGTCTTTCTCTCTTGGCATTGTGTTAACGCACACATATAACTCCAGAGCTGCACACTGCCAAACATCAGCATAAACAGAGTTCTCCACATCTGATGAAAATCACTTCATTAAGGCTTTATGATTAGCGGCACCTGGCTGCAACCATCAAAAACAAAGCTGCAAGTTACCCGATTGCATGCTGTGATAACAGAAAAAGGAAAAAACACACAATGTGACTGTGAGTGTAATAACAAAGTGTCTCCAGATGATGGCAGCATCGCAACTTTTAGAACTTAAAAAACACAAAACAGGAAAAAGCCTCGTTTGTCCCTCTGCGGCGTCCGTGGCTGAGCGGCCGTTAGTTTGAATGTTTGGCGGGTGTCCGTCTGCGTCTGTTTTTGTTGTCACGGTGTTGCTCGAAGAGACTCCGGTAAAGCTCATTCTAAATCATTCATTGTCATGTTTTGTTTGTTTGTTTTTTATTGTGTCAAAGGCGAGTTTTATGTAACACGTCAAGCCAATCTAGCGTTTGTGTTGCAGCTTTCCGGTAAAATCAGTTTGGTTGACTGTCTTCGCCGATGGCTTCATGTTTGTCAGTTAGTGTTCTTGTTGATACATTTACCAGTTAATTGTGCTTGTAATTATTTTGGAATTAATTTTGAAGCTTCAAAATATTGACACAATTAATCAATTTAACGACAAATACTCAAATCATTTACGTTTCCTCCTTTGTGTGTGTGTGTGTGTGCGCGCGCGCGTGTGTGTGTGCGCGCGCGCGTGTGTGTGCGCGCGCGTGTGTGTGTGCGCGCGCGCGTGTGTGTGTGCGCGCGCGTGTGTCACTGTCTCTCTCTCTCTCTCTCTCTCTCTCTCTCTCTCTCCAATGGGCAATCTGAGTTTGTAATTACTCACTATTAGATGTTTTAGAGCGTGGTAAAAGCCATTTAAGTGATTTTCCGCGTAGTTCAATGTCATCCGTCTGTTTCTTTAGACAGCATGGCCTCCTCTTCCACAAGCACAGATGAAGGAACGTTTAAAACCCCTAAAAGTGTCCGTGTGAGGAGCTCTGGGAGCAGCGGGGCCGCGACTCCCATCACCATCCCGGCCTCGCCTTTCATGAAGAAGCTGGGCTGTGGGACTGGAGTCAACGTTTACCTGATGAGCAGGTTTGTTTTCCTCCCCGATCAAGTTTCCATTCCAGTAGATTCACGCTTCAGTTCATTTCTGTTTAGTCATATCTAACATTTCTTGTTGATTGTTTTGTCTTTTATGCGGTTCTCTCCTTTATTGAAAGACTATTGTACATATCAAGTCTCCCTCATGAGTACCTGTCTTAAACTGAATATATTTTTTCTTTAGGCTCATTAAAACACTACAAACAATTTGAAGATCTAATTTTTGGCTTTACCGCAGCCTACTGTGCACATATTACTTTTCGCGCCTTCTAATAACCATGTGATAAAGGAAGTAATCTAAAATGTTTTTGTTAATATTCAAAATAATCATATTTTTAATTGCAGTCAGAGCATTTACATTTGATGACTATGCTTTCAAAAAGAATGACCATAATGAAAGACAATTAATATCCTATTTGTAGCTGTTTGTTTATTGCTGTGTTCTTTCTCCAAGCTGCAACTTATGCAGTTTTTCTAAATCTCCGTGTATATGTAATAAAACTAAACACCTTCACACCGTGTTTTCTTTTATATCTAATTTAGAATGGAAAAGCTAAACGCATCGCCGTGGGCTGTAAAGAAGATCAACAGCAAATGTGCCTCCAGACAGGTGGCCGTTTACCAGAAGCGGCTCAATGAAGAGGCAGAAATCCTGAAGGGAATCAGTCACCCAAACATTGTTGGTAAGACGACCGGGAAGAGCAGGCACGTCTTATGGTGCTTGAAAATATATTTGCGCAGATATTTCTGTCAAAAATAAAAAAGGATTATGTGGGGTTTCCTCATAAGAGGTTTGTACCTCAAGATGAGCAGATTTCTGTCAACAAAACAAACTTTGTCAGAACTAGTTTCTAAAGCTGGATGGAGTTTAAACTGGGATAGCTGCAGCTACATGTAGTGCTTTAGTTGTATTTATTTAAGGTTACAGCTATAGCCATGGTTTTTAATTCACTTTATTTATATAGCTCACATTTATAATTAAATCTCTGTCTCCATTTCTCCTTGAAGTCTGGAGTCTGGGAACTCTATTGAGATAATGGAAAACTATGAGGTCTTTAGGACACAAAGTAGCTTGGACATTAAGGACTTTATATATTAGGAGGGGTGTTAAAGCAAATCTATTATTAAAAACAGGAAGTTAGTTTGTGCTGGTCATGTGGTAAAGATTTATGCAAAGACATCCATGTGAAACGTCATCCTCCAAGCGCATCCATGTGGTTACAGGTCTGGAGCCTGAAGGAGTAGTCACGTTGTCCGGCATTGAGTCAGCTGTGTGGATTAATTACTCTCTCTGTGCCATTGTCAAGGTTTCCGTGCCTTCGCCACAGCAAAAGATGGCTCCAAGTGTCTGGCGATGGAATATGGAGGAGAGCAGTCCCTCAATGACCTCATAGAGGAGAGGAGGAAGAGCAGCCGGGAAGCTTTTCCTGCAGCTAAGATAGAGAAAGTGGCACTGCATGTTGCTCGTGGCCTGCAGGTAAATCATGCACACAGACCTGGTTTCTGTCTGGTGTTACTGTCCACGTCACAACTGAGCCGAATCCAGTTACAGCTGGGTCCCTGTCCCTGTACTCGTACCTCGTATGACTTCATTCACGCCGTTATTTACAAGAAAACCTCTGATCTGAGTAAGAGAACAGTGTTTATGTTAAATTTTGGTGTCCCTGTAAAACACGAAGCCTCTCAAAACAACAGTTTTCTGTTTTCCTAAATCATATTTGTCTCCTCAAGATCAGACAACTTTGAGATTATTGTAAGAAATTGGGATTGATTGACAAAATATTAACACATTATACTGTGAAGTTGCATCGTGAGAGTTTAATTCGAAGTCATTAAATTCTCTGCAGTATCTTCACAATGAGAAGAAGCTGCTTCACGGTGACATGAAGTCATGTAATGTGGTCATCAAAGGTGACTTCGAGACTGTGAAGATCTGTGACGTTGGAGTTTCTCTGCAGCTTGATGAAAACATGAGAGGTAAATATTTACCGCCATCGTCGAAGCAACCAAGCAGCTTTGCTGCGAGTACAGAATCACGCAGCAACGGTTGGGTGTGATTAGGATGTGACTCCAGAAATCATAAAACATCAACTTAATTATGATCAACATCATAATTCTGTAAAGTCTGAAGCTGACATGTTGTGCAGAAATTGCTACAGAGCTTCCACTTTCTCTTTCCTCAGTGTCTGACCCAAACGCGGAGTACATTGGCACCGAGCCGTGGAAGCCGAAGGAAGCCCTGGACGAGGAAGGAGGGGAGATCACAGACAAGGCAGACATCTTCGCCTACGGTCTGACTTTGTGGGAGATGATGACTCTGGCCATGCCTCACCTGGAGATGCTGGAGGGGGGTGATGAGGAGGAGGAGGATGAAGGTGAGATATGGCCACATATACTTTGCTAGAACTTACTCTCATACAGAACAAATTAGGAATTGGATAACAGGTTTTCACGTTTTCAAATTTGGAGATTTATTTTTTTATGTTTTACAGTAACTTTTTTTTAAATATTCCCTTACAAACTATCCTTTTATCTATCTATATAAATATAAATTTGCATGCCATGTGAAGTGTTCTGTTTACATTGGAAGTGTGAGTTTATTCAGACTTGATAAAATTCAAACTAATAGTAAATCTTTTGAGAGCTTATATTGGGTGTTTGATTTTTCATAAATGCCTGTGAAAGATAGAGAGTGATTATATTTTATATTTTGCTCATTTTTACTTTTTATTTCATCCATTGTGTTTCTAAAATTTATAATTGCTGCTTAAGAGATTCCCTACTGATACAGTCACATGACCTCCAGCTTCATAATCTAAACGTAGTTGGAAGCTGCTGCCTTACAACGTTTACAGGAAAGTGTCGGTGAGTTTGTCGGAATGCTGCATGTTTTTCAGAGGACTCAGTTGAGGAAAGTTTTGATGAGGATGCCTACTATGAGCGGCTGGGGACGCGACCGATGCTGGATGCTGAAGCCCTGGGAAGTTCTTACCGGAGGATGGTGGAGCTCTTCTATCTCTGCACAGAGGAAGACCCCAAGAAGAGACCGTCAGCAGCTCGGATCGTCCAGGCGTTGGAGAGCAACGCCCCGCTGGATAAGGCACCCTGCGGTGGGATTTTCAGCTGAGTTACTCCTCTGTGCCTTTTCACTTTTTAGCTTCATGTTAGGAATGTTGTAGGTTTAATATGTAACATTTTTATTAAGTAAATCATTATTTATATTTGAAATTGCAGATTAAGACATAACCTGAATGCACTGTTCCAATTTTCCAATCTGAAACTAAACTTCATGAAATGTTCAGGTTTAGTTTCCATGTGGAAACTCACTTATTGGTTAAATCCTTTTCACTTTTTTCTGTAAGTTTCTTTTCTATTATATCTATTGTTCCAACTATAATTGTTTTTCACTCGTTTGTGAAATGTTCTTGTTTGTCTAAGTATAAATGTTTTGTACTTTCAACACTGCAACTGTAAAGTTTTTCCAGATATGTTTTAAGACAAAGCTTTTTGTGAAATTAAAATTAAAGTCTTGTTGCATCACATGATCTGGGCTCATCTTTTCTGACAGCTGAGTAAATCTTACGTTTATTGCATCTAAATGTTTATGGTTGTAGCTTATGCACATCACAAGATCAAGTTCAGAAATAGTTTAATTTCAATTGAAGCATGAGTAGGAATTTCCTTTTAATTCATAAACTGGAATGTTTGTTGTAATCCAGACATTTATCACAAATTTAATTTCTTACTTGCAGTGAAAAGCTGAACAGGTGATGCCACTTCAAAAATTTTTATGAAATGTTAGAATCGGAAATGCCAACAAGACGGAAAAAGTTTATTAAAATTATGTACAAGAACAAAAGTGGCTTTCATTTAACAGGTCACTTTATCAATGTTAAAGGAAAAAAATTATGAACAGAACCAGAAAAAATGACTTCAGTACTTGTGACACGAACACACTTTTATAAGATTTACGATGAAACTGGCAGCACTGAATGAAGCATAAAACACTGAACTTCCATCATCTCAAACACAGACAGGCTGTATGATTATAACCGCTTTTCCACAGAACGACAGCCGGAACACCTGCATATGAAGATATTGCTCGTCAGCGCTGCAGCTTAAATCAACATCTAAAACGTTTCCAAATCTCACGCAACAAAGTTGTAAACGAGGAAGGTGGGCGTGCTGCAGTATTTGGTGGCAAACTGTTTTCCCTCAACTGTTGGATCTGAGAAGGCGATTTCCTCCTTGGTTAGATGACTGCCGTACAAAAACGTGCTCCTAGAATTAAAAAAAAAATAAAATAAAATTATGCATAGCAATACATTCTTTCAGATTTACGTCACCTCTTTGGAGAATCGTTGCAAACTTGATATAGAGGCACTTTTATAAAACTGGAAATACGATCTGGAGATGAAAAAGAACTTTACCTCCAGATTACGAAAAACAAAACAAACGCTTCATTTGAGTAGGTTGCATAAATCAAACTTGTTAACATGCCAATGTTACACTCAAACACTTGTGGGGTGTTTCTGTATTCTGGCAACACGTGAGTTTGAGCCATTTTAGGATGCAGTTACGCTCCACGGTGGTTACAATGAACTTGTAGTTGTATAATTTATTATTTGAATAGTTGTTTTTTTATACATGTATCTAAAGCACATGTGCACATGAATGTATCAGTGTATATTTGTATGCATGTGTAAATATGTACTTGTGCATATGTATTGTACATTCATGCATAGCAAGATGCTTAGATGTTTACACACTGATCTTTTGTGTGTACAATTTACTTATTGCTTTCTCTGCCTACAATGTATATGAATATGTATTAGATAACAGCATATATGTCTCCATATCCCTATATATGTGGTCATGCTTCGATGCATATTATATAGATAGCTTTTTTAAATACTGCCCCTACACCCCCAAACACTCAGGTATGCAATAGTGAATAGAATGCTCCTCCCCCTTTTCTCTGTCTTCTTTTTTATTAAAACACCTTATTGTCCTGTGTCCACCTCTATTCCTTAAACGACACATTTTTACTCCCTTTTTTTCTTTACACACATTAAAACAGACACCACACTGCACCACCACTGTCTTGTCTCTCTCTCCATTTCTAGTCTGTTCACACACACGGTCCTACCAATTTGGTATCAACCATTAACATATATGCAAACAAGGGAAAAAACAAAAATGAACTTGTAGTGACGCTCGTAGGTGGAGATGTTACCATCAGCAGCACACTACCAGGTGATCAGAGAAGCAATATTGCAGGCAGTGACTAAACATGATCTTTACACAAAAATGTAAAAAGTCGTTTTCACCATGCCATTATTTACATTAAAATAAATAAAAATCTCTTTACTGCTTTTATACGATTTAAAAGTAACGTTTCAGCCAGCTGTTAATGATGAATTGATCAGCAGATGTGCAGACTTTTTTTCCCTTTTTTTAACAGTTGAAAGTACTGTATGTTTTACTTTGCAGGTTGTCAAGATAAAAACCTATTTTTTCTGAAAAGAACGTGAAAGCACAACTGGTTTTTAAAAAAAAAAAAAAAAAAAAAGCATTTCAGCAGAAACCCCCAAGGACCAAGACTGGGGGTGAAGGGTTTTCAGTCACATGACCACAGTCCCCCTGCAAGTGTCAACCACGTCCTCTGTAGACCAGAGCACTCTGCAACAGGACCATGAGTTGAAGAAAGTTCAACCACTTCTTCAACTCTGCAGTTACATTTTACTGTTAATGGCTCACAAGCAAATCTTAAAAAAAAAAAAAAAAAAAAAAAAAAAGCTGGGTAGACATAGTTTTGGGGGTGGCCTAGTCCAGGAGTCAGCAATCCTGGTCCTGAAGAGTCCTGCCTGTCTCAGACGTTTCCCTGCTTCGTCACACCCTCGTACAAAAGGATTGTGTCATTAACAGACTTCTGCAGACCGAAGACTGATGCTCAAACAGGAAACGACTCCTTACAGTTGATGTTGCTAAAGATAAACACAAGCTATCAGGTCATGATGGACCTTCAGGTCGTCCACGTGACTCTTCTTCTCCTTATTTTGTTTAATACTGTATATTATATAATATATATAAGTTGTATTTGCCCAACATAAAAACCAAAATGATCACACGATTTTCCATCGTTTTGATCCTCCAAATCATAAATAAAAGACACTACAAGAGTAATAAAAGTAACTCTTTTATCCTACCTGACTGTGTCCATCATGCGGGTAGCGATCCGTTTCCGTCTGGCCAGGCTAAAAACCCAGATCCGACTGATCCCACACAGAGCTTGTTCTGGGACCGTGGAGCAGCACCAGGCTCTGTGTCGCTCCATGAAGTTGTCTTTAGTCACATCCGTGTGTTGATCCGGCTGTTCAAGGACCCTGTAAGCCTGAGGGAGACGAGACCTCTTCAGCGAGCATTACATGAACGTCAGCGAGCATTACATGATCTTCACCAACTTCATGAAGTTTGAAGACTGTACATGGTGCTTTGATCAGCGCGGACCGGCCGTTTAAATGGAATGGCGTAAGAATGCATACATCCCAGCAAAAACACCCCCCCTACCTGTCGTAGGGGTTCAGCAACGAGGCACCCCACCACCAGACGCTCCGCGTTTATGAACAGGTAGGTCTTAGCCTGCGTTGGTTTGCTCAAAGTCACCTGCTGGAAGCCCAGCTCGTTGTCAGCAATTCGCCGCACATCCTCAGCCTGAAACCCAAGCAGCAGAAGCCATGAAGACCAGTATCAAAGACCAGGTCTGCACACAATCAAAGATTACTGCAGCCACCTTTTTAACAGCGTATCTGGGATCGTCTGGCAAGACCAGGAGAATTTTTCCATCCCAGAACTCCCCCACAACCCGCTCCTTCTTCCAGCCCTGGAAACACGAGAAAACAAAACACAGCAGTTGCAGGACAACAGTTTCACCTGCCAGACAAACTTCTGTCAATAACTTCAAAGCAACTTCGGTGTCACTGAATTTAGGTGCAGACACTTGAATAAAATATAAAACCACAACTTGTTAAACACTAAAGACAGTAAAGTTTAAGAGACTACATTATTGATAATGCTGTGATCAGGCTGTTCCCAAAAATCCAACAACATTCATCTTTTTGAATGGAGGTAGTTTGGTAGAGTACCGATTCAGCTTATGAAGACCAGTAAAACTGAAACGAGTACAGGCCCTGAAATGTACAAAATCCCAACACTAACTGGATCTCTCGTCATAATTTTAGTATAAAAATAAAAAAAAAACAGACAACTCGACAGGCTTGAATAAAACCACGGGTGAGGAAAAACTCGCTGCGTCGTCTCTGCACTGTCAGATATTTGTGTTTACATGTAGTAAAGTAAAGAATACCAGAACAATAAGTGCAACTAAGCACCAAGACCTTCCAGAGCTCAATAAACGTGTTTGTACACTTTCAGATGCGTCTGTGGAGAGTTAAAAGACACTGGAGGAAGATGGGAAGTCGCACCACAAATTTGATGGAGTTGAGGAACCGCTGGTGGAACTGGGTATGCTGGAAATTGTCCTCCGGGTTGTCGGCGCTGTAAACCATACCACAGGAGCTGCAGGTCACTGGTCCAAACTGTTTCTGACCAGCATCCTGAAGAACATACACCAGTCAGATAAAACAAGAAAATGTCATCTCTAATCTCCTTCAGCCTCTGTTTTTTGGTTTCTTTTACTTAAATACATCACAAGGATGCCGATGACGCTGGTAACTGATGGGAAAATAATTAGGACATGCCTTTAAGAAGGCTGTTATGTCAAATTACAAGGTTGTCAAGACAATGAGTGCATTTGTAATTTGCACACTTCAATAAAATGGTCAAAGAACAGTTTGGGTATTTTTGCATTTTGTGAAAAAGCAGCAGTGTAAAATGTCTCTTTATAAAGAAATAAAACTGTACCGTATAAAAAGACATTTTAGTGTCCCGCCCCACAAGATTAACTGGTTTTAAAGAATATATTTCTAGGTCCACTGATGATCAAATGTGCACCATCAATTCTTAAGGATGAACAAAAACACAGAAAGAGGATTAACTTACAATGATGAGCTGGTCGCTGTCCTGCTTCTCCTTCTTCCTGCGAAGGCTTCTTTCCTTCGTTGCTGCAGGAGTCGGTTGTGAAGTTACGGAGCCAGACGGGGCGCTGCAGGACACCGGAGGCTGCGGAGCAGGATTCTTTAACCTGCAGAACAGGAAAAAATTATTTTTTTTATTATTCTGAAATGCAGTTGGGTTGGTGGGTTTTTTTTTTGTAAAATAAGTGGTAAAACTCACCTTTTGGAGGCCGAACCAAATATAGGATACACTGCGGCAGAATCTTGACAAAAATATTAAAAAAAGTGATGTTAAGACATTAATATACAAGTGAAAAAAAAAAAAAAAAAGCCTAAAGTGTATGTATGTATAGTCATATTTACAGTTATTACTCAAAAATGTCCCTTTAAGGATTAAGAGTGTTATTTACACTAAATTCAGATTGAAACACTTTGTGTTTAAACATGCAGACCGTTCGAGGTGCTGGTGGGACGTCTGTCTCTCAGGTTAAAGTCAGACTCAGACTCAGAGCCACCTCCTGTCAAACAGTCATCCTGGACCAAGAAATAAAAAATAAACAAACATCTTTAAAATGTAAGAAATCAATATGCTGTTTTTCAGCCACAAATACATGTGCTAAGATTACACTTTTAAGTGTGATTGAAAGCCAACTCAAGTCCTTCAAATACATCTCCAGCACAACAAATGTACAAACATGTGACGTGTGTACCTGAGGACTGAAGGCCAAAGCAGCAGGTTCCACGCTCGTCGGGGTCCTGGGTAACATAATCTTATTAACCCGGCTAACTTCATTTTCTGTCAATTCTTTAGGGGAGCTGAGGAACAGACAAGCTGATCTTTAATCAACAGTTCTGTCAAACAAAGCGAAGCTGATCATCTCAGCATCTAAAGACTACAGAAGTTGGGAAACATCTTCCTAAGAAGGTTTAAAACAACTAAAGTGCACTTTTAGTCAAGTACCTCGAAGGCTGAGGAGTTAGAGGCTCTTCGTCTCTGGAGTCCATCCAGTCAGTGGGATCAAACTTCGATCTCGGCTTATTGCTCACCTGCTTCTCCTCCTTCCCGATTTGCTATGAAGCAGCAGGACAAAATATTTACATCAACCTCCAGAGTAGGAAACAGCAATGAGCAAATCACAATAAGTAAAAAGGGAAAAAAAAAAAAAACACACAACAGCCCACACACATACAAAAATAAAATTAGCACAAAAAAGTGAGGAAAAGGTGTGTTAGGTAGATTATTTTTTTTGTTGCAACAATGGCGACAGTGAGATCTTTCGGTGGACGCAGTGTGATGATGTGGGGAGACACCTCCCTCACTGGAAAAAAAGAGGCTCATCATCACTGAAGGCCAACTCAATGCAGAGAGAAATCAAAATGAGATTCTGAAACCAGTGGCAGTCCCCCATCTCCACAGTCTGGGACCAAACTACCCTCTGAGGTGACAACCGTTGCAGTCGTCACCGAGTAGGGCTTATCAGAGACCACCTCCAGAGTTTGGTAGTGGAGAGGATGGAATGGTCTGACAGCAGTCCTGACCTCAACCCCATCAAACTCTTGTGGGATCAGCTTGAGCGTGCTATTCGTGCAGGGGCAGAGATGGACACCCACCTGTTCTGGTTTGCTCATCCCTTTAGCAGACTGCTGCTTTGGTTTCCTGCTCATCACCTGTGGTAACGCAGCTTTGCTTTTCACAGGAACCGAAGTGTCTCTGGATGAAGACTTTGAAGTAGACTTTTTGTACATGGATGTAGGTTTCTTTCCTGTACCGAAGAAAGCAGCTCCGACGTAGATGTTTGGCCTCGGCTTCCGACAAACACTGAAAATAATGGTGTTCTTGGACTCTATTGGTTTGCTGCTGGAGGGCGCAGAAGTGTTGGTGGGTGTTGCTTTATCAGCAGTACTGTCAAATTAAATGATGGAAAAGATGTTAATACATCTAAGTAATGTCTAATCATGAAAAGGGTGAATGATATGACAGTTACATGCATGACAACAAACCTGTTGCTGAGTTTGGGCAACTTTGCCATCTTTAGAGCTGATGCATAGCTTTTGATGTCCACCTTTCCCTTTTTACCAAATCCCACTAAGGCATTCCTGGATTTTTTAGCTCCTTTCACTTTCTTTTTTGTTTTCTTTGCTGGTTTTTTGTCCAAAGGAGGGAATGAAACAGTGGGGAGAGGAGAGGGCAGACACTCCTTCATCACCTTCCTCTCAAGAGGGGTGAGATAAACGGCCTTCTGCGTGCCATAAAAAGAGCTTGTCTGCAGGGAAAGCTTTGATGGCGTTTTAGGAGGTGAGCAGGATGGCGACCCTTGAAAAAGCAGCAAAAATAAATAGATAAAGACACTGAAAATGTATATAAGAGTGAATGTTTTTTCAGTTCATAAAAGCAGCATATTGGTCTACCTCCTGCTTTACGTGGGGATTTATGAGGCGAGTAGACCTCTCTTAGAGATCTGCGCTTCACCGGCGACATTTCCACTTTCCCCCCCTTCTTAGTTGGGCGACTGATGTTAAGAGCAGCAACAGAGGCAGATCAGGAGCAAGTACACGTGACAAGGATTTTATGAAAAACTACAAGGTGAAAATGGAGTTGAGCAGCAATTACACACACAGGGACAGCGTGGGAGCCAATCAGAGAGTCAACTACTAAATGTTTAATACCTGTACATTCACAGATTACCTGTTAGAGTCCAGGGATGAGAGCTTCCGCTTTCTGGAAGTGGTGGGAATCATTTTAAACGCTCACCTAGAAAATGTTACATTATAAAAATGTTTTTCTGGTTAAAAAGAAGTAAACACAACTTAAAATATCCAAGCTTAGTAGTGTTTTTTTAATGACAACTACGTGGCCAATGATTTAACGGATCCACAAGACAAATATACAAATTAAGTAATATATACTGTATATGAAGCGTTAGCAACGCTGTCAATGGAGTTTTAAAAAGAAAAAAAAAAAAGAAGAAAAAAAAGCGCAAATATAGAAGCAGACGCATAATTGGCGGGATGATCCGCTTATGTAAATGTGAATCCTCCTGGTGTCCACAACAAACTACCGACCGTGGCAGCAGTCAAGCGGTCGTTTACGCTTAGAAATGTGTTAACTACCTGCGATTTAACTAAATTACACAGTAAAATGACGTCAAGATGCCAAATGGTTCCTGTCAGACGTTTATACGAGTGTTACCTTTTCGGCATGCAAGTAATTAAAAAACTAAAAAACTTTCAGAAACGAGAAAAAATATTACTAAACGACAAAAAAATAGTAGGCTTCGTGTAACTTACCGAATAGGTTAATGTCCTGCTACCGAAAACGATGTTTTTGGGGGGTTTTTAAGTCTAAAACCTGAACCACGGAGGACACTGGAAGACCCGTCACGCGCGTTTCTCTCCTGACTTTTTTGAACTGCGCGCGCCAGTCTAAAAATAGTTGCACAACCCGACCGGAAACGGAAGTAGAATGCGTTCAAGCCAAGAAAGGCGTGGACATAGCTCTGCTACTAAGTTTCAAAGTAAAACAAATTACTTCTAATATAGATATAAAATATATAAAATATATAAAATAGATAGATAGATAGATAGATAGATAGATAGATAGATAGATAGATAGATAGATAGATAGATAGATAGATAGATAGATAGATAGATAGATAGATAGATAGATAGATAGATAGATAGATAGATAGATAGATAGATAGATAGATAGATAGATAGATAGATAGATAGATAGATAGATAGATAGATAGATAGATAGATAGATAATCTGTTAGGGGTTGCAGCAGATCTATATACAAATAAATAATAAACATAATATATAAATCTATATACAACATATACAAAAAAAACAGCATAAGAAGAGAATAAAGATGAAAAATAAAATATATAAGTATATGAATTATAAAATAAAAATTTGCAAAAACAGATAAATGTAAACATAATGCAAATAAAATAATTACAATAAAACAGCTAATATAATATATATATATAATATAAATATAATGAATATAAACATATGGGGAAGCCTGTTGACTCTCTGGGTTGGTATCTGCCGCCCACAGGCGAGTTATTGAACAGAGTTATGGAATGGAGACTTACCAGACACGGTTTAACAGGTAGCTCGGGAAAAACTGGGCTTTTATTTTGTAGGTCGACGTACCCGCTTCACCACAGCCGACCAACAACTTCCTGGGGTCACTTTGTGCATGCAGAAAGTGACAGCCGGAACAGTCGTTTGGCGTCCAGTCGGTTATATGTTGCAGTGTTTTCTGTCGACCTGTTTGTTAGAACAGAAATACACTTTTTATTTGTTTTGAGCGGGTTTTAACTCCGGTAAAATGGTTTTCTACTTCACGAGTGCCGGTGAGTGGAGCAGCGCTGCCGTTAGCCGGTTCGCTCTTTAAATGTCGTTTGTTTTTTTTAATGTCTCCCGTTTTAACACCAGCTGCGATTCCTCTCACTAACTGCTTTCCTGTGTCCCCTGCAGTCGTGGACCCTCCTTATACTATTTACATGGGGAAAGACAAGTATGAAAGTAAGACTGTTGACACTTTTCTGCACCTGCGATCACACGCGTGTTAATGAAGCACAAATGAACGAATGAATGAACCACTTCACTTAAAATGAAACTGTTTCTGGCAACAGATGAGGATCTAATCAAGTACGGATGGCCTGAAGACATCTGGTAGGGAGCTGGATCCCAGTTGAGTTTGAGCTTTGAGCATCTTCTGCGTTTCTTTTAAAATGATATCATCTGATCTCTCTCTCTCTTTTCTGATATCTAGGTTTCATGTGGACAAACTGTCGTCCGCTCACGTTTATCTGAGAATGCCAAAGGTAAGCACTGCGGTCAGCTTATCTCAGTAAAGCATAAATTCAACCACACCCACAGTTTCACCGCCACAATGTTTGTTTTGATGTAATTCCTAGGGTAAAATGATTGACGATATTCCTACAGAGGTGCTGATAGACTGCGCGCAGCTGGTGAAAAACAACAGCATCCAAGGTAACTTGGGATTGTTCTGCTCGCAGAGGCCGCTTCCTGCTGTTTTTGTGCTGATTGTTTTGTTTGTTGTCAGGCTGTAAGATGAACAACATCAACGTGGTCTACACACCGTGGGCCAACCTGAAGAAAACGGGAGACATGGACGTCGGACAGATCGGTTTCCATCGGCAGAAAGAGGTGAGCAGGCCACTTTTGAAGTACTGGGAACAACACACAGACCATCTGTATAAAGTTTCAGTAAAAAATAAAATCCAGAATCTAATGCTAAATACCATAACCTCTGGTTGTTTATATTTACCTCTCTGTCGTGGCCTTCTGCTCGTCTTTTTGCAGGTGAGGATCGTGGCGGTGGAGAAGAAGGTCAATGAGATCATAAATCGTCTAGAGAAGACGAAAGCAGAGCATTTCCCAGACCTGGCGGCGGAGAAGGAATCAAGAGACCAAGAGGAGAGGAACGAGAAGAAGGCTCAACTCCAGGAGCAGAAGAGGAGAGAGAAGGAGGAGCAGAAGAAGAAGAAGGAGATGGAGGAGCTCAGGTGGGCTGCACATCCAGGAGCAAGTTTTTGTAAAATGATGTCACATCGAAAGGTTTTTTTCTTTGATTGTCTTATCAGACTAGAAGTAAATATGGTTTAAAAAGGTTTCTCAGATTCACGTGGTTGCTTTCTTATGATTGATTATCACTTTAAACTAAATGATGAATGTATAGCTGCCAGATAGTCAGTTAAATATGGCATGGCAACGCTGTTATTGTCCCTTAACTTTGAACATTAAATAAACATCCGGAGTGCAAACAGTTTTGAGTTTATTATATGGAGAACAAGAAGGGTGCAAACTTTTGTTGGGGACCAAAATGAAATCAGTTCAGGGTGTTTTTAGTTTACTGTAAAAGGACAATTCATGTTGGCACGAGACACATCGATCTGCATTAAAATAAGTTGCAGTTTTAAGTGCTGACTGGACACAAATATCATCTCAGAACAAACCAGGTGGTTTTATCTTTGTATGTGTATAAAAGAACTGCTTTACAGACATTTTGTTCATTCACGAGTCCATGCAAGACGACGACTGCTTATATTGATGTCAATGTTTGTTAATCTTTACTTTTGTCTCTGCAGGAACTATTCTTCACTGATGAAAAGTGAAAACATGAAGACCAATGAGGTAAAGACATGATCCATAACTGTTAGGCTAAATATACAGATTTGTCTGAGAATATTTTAACTCTTTTTCTGTATACGTTGATATTATTGGAAGGTTGTTTTTTTGTGTTTTTTTTTTTTTTTGGTGTTTGTTTGAAAATGGAAAAGCATCCTAAATCAAAAGGCCCTTTTATGATGATCTTGTACGTTCCTAACTGGCCCTGCGTTGTGTGTCTGCAGGATGGATACGACTCTGATGACTTCATGTGAAAGGTGAACATGAGGCAACAAAGCAGATGGACGATTTGCTACCAGGACTCTTCCCCTGCTGCTTTTAAACAAAGGCAAATTGATACTTTTTTTTTTTTTTGATTTTGGCGACTCCAAGCAGAAAGCAGTCCCACGGGGAAGGTGCAGCGTTTTGTCGTTCAGAAACTGTTTCTTTACTGAGCTGGCTGACCTCTTCTTCACACAATGACACAGAACTCCATGGGAATAACAAAGACTGAGATGACTGTACGGTGTTTGATGGGGTGTTCAATGCCATATCCATGATGATTAAACTGGTGTTCTCTGTATGTGTGCATTTATTTTTAATGTCTCATAACATCTGTTGAAGTTGCACTTCCCCCAAATCCCCCCACAGTGCTTACTTAGTACTTTTGCTGTTTTTTTGGGGGTTTTTTTTTTGGTTGTTACTATAGTTCAAAATATAGTACAATTTATCTGGGTTCCATGTCTTGAAAAATTACAGTGAGTAATGTTTCATTTAGTGATCAAATTCAGCTTCCTAAATGAAGAAGGGTGCGTTAACTGATGTGAACAGTGTAAAAAAGTAGTAAGTAGTAAGGAAAACAATAGTTTGGAGGATGCGGGCATCGATCCCGCTACCTCTCGCATGCTAAGCGAGCGCTCTACCATTTGAGCTAATCCCCCTCCACAGCAGGTCACGTGTCGTTTGGCTTAAATTGGTGCACAAACTGATGATGTTCATGTGAATGAATGAATTAACGTGAATGAATTGCCGTCAGATACACTTACCACATAATGATTTGGATTACATTCGTCTGCTGCTTGTCGAAGCAAAAGCAACTCAGTATGTCAAAAAATCGATTCAGTTATTCATTTGTTTCGCCTGAAGGTGGCAACACAGACATATCACGGTCTAGTAAAGCACAATAATAAACATTTATCCTAGCTCACTAAGCAATAACGGATAAAAACAGACTTAACAACAAACAAATCTTAACAATAAATTTAACGACAAATTGATCTCTCCAGGCTGCAGACGGGCAAAGCCAAAGCCTGACAGTGAACCTCTCCAACACGCCTACAACATGAGGCCCAGACCTCACGTTTGAAAGACTGGTCCTTAGAGTTGGACGGGAAACCAAGGCACGGACTCCTTCTACAAACGAGCTAGATGTTGTTAGTCACACCCTCATCTGTGCCCACAGTCAGCTGACCGTTTAACATAAGCTTTTTCTCACTAAAGGAAATAAATATCAATGGGAAATTGATTAAAAAAAGGGTTGGAGGATGCGGGCATCGATCCCGCTACCTCTCGCATGCTAAGCGAGCGCTCTACCATTTGAGCTAATCCCCCTCTCTGCAATGCTGTTCTCGTCCGTTGTCGGTCTTACTCTATTACTGATCAACACAATCGATTAGTTTGGATAGTATTTCAAAGGAACACTTTTTTTTCTCAGTGTCTGGTTGTTAATTGATAATAATTGTTAGCATAATTCACAACATAAAATACACAGACCAGAAATATAACTTGCAAATAATACCTTTAAATTTGTTTAAAAATTTATCTTGGAGGATGCGGGCATCGATCCCGCTACCTCTCGCATGCTAAGCGAGCGCTCTACCATTTGAGCTAATCCCCCAGTTGAACGGAAGGTATCTGTGATGTGACCTGTATGTTCTGGTATAAAATATTACTTCTACTATATTTCATATATTCCATTTCTGTTAAAACGGTCATTTTTCATAGTTTCCCTAGTTCTTCATTGTCATCTGTTGTATAAAGACTTTCTTTGTCTGCTGGTATGACATTGGTCAAATTTCTCGTGTTTTAGGCGAGTATTTGTTCTACATAAATATTGGTTATTTTTATGAATTTAGCTTAAGGCCAAAAGTCAAGAAAGGTTATTATTAAATGTAAAAGCGAAAAAAAAAGCACACCTCCTTCGAGCCGGATTCGAACCAGCGACCTAAGGATATCTATGAAGTTCCACTACAGTCCTCCGCTCTACCAACTGAGCTATCGAAGGGGATGGGATTGATTGGGGTGCATAGTTCATAAAAATTCAACTCATGGTATTGGGTAGAGGCAATGTTTGCATTGTCCGAAGACGCGCTTAAATTAAGACAAGCAAAACAAGAACCTACGCCGCGGCTAAGTTGGGACCCGGCGTCTCGCCCGTCCTCGGATCCTGCTGATCGACCGCCGACCAGTCCGCCTCCCGGGTTAACTCAGCGCTCAGCGCTTTGTGGTGTCAATTTTAAACAAATCATTTAGTGGTGTCCACATGCTGTGGAGATAATTTCAAGGCACTCCAGACACAATCTCTTCTTTTAACATACCATTTCACAACAGCGCATTTCTATCTGTCACCAAATTATTAATTTTGATGGACATGAACAGATTGGTTGGGACTTCTCCTGCTATCCACGTACTCTCTGAATGACAAATGATACCAGACCCTTTTGTCATTAGGGTGACCACTTGTCACAGCTGAAACTGCATCTTGTAGTTTCATGTCTGACAGCATCTTGGGTCCACTCTCAGTCACTTACCGAGTCATGAGCAGCCAGTTAAACCGCAGAAGTCCATTCTTGTGACTCCAGGTCTCTCAGCAGGCCAAATATTTGCAGTTTGTGAGGCAGCATCCTTTTCAAGGTCAACAAGGGAAACTGGGGTGGAAGAATCGAGTAGCATTGTAAAACTCTACTTTGAAAATCTACACTGAGCTCTGTGTTGGCCCGCGAGACTGGTGCTTGTATGCTCACAGTTTTAGATTAAGTCCTTTGTCAGCAAGAGAGGGATCAGTCACCTGTGGTGGGCTGTTGGTACGGTGCGGTGGCTCAGTACTGGACTCACTTGAGAGGTTGTATGAACGTCATAATCATCCACAGGTTGCAGTTGTACTTCTATTCATCTAATCATACTGTGTGAGTTGTATTTCATGGCTGGCCGATTGTCCATTTTGCACAAAGCCTTTTGCAGAGGATGTAATGCACTGCTTGATGTGTGATAATCGGGCTTATAAGGCCAAGACCAGATCTTGCCAGTGAGAACAGCAAGTACAACACGTCAAGTGTTTACAGGGTTGTATTTGATCACGTGTTCGGGAATTATTACTCACTATTATTCACTTTTTAAAGCAAGTCATTAGTAAAAGTTTTGTGTTGGTCATTGTCTTATTCCTTGGGTGCTGAATTTTCCAAGGCGTGGATTGTCAAAGGAAAGTCCAGCTCCGTTCTTCCAGATGAATACAATGTTTCTGACTGTTCGTCCTCGTCCTTGTGTGGGGGGGTTAGATCACAGAGCTATGCGGAGCCACTCGGCTGGGACACTTTGGACGGAGCCAGTTCTACATCGCTCTAAAGCTCATTGCCATCGCCCAGGCTGGGCTGCCTCTGAGGGTGGAGAGCCTCAACTCGGGTGAGTCTCAAACACGAATTTTCACTTTTATCACTGCCTGGTACCTTTTTTAGCTGTTATTATATTGTTTTCTTGCTGGTGGTTTATGATCACAATCCTGAGCTCTCTGAAAAGTACTTCTGGACTTTTCTCTGTAACTTCCAGATTCGGTGACATCTGGATGGTATTCTCTTTTTTTCTTTTACAGGGTCATTTATATCTTTGATTGTAGAAATTACCATTTAAAAGAAGGATGTTTGTCTATTGTTCGTCTTACTGACAGAACAATTTAACTCCTAAGGTATAAAACATTTCAATTTGCCTCTTCCTCAGCTATATGGATAAAAAAACAAAAACAAAAAAACCCACCTAATTTTCCTTTGATAAATAACAATAGGTGTGCAAAGTTTTATAAAGTTTCAGGGATATTTCCTGAAACATTTTCAAAAATCGTATTTGTTTATCACTTTTCATACAACATATGCATCAGAAAGCGCTTTAAAGGATTAAATCAGTAAAAATGATGCATCACATCCCAGTAATGAGCTAGCCGGTGTGGTAGCTGAATTGTCTTAGTCATTAGTTAAATCTTTAAAATAAAGTCCTGCCTTTACTTAACCTGGCATGTTTAATAAACCGTCATCAGTCGCTGCTGAAGTATTTTTCCAGTTCAAATCACACATCTAGTCAAATAGTCAAAAGCCCAGGATGGGTTCTCGCTCTGTCTATTTTGATGACCCATCAAGTGGAGACTTGTAAAGGCTTCGTGTAGCAAAGTATCCCAGAATGCAGTTTGTATCAACACGCAGAAGTGAAGGAGCAAGTTGGTGGAATGTACAGTAGTAAGATGTTTTCATACGAGAGGTAGTCCTTCTAATTAGTACTTCTTCTAATTAGTAGTTCTTCTAATTAGTAGTTCTTCTTCTGAAGTATTTGAACTATTAGAATAGTTTAAATGCAGATAGGACCATAAAAACAATGTCATATAAAGTAAAGTTTATAAACACTTCAACAAAGAAGCCCATGGTCCACTTGGGTATGGGTTATATTTTGGCAGTTTTTTTTTTTTTTTTGTTCTGTTAAACTTGAGACTTTGTTTTTTTAAGTTCTTGGACATTGTATCAGAGCCCCCAACGTGTCTTGTCTGGCTGCCTCTGATGCGTCGTCTGGCCAATGTGGAGCCTGGTACATATGCACACACACCTACAGGCTGCACAGACACATTCAATGACAGTTATTTACATCACTTTATTGCTATACTTTTACATATTTAGGTAAACTTTTGATCAAAACAGCCTCTGCTCAAACGTATGTTTGACTGTGATAAAACAGCAACTTGATCTTTTGTGTTTTCCACGTTTATATGTCCGAATGCTTCATCTAAAGATGTGTAGTGAAGCCAAAGGGCTGATGTGTCATTCTTCACCAGCTTCTTTTTACTCATCTGACTGAAAGATTCTCTCTTTATCTCAGTCTATCATCCCGTGTCATGCTCCTACTGCCGTAGCAACGGTGTGACTGGCTTCCGCTATCGCTGCCTCCGCTGCCGTGGTTACCAACTCTGCCAGAACTGCTTCTGGCGCGGTAACGTCAGTGGTTCTCATAGCAGTCAACACCAGATGAAGGAGCACTCATCCTGGGTGAGCCACTGTGTGGTTACTCATTTACACACCAGGGGGCACTCACTGGTTTTTTGTTTGTGTGCCTGTAAGTGTGTCTGCTTGTGTGGGAGTGACGTTTGTGAAGTCTGTTAGGAACGTCAGGCCTTACATTTGGACACTTGGACACAGACATGACATTTGGTCAACTGTTTCACTGTTAAAAGTAGGATTATAAACTGGTTTCAGATGATTTTATTATAAAACATGAATAAAAAAAACATCACGGTGTGTACAAATGTAGCAGATAACAGACATAAATAAGGACTAGGAGTCAGTAGATAAATATTGTAAAAGTAATGCCCAGAGATTCATTATTTTAACTGTTTATGATGCATTTATCTCTTAAAAGTCTGAATAGATTGACTCCGGCCTTCATATTTGCCATAAAATAATTAGAGATTGAGATATAGTTGCTAAATAATTTATTGCTGAATCTTGGCATTTGCGGGATAAAACTATGACTAGTGGAGCGTCTTCCTGTCTAAAAGATTCTTCTTCCCACGAGCAACTCAAACTCAAACTGCAGATTTGACATACCGTTTCCAGCCGGACTGATTTTTCTGTTTTGTTTTAGTCTTGATTTATGTGCTTCATCAGTATAGCACTTTATTTTACTGTAACACAAGGTGACAATCGCATTTACGTCTACCGCCTTTTTGAAGCGGTGTGCTGCAGCAGGCGTTTTTAAATGTCAGTCTAGTCACACTCACATGACACTGATGTGAAACTAACTTACAGAAGGTCAATGTGCACGTTTATGATAAACTCATGCAGTATTTTGGTAAATGTTGAATGTGTCATGGAATTATATGGAGATTATAGTTATAATCAGTAATTAATTAGTTAGAATCTTTATTTTGGACAGAAATCTGTTGATATTGTTACTGTGATTTTTTTTTTTTCATGTCATTGACATCATTTCAAAGTTGAGGTGTCTTATTTTTGTATTTGGACAGAATTTCTTGATATCTGGGTGCATTTGTGCTGTGCAGGAATCAATGTGATGTTGTATTTTCCTAAGTTGCTAAAGCAGTAAAATTAAAACAATATTCAGCCTAATAACATTAAATGGCACAAGGACATGTAGTAACTGTTATGTTGATATTTAACAGTGAAATAGTTTACGTGCAGCCTTTTGTTACACCAGATGTTGTCACTGATACTGGCAAACGCACTTAGAAAAGGCACATAATAAGAATGAGGGTACAGTCCCACCTATGAAGTAAATCGCTTTGGTCGCTCCTCCTCTCGTGGTGGATCCGGTCAGTTTAAACGGCAGCAGACTGGGTCATTACAGACCTGCAGGCGTTCACCTTATATTTAGTGCAGCAAACAGACTAAACCAAGCGCAGATGTAAGTACGAGTACCATGATGTTGTATGCGGTTTCTTTCTTTCTCCATTGTTATCAATTCTTTTCTCATTTATTTCCCATTGACTTTGAATCTGCATTTTCTCCCCTCCGTCCTTTTTTTTTCCTCTCTCCCTCTGTCGATCTTTGGCCTGTCTGTGTTTGCTCAGACCATTACCATTCCCTATTGCATGAATGCACTCAAAAGCACGTGACAGTGTCTGGGTCTGTGAGAGTGTGTTTTCTGATAGGCAGGTCTTTGTGCTTTAATGATTTCATTTATCTTTGCTCTGTGTTTACGCTGCTGATAATAAAGCTCTAATACATATTGTCTTGGTGCATGCAGACCCTCCAGACCAGCTGGGAACGCCAGTGAGGCCATGTTGTTGTCCTCATCAGCCGCAGAGTCCTCTAGAAGGTAAAAAAGAAAGACAAAACTACACAAGGAGAGCAAACATTGGTGTTAATGAAAGAGTTAGTGTTTGTTCTGTTTGAGAAGACTTTCGCACGGAAGTTTTAAACTCAACACACACTGAGTTTTTTTGTCTGCAATGTTTATAATTCCATCTACACTTGGCAGCAACTACTTATTTAATTCTCTTTTTTAGATCTGTACAACAGTAACTATTAAACAAAACAGTAACTATTTGAACTGTTTATTTCTATACTTTCTCATTTAAACAATTTTGTTGTTTGTGTGTGTCATGGGGGATTGAATGTTGCAACATTTGGTGCTTCAATCTTTTTCGGGCTATAAGAATTGCAATAAATGATATAATCTGTTAATTTATTCTGTTCATTTTTAATCGGTGCAATCCTTAAAAAAATGCAGCATTTATAGCCACAGCAGAGTAGAGAGTGCTTTGTCCTCTTTTTGACTTATTTCTAACATTTTCAAGTAAATGGAAAAAAGGCGCATCAATGAAACTCAAAGTATAAAAAATGCCAGTGAATTAAATTTTCTAGATTCTAGATTTTACATTGTAATAATGTTCTTTAATGAATACCAGTTTTTTACTTCATATCGAGCGAGTTAAGTACAGGCTAACTGTCTCCATCCTTGAAGGCCAAATGTATGTCAAGGAAAATGGTTTACAAAAATACGTTTACAATTTGCCTTATTTACAAAAGAACTGCAGTTCCAGCTGTGCACAATGAAAAATAAATAAGAAAGATTTGCAGGTTGAATTTATGAAGAATCTCAATATGTCAAAAATGTAGTTACAAAGTTGTGTAAAATCGGAAGTTGTGCTTATACTGTAGAGAAACGCTGCATTATTGACAGAAGGACAATGTTTCTGATCACACAGATACCCAGATGCACTTCCATCAACTACACCTTTCTGTAAGAATAAAACAAAGGCTTCGCAGAGCTCAAAGCATGTGTTATTATCAGTCTATGTGATCATGTGTGTTTTGTATTATATGTCCATCTAGTTTGGCCACAGCTCAGCGAATGAATGAGGAGCACGCTTTGATCGCAGCTTACGTGAATCGCCTGCAGAGCAGCCCACGGTGAGAGGGGGCCGCACACAGCGGGGCGTTCCAATAATGATTCTTATTTCTTCTTTTCTAAACCATGAAGAAGCCTACATTTCTCTGAGCTGTGTCATTCATAGATTCTGTCTCACAGTGTTTTAGTTCTGGTCCAAGTGGAGAAACTTGGTGTGTGTGAATTTAGTTAATAACCTTCATATACGCTCACTGGCCTCTCTGCTATTAAAATAATTAAGATTAGGAACTTTTCCCTCAAATTCATTCCACCTATTTGACTGGCAGTCATACTGCCCTTTGTCCATAATGAGAAACATGAACTTGCTACGGTTGGAAAAACGTTTTATACAACTGGTAAAATCCGCAACAGAAAAAGGTACTTTTAAACTCTTCGAAGTGCCGTCAACACGGTGACCTTCTAGCTGTTTCATTCACTCTCTCACAGAGGGCATTTGTCAACACGAACAAAATCAAAGTTTGTGTAAAATGACAAATATGGAAAGAGTACAAGTGCAGTATTTAATGTAGACGCAGTTGTACTCCTTCATATTTAATTTTCCCAAACGAATGTTGTAAATTTGTTACAGTTCCATTTTAATCGTTAGTTTGAAATTCCCTGCTTCTTCAGCATGTATAACTGGTCAGTTGTCTGTGTTGTGGTGAGTAAGGTGCTGATTTTCCTTGTTTCAGTAGGATGGACAGTCCAAGCAGGCAAGATGAGGAGCACAAACTGATCGCTCGCTACACGTCCCGACTGGCAGAGACCGACAGTACAGGAGTGAGTTAAAACGCAAAGTTTAACTTTATTATCACAAACACATAAAATGCACATTTAGGTTTGTGTAAGTTTTATGTCCACAGAGACGGGAAAGAAACAGGAAGAGATGTTCTAAATTAAGATCTGCTTTTTTGATGTTAAATGAAGCAACGCCGACTTCTGCAGTTCATTTTTGTGTTGTTGAATTGTGTGTTTGTTTCAGATGATTCCTACACGGAGCATCAACTTTGATGCAAACAAACAGAAGAGGGAGCTCATTGCTCAGCTGGAGTGCAAAAACAGGTATAGATGTCTTTAAGGGCTTTAAAAAAGGCACAAATGTGTTAAAAAAGTTATTTACATCTTTTAGAGTGAAAAAGGAGAGAGGGTGGCTCAGAAAAGCCAGTGTTTGGGTTCCTATATTGTCTGCAGTTGGAAACCCTTAATTTGATATTTATTGCTGTTGCTTTTTGCCCCAATGAGCTGTCAGGCATGAACTTCTCTTTTCAGCTTTTGCCACAGATATCTGATTTTGTTTCGACAAAGAGACTATGAGCACCAAGACAAAACACTTGGCTTACACCCCTTGACGTCTAGATTTTGAGTTACGTTTACAATCATTCTTTTTCAGATCCTGTTGGTTAAGCGTTTCTTTTCATCACCTGCAGTTTCAGGGACTTTTGATCCTTTTGTACAGAAGGTGCTGTTATGTAATTGAACCCATTCTTTTCTACATCAGGGAATTCAACAAGGAAATTTTGATGCAGCACCAATCCAAAGCATGTTTGGTCCACCTCCATGCTTAAATGCTGGAGAGTTGGTCTATTCATGCAAGTCTGTGAGAACAAAGAGTTATATTTGAGCTTTATGGCTTTGAAGAACATTTTTTAAAAATGCTTCAGACTTGTTTGTAGCAGCCAAAATAGTTCCTGTTGTTTTAAAGCATCAATTTCTAATGCATTGGAAGGAATAATTGCTTACTTTTTGGAAGTATTGTCTTGATTTTGCCATTTCTCAGCTGAAGAAACGTCTACCTGAAAAGACTTTGCAGTCTTTTTACATTAGTTGTTTTAATTTTTGTAATACTAAGCAGCTGGCTGGTGAATGTTCACGCAAGGTTTTAGGAGTGGCAGCACGGTCCAAGCTGATAAACGTCTGGATCCTCAGTAATAGTGATGATCGCTCAAAGTTAGGCAACTACACCTTTGCTGCGTGGCATTTTCCTCTTGCTCCTTGTAAACTTGTGGAAAACAAAAATACACCAGTCTTGCTTAAAATGTAAAGCATCAGCCTTATTTTATAAAATGCCACCATTTGGCATAATCAAATGTTTTGCATCTTTCTTTTGTCCTAAAATGTTTTTCAAAGAGGCTCCAGAGTGGCCTGAAAATGTATGTTAGATGCTCATCACCGTTAGTGAGAAAATGAAATAAATTTACATCCTTCCTGAATGAAAACATGCAGTCCAAAACAGTTTTTTTTTTTTTGGTTCTTTTTTCTTTCAAAAGAAAATGCTCTCCCTTCACAATAAAACACACTTACTGTACTTTACTTTATATTTCTGTTTTCAACTTCTGCATGTGTTAAATGTCAACACTGTTGGCACAAACATTTGCTTCAGTCTATTTATCAGTTTCTGTTTTACATCCTAAGTCAAACACATGCTCCCCCCCCAAAAAAGTAATCCATAGAGGCGTGCATTCTTTCCTATTTTTTCTGTCTGTTCTGTGCTGACCAGTATGTTTTCCATTTCCTAGAGAGATCTTGGCAGAAATCAAACGTCTCCGTGCAGAGCATGATGCAGCCTGCCAGCCCAGCCCAGAGAAAGGCAGCACCAACCCAACTCTGTTGGCCGAGCTTCGTCTGCTCAGGTAAACAGAGACTTTGGCTAAACAATGTTTCCCGTTTCAGTCCCAAAGTTTGAGTCATACCCTTAGAAAAGAGGTTTAGATGGAACACAAAGATTGATTCTCTCTTACATGTCTCTTACATGTTTTGTCTCTTTTGTAGTGTATAGTGTAGGTTGGAATTGGCACGAAACTTGTTGTGTTGTTTTTCAGCACAGAGGGACAGTTCTTTATGGCAGATGGTTCTGGCAGATGGTGGATTTTGCTAAAAAAAAAAATTAAAAAACCTAACCAGAAAGCATAATGTTTGTACTCTAGAGTAAAAACAAAAACTCAAAAGGAAGAAAACTAGAACGTGAAACTTTGTGTGGTTTGATGTAAAACAATAACCTCTGGGCGTGTCAGGGATAGTCATGACCTTTTCTTCTCCAGGGATGTTCTACATGTTGAAGGATACAATAATCATAATCTTGATATGTTTCTAAAAGGTAGTGCGTCTAAACACGGTCTCGAGGAGTGAGCCTTACACAAAAAAAGACCCTTTTTTGCAAAGTGCAGAGGTGCTGTCAGACCAATCCAGCTTACAGGTACTTGACCTGGTCTCGGTCTCTGGTCCCTGCCTTGATTTGGAGACAGTTCTGTTGACACCTATAAGTCTCAGGTCAGGTCTCTCTACTCTGTTTCATCATCCTCATCTGTGATGCGCAGCTGTATTTGTTTATGAAGCCAGATGAAAAAAATATGTCTTAAGGACATATTTTGCTCTTAAATTCTGATAAAACAGAGGTTTTTGTTTGTGGTCTCAAACACCTTAGGAAGGTGGCATCTAGTACAACTGTGTGAAACCTTGGTGTTATTTTTGATCAGGATTTGTATTAATATATATGTATTAATGCTGATGGGAATCAACAGGAGAGACCACGTCTCTCCAGTTTTAGCTTCCCTCCATTGGCTCCCGGTAAAACTCAGAAGCCAATTTAAAATGTTATTACTTGCATATAAAGTCCAAAATGGCCTAGTACCTTATGTTCCTAATAGAGCTCTCCGTTCTCAGAGTGCAGGTTCACTCTTAGTTCCTAGAAGATCCAGATGTAGATTTGGAGATTTGCTATCAGGAACCATCACTATGGAACCAACTTCCAGTTTGGGTGAAGGAGGCTGACACCACCTCCACCTTTAAAATTTTTCTGTTTAGAAAAGCATCTAGTTGGTGTAAACTTTGATGTGTTAGGACCAGTAGTCAGAGCTGCAGCTGCAGGACCAGACCAGAGCAGCTGGTCTTCAACACAGCTTCATCCTGGATCTGCTGCTGTAGACCTGCTGCAGGGGGACCCCAACATGATCCACTGACGGGTGCCCCTCACCTCCTCTGGTTCTCTTTCCCTTCTTCAGCTCAATCCTCAGTTAATAATTTGAAGTATCTCATGAGCATAATTGTGGTCCACATCAGATTAAACAACTGACAGATCGCTGGCGAAGAGTCGTGGTCCACAAATCCAAAGGAGAACTTAAAGTGGGAGAAGTCTAAATGAGACCGGTGACTGATGACATCATGTTCCTGATGAAGTCACGTTCTGATGTCACAGAGAAAAGCAGAAGCAGACTTTTTGAGGATTTGGCCACATGTCATGGACATTAATATTGAATGCACAGTAGATATTGTTACTGGTGTAGAAGTAGCTTTGTTCGACAGGCTGATGACAACAGCTAAAAATATTGATGAATTACTTTTCATCTTATTGTCACAGAGAGCCATGAATCAGACAGTTATAGAAGACTTCAGAAGTTTCCTCCAGATGTCACAGGCTAAGAGAGACAGAGACAGATTAAACCACAAAACTGCAAAGGTTTTGCATTGGGGACTGTTCGCTGCATCTGCTGTAGCTGTTGCATTTGGTGTACCATGTTTGATTTATAAATGTTGTAGATGAAAACTACCATTTTAATCCGAAGTCTGTCCAACGGCTCAAAACCCATATTTGACAAACTGGACCAAACATTCGACATATAGACACATTCACATTCACGGTTTTTTTTTTTTGTTGTTTTTTTTTTCATTTTCATATGGTTTTGCTCCGGGTGCTCCGGTTTTCTCCCATAGTCCAAGAACATTACACAAAGCAGGTGAACTGCCGACCCTAACTAGTCTGGACTCTTTGTAGTCCTATGATCAAATAGGGACTTGTTCAGGGAGCAGCTCACTACTTGTGCAGTAACAGCTGAGAAAGGATTTAACTTCCAGCAACTCTTTAAAGATTTAACAAGATCAGGGACCCCACATACAATTCAATGGAAGGATATGTTTAAATCCTCCACTGCAAAGTGAGCTGTTGTGTTTGAACAAAGAGGCTCTTTTTACAAGGGACTGATTCATTATTTAAGCTGTATTTGTTCTCCGTTTACTCCCACCACTACCACCAGCTACATCTTCTGCCATTGACGATGTACCCGTTGGATCAAACCATGGAAGTTACTTATGTTCTCCAATCCATTGTTAAAATGATGGTTTCCAAAACGCTTGCATCATGCCTGCGTGGTCCAACTATGTTAGTTGCTTATGTTGTAAGCAACAATGATTTTGTGAAAAGGTGACATCAACTGCAGCGTGGACAGGATGCACAGGTGAACTCTCAAGATAGAAAACAGGGATGGGATCCCACAACCACCAGTTTTAACATCTGTAGTGCAGAAATGCTCCTTCACAGTAACATCTGCAGGTTTACATCATCTATCATAAACAAACGCTGCAATCCTTTTATTCTTGCTGCTGTTTTTTGTCTTGGTCTTTCTCCAGTGTCTGCCCTCCGTGACTTTGTGCTTGAATTATTTTATTCTTGCCACAGTCATGAGGTGCTGGTTTGTGTGTTTCAGACAGAGGAAGGATGAACTGGAGCAGCGGATGTCGTCTCTGCAAGAGAGCAGGAGAGAACTGATGGTGCAGCTGGAGGGACTGATGAAACTGCTCAAGGTGAATCGCTTTAAATAAAGTTTTGAGCATGTTGCGCTGTCACACACTAGAGGGCAAAGTTTCCCTTCCTTCCCACATCCCTGAGCATCTGTCCTGGCAGTAACACACCTCCGTTTCCTTTCTTCCTTTCCCTCCTGTCAGATTCTTCCCTTCTAGCTCTGACTGTGTCTGACCTCTTCTTTTCTATTCTTTCCCCACGTTTATTCTGTCTGCTCATGTTGAGGCCCTGTAGGATGAGGAACTGCGACAGGCAGTAAGTTTATTCACCCTTTGTTGGACACACACCAGAGTAAAAGTGGGATTCCCTGATTACACTCACAATAAGTCATATTTTCAAGCAAATAGACAGTGCCGTCTCATAACCGTGATATTTGTTTAGCAGAAAGTCATCTTCCAGTTAGGATAGACGACAACATATTACAAGTTAGAGATGATGGCAAGAACATGTTAAATGCGCATGTATTTCCCTCTTAGGCGCAGGCGGCCGGCTCTTCACACGCCTCTCCATCTCGACCGAGCCCATCGACTGTCCGCACCGCAGGGGCCGTATCTCCTCAGGCTCACATGTACCCTCCTCATGACTCCCTCGCAGGCGTGGGGGGTGATGTACAAGAGGCTTTTTCTCAAGGTAGGACCAGGTCGAGCAGCTTGATGAACATCTATCTTTGTCTGTACATTCCTCTGCTTTCTTGGGAAAAAGAACGAGATTGTAGATACAACCAGTGGATCTTTGAAGTGTCTGTATTCTCTGCTCCTGTTGGGTAAATCACATACGTTCCCAGTTCTTTTGATTCATCCTTCATATACATTTTTTTTATTTACATCCTACCACATTATCTCTTTGTTGCTGTGGTTGTGTTCGTTTTTGTTTTAAGGAGATGTAACTTGGTTCCACACCGAGTCAATACAACACTTTGTGTTATTAACACAAAATCAGCATGTGATGCGCAACACTGCACGAGCCAGTAACACTGTTGTCCTCTCAGGTCCAAGAAGAAACCTGAGAAACGACCTTCTGGTAGCAGCTGACTCCATCACCAACACTGTGTCCTCGCTGGTTAAAGAGCTCCACTCTGGTACTTAAGCACACACTAACATTGTCTTTGTACCTCACAGGTGTTCTGGGAACATGTATAAAGCTCCAAAACAACTCAGTTCTTGAACATTGAGAGTCATGAATGATTCAGGATGCTGTATGTTTGTTTTGTGTCTGAAACAGTCCATAAGCATGAGATGTGTCATCATTAATGTTTCATCTTTGGAGTAAAATGATGATTTTCTTTTAACAAAAATATTTTGACTTAACACATTGATTTGTTCACTCTTTCATTTTGTTCAGATGAGGGTCGGGAAGAGGAGGAACGTTTGCTGAATGGGAAGGACAGAGGTAAATAAAATATATTTCACTTCTCTTTTTGCAGGTAAAGATGACCCTGACCTACTCCTTTACTCCTAAAATCTAACAGGATCGCTATGAGGCTTAAATATTTAAATTAAAACGGTGACTTACAACGGTTGCCTGAAATGAATATCACATACTATATATATGAAGATGCGAGTAATATGTCTCCTTTACTTTCATGTTTTATCATTAAAAGCATTCACTTACCATTTTAGAAAGGTCACTATTAATGTCACTGTTAACCCCTGTTAGAGGTTTCTGTCTGGCAGATTTACATTGAACTCCTACTAGTGGATACGCACCTTCAGGGGAGGAGTTATGACTAATGTCACATGACTTTTCACATTAAATTACTTTTAAGCTGTGACTAATTTAAACTTGAAGACATTATGCTTTGAAGTCACTGACAAAAATGCTGAGAACTGTGGCAAAACCATATTTGCCACTGCTGCTGCAACTAACAACAATTTATAGTCAATTCATCTATTGATTATTAAAATGATGAATCAACTAATCATATTTTCAATTGCACTATAACATAGTAACTTAAGCCATTTTATTTAGCCATTAGGTTTTAAAATGAACCTAAGATTGTGTAAGGCAAGTGAGCCTGAAACTATTGTATTCCTGCAAAAACTATCATATGCTACAGATTTGACAACAGTGGATGAGAAACAAATCTGCAATGTGATCTACTGGCATGAGGCAGGGGGCTAAGGAGGCATGTCTATGTGAGAGAGGAGGTGAGGAGCGATGACAAAACATAACTTTAAACACCACATCAATTACAAACAAAGGAATCTGCTGAATGGGATTCCAAGTCAGACTAATAGTGAATAATAATCCTGAAAAATACTTGCTTTTTGAGAGGCATTGTGGAATAGAGCTACCATGCATATACTTCAACGCACCCCAAGAGCTCTGAAGCACGACTACAGACAAGCTTCTCACTACCATTTCTCCCAATCAGTTGGTGCAAATCAAAAAATGTCAACGGTTTCTGAAAGTAGAAAATTTGAGCTTTGCGGAGGTTTTCAATGTGATACACTAGACATTATGAAATTGTCTGAAAAACGTACACTGAGCAAAAGCTGGCAGCTTTGAGTCGTAAGCGTGACAGAACTGAAACCGACAATGACATGAGGAACTTTATGGAGTTTTGGACAGCAATTTCTGAGATATTTGGACCTTAGTCTCAGAAAAACACGTCAAGCTCTTTGAATCTTTGCTCTCTGTGGCGATCATCGTGGACTTCTGCCCCGTTGCCCTCACAAAGGCACATGGCTGCGCTTACAGGCGAGCACATCCTCACCAGGCAGAGAGTGTCTGGGGAAATATGTGGCGCCGACCACCTGTAACAGAAAAATATCTGCATTTTTAAACTTTTTATAAGCTCATTACATTTACTGATGTCATCAAAAGAAACATTCAAAGATACTTTATTAATGCCCAAAGGGAAATGAATTGTTCCAGTAGTTTTCATGCTTTAAGTGTCTTCCAAGAGTACCTGTAGAGGTTTATTGCTGTGGGCAGGAAGGATTTCCTGTAGCGATCTGTGTTGCAGCGGGTCTGAAGAAGCCTCTGACTGCAGACGCTGCTACTGAGTCACTGTATTGTGAAGAGGATGCTCAGGGCTGACCATAATCTTCTTCCTTTTATGAAGTATCCTCCTTTGCACAATCAGCAAAACAGGCTCCAGAACAGAACCAGCATTTTTTAATCAGTATGTTCAGCTTCTTGAGGTCACCGGCTCCAATTAGGCTCCCAGATGACTGCAGATGTGATTGCACTCTCCACTACAGACTGACAGACCTCAGCTTCCTCAAGAACTAAAGTCTGTTCTTGGTAATTAGTGTAAACTATGCTTAGGGATGTGAGTTTGCTCTTACAGGACATAGATTTCAGCCATTGTGTTAGCTCCGTATCTATCGACTACGGAAAGACACTGTTAACAGATGCAAAATGAGGCCCGTTCCTCAAATCCTCACACTGATCCAGTTCGAGGAAACCTGCGTGAACTCTCCTCCTCATTTTGCATCTATTACCAGTATCTTTCGGTAGACAAGTTAGGTAAGAGAAGTAAACAGTTCAGAGTTATAATTACCCCGGTTCATCGGTAGGCGCCCTAAACGCCGTCGCTGAGGTGGAATGACAGTTCTGACGCAGGCTAAAAACAGCAGTTCACTCTGACATCAATACATTTGTTTTCTGCAGACATCATTTCACTCAATTTTAACACAAATCTGGTTTGATTCACATCATTTTGCTCCTAAACAAAAGTTTACACTCATTAGCATCATAGGGTCGATTTAACTGGAATATTCTTTCAAGAGTTGATGTAAAACGTTCTTAAATATTCAAAAAGAATCAAAGAGTCAAAAATGATTATTTTGGGGGGTGTGGGGGCCCTTCTGTTGTTTTTTAACTTTTAGTTTAATCATTTCTAGTCTCATGGTAACATCAGTCCTGGTGAAACCCCCTTCTTAGAAACACATAACCAGAAGCACCCGTGTGGGTAGGAAAAGCCTTTCATCTGTAATAATAGCGCATCACATTTTACAAGCCGCTCGTGTTGTGTGGAGCATCAAATTAATGATGGTTGACGCTGCTACATTCAGTTTACTGTGAATGTGACAGAGAAAAGGGAAGATTAAAGCATTATTGTTGTAAGAAAGCAGTCGCTGCAGCCAAATACATTTAAAAAGTAGTTGTTTATGTTCCTTATATAAGATAAAACATTTTGCTTCTGGTACTCGAGCCTCTGTATTCTGTTTCTTCTGTGGTCTTTTGCAAATATACGATAAACCTGCATGTTGACTTTTCGCAGCTTTTCCTGCGTCCATACAAACCTGTCGCTGCTTCTCCAGATGTTCTCGTCTGCACTGTAGTGAGCTTCATTAACATGCCATCTCATTAGCCAGCTTCATGAAGCCCCTGGATTTACGAGGGGACCTCCTGCAGAGGAGAAGTGCTGAAACTACTTCCTGATCTGCTCCCTGGACTCAGTGTAAACGCTCATTAGATACTAACCAGCAGTATGACTCACCGACCCGTGAACATCTAGAGGGCAGACAGGAGACCAGGTTCAGCCCCACGTTCAACACAGTTCAGGACCGAAGCTGTGCTAGATCTTCTTTTTTTCCCTGAAGTGTTTAACACCTGCCAAGTACAGTCTTGCTTTATTTTTGTGTACTGAGAACTGGCCTGCTTCTTATTACAGTTTCTGACAAAACCCTTCAGCTCCTGTTGTATTTTTACATCACTGTTCTGTGTTAACCACTAATAAAATGCTTCTCCTCTGGTTAGCAGGTTAAAACACCTGCAGGACAACAATAGCAGTAAGTCATTTTATGTGGTCTATTTTTTAACATGATGACAAAAGAAAAACCTGCAGAAACACAAACTATTTACATTATTTTTTAAGTGGTTGACTGCATTCTTAGTTTTCTTTGCACAATTACAGGATTCTTCACTTATATGTTTGTTTCAAATTTGAAATTTCAACCCTGAGACCTGGAAGTATTTAGTTGTTCATCCTTTTTTTAACTATGATTTAATGCCCTGTTAATGTTTGCGTCTATTCAGAAAAAATAAGGTCAAACTAACAGTCAGCTGACCGTGAACCTAAAAGCAGACAAATGATGAACCTCTTTCTGTTCAACAGTAACAAAATCCACTGACCAGGACTTTTGAGGCTCATGATGTTCAGACGCTCAGCCTTGTTTGTTTTGTACTCAAAAACGTCTAAAAGCACATGTGACATGGATCATCAGCTGAAGTCTCACTCTCCTTTCAGACAGATGTGTCAACTCGGTCAGATGTGATGTTTGAACACGGCCAAAGACGACCGACCCTGCTGGGAATAAAGCAAATCTTCGATTGTCATCGTTAGTCAGTGGGGGATTAGAGCTCCTTTGCCAATCAACCAATCACAATGCTGGACACCAAACGATCCCTGGATCCCTACTGATGTATAGCTCTGATTCTGTGCGTCTTGTCACTGTGGTTTTACTGTTGTTTTCATTTGATGGTGTATCTGAACACGGAAACTGAAACCTATTGATTTCTATTGTAGCGTGTGTGTGTTCTGCAGTATCGAGGAGTGAGAGGGTTGGGGAAGTGGGAGAGACGAGGAGGATGACAAGAAGGGACGTTTGCTGAGGGTAAAAGTGCAGGAGAGTTTCCGGATCAGAAGTAGAGAAACTGTATGTAACCACGTTGGATAGAAAAAAGAGGAAAAAAGGAAAGTCAAAAAAATGAGAAGCGGGTTGTAAAGTTTTAAGTTTCAGCACTGTGTGCTCAGTATTTATTGCTTTGATTTCTCTTTTGAGATTCACTCAGTCGGTTTGAGTGTTTTTATGTACTTGAGTGTGGTCAGATCCTGCTGAGACCTTCAGCTTTAATGGGATGTCTCCAGCTGCATTATGCACAGCCGCCCGTCTGGCTGAGGCAACACCGAGTGGAGACTTGAGGTCTTGGACCTGGTGTCTGAAACCAGAGCCTGTAGATATAGTCGCACGACATGTCGCCGCTTCCTCCACTTTGACGAAAGTGTTGCCAAAATAGTGTGGAAGTGGGCACTGCTTTAACCTGAATAGGAGCACGAGCCAAGTCTGAGCCTGGGTTCTCCCGCAGCTCTCATCCTGTTTATTCCCACCACCACCAAGTGGAAAATCATTGGCTTTCTCTGTGTAAATTACCTGCAGATGACTTTACCTGTGATTTGGTGCTATATTTTGGCTTCCCTTGCTTCGAGAGCTGTTACGTCGTCCACTTTTATACAAATCTTGATGAAACCAGGGTTAAAATAATGCCATGGGTGCAGGTGTGGCAGCTCAGGTCGTCCAGACTCCTCTGTGTGTCGCGGTACTGCAGCCAAAGAGCAGATATCCGATTACTGTCCTGTGTGCTTGTGAGTGAGTGTGTTTGAATGTGTGTGGCATCAACAGATTTATTTTTGCAGAAGACAGTAGCGCGTTATGAAACATTCACCTTCACCGGTTGAAGACTTGAAGGTCAGATGAACCAAAATGGTGAAAATGTTCATGAGTGGAATTGTTGCAGGAACTTTTTGGGTCCTCAAAGATTTTTTCTTTCGTGAAGTTTAGTCACAAGTTGCTTTTGCTTAAAAAAATATTGTAATCCTTAACTTGTTCAGGAGAGAAACAGTCAGCAGCACATATGCTTGATTTTAGTGCAGCAGTTCTGAAAGTTTGGGTCACTAGTTCAGGTTTTGACAAACCGAATCTTTCTCGTGACATTTTTACATCCACACAGATCAGCTGGCGCTGCTGCCGATATATTGAGGTGTAGAAAGAATCTTCTGGTCTCTGTGGATCATTTACAGAACAGAAGTCTGAGCAGCTTTTTTCTTCTTTTTCAAATCAAAGAAATGCTCTCTAAAGTGTTGGTTTGCTGTGTTTTTGTTGTTAGGCTGAAGAAATAACCACATAACAATTCATCAACAGCTTCTCTTTGTGACATTTAAATGCTTCTTGAGATATTTTTTTACCTTCTGTAAAATAACTTCCTTTTTCAAGATGCAGTCTGAAAAATCTGAACCTAATTTTGTTGATGAAATGAATCTCTCCCAGTGTCCAAACACGACTCCGCGCTTTTCTGCTTTTCCAGCTTTCTGTGAAATGCAGAGGATTGTGAAAGTTGAGGGTTTTTGTACGCTGGACTGTAGCCGGAAATCCAGAAATCCAAATGCAAATCCTGGGTGACACCTGAGTAGGTTTTATTTTGTTTTGTTTGTTTCACTTCAGTCAACAGCTGTGATGTGTCTTGATCAACCAAATGTATGTAAAGACAGCCGTCTTTTCAGGTTTTAGTTCAGAAGCTTTATACATTCATACATTAGTTTTCCTTCACTTTCAACACAGACTGACTGCATGAGTGGTTTACTGAATGGATGAGCTCGTGTTTCAGTGTGTACTTGTAACAGTATGTGAGAGAAGATAGTCTGAACAGACAGACTTGTGCTGACATGAAACTGGAAACACCTCCTGCTCTGGACCCGCTGGAGCTGATGGTGCAAGTGAAATGTGTGGACATGTGTTTCATCTGCAATAAATGATGTTAAACTTCAAACTTCAACTTTCCCCTGCCTGTTCACTGTTGGTTTTTGAGTCAAGGTTTCACATCAACATATAAACATGAATATGCAGTGACGTTGTCTGTAAAGCCTAAACATGTACGTATTTAGACACAGTCTTTGTGGGATACACTTATGCACACTTATTATTTTAAGGTATCTTAACAGCACATCAGTCAGGCTGATGTCTTGACTTCAACTAAGTCATGGCACGTCTTAAATCATTTCTGATTTGACATTTGAGGTGATGCTTATATTTGATTTTTTTCTCTGCTTAAGTACTGTTGCTGCAAACTTTAACATTTAACATGCAACCTGAGACTAAAACTTATGGAGTCTGAGATATATTATCTATTTATTTTGATTTATGTTTTCACATGGCTATATGCCATCAGTCTAATGACTGATGGCATATAGCCATGTGAATGTGCATAATTCAATTATAGAAAATAAAGTGCTTTGCAAAATGATTCTGATTGACTGATTTCTAAAATATAAAACATCAAAACAACACTGGATGAAACAACAGGAAAGATGTAAGGGAGGTTAATGGAGGATAAACCACGTTGGGACTTTGTTAATGGCGTTTTGTTGCGCTGAGGAGGGCACCCAAACTACAGACTTGTGAAGGACTAAGATTTGGTGTAGTTTACAGTCAAACAGTTGTACGAAACCAAGCACATTTAACCCCTCCCTCCACGCCTGTGTTCCGGTTTAAAACACTTCACATTCATCAGGTAAAACCTGCTTTATGTAAAACTGAAACTATGGCAATAAACTGGTAAATAGTCCACACTTTTAAATCACTATTTGCAGCTCATTATTTTGAGGGGCAACGTGGGGACTCGCTGAGAATAAACCCACAACCACTTTGCCAACTAAGCCGCAGCATAAATACATTTGAATTTTGCTAATTTTCAAAGTTTGTTTATTATATAACACGGAGTAATGAATGAAATGAGAGCCGAAGTCGGTCTGGCTATTTTGTCTGACACTCAAGTATTTAAAGGCGTAAATACACATAGTTTATAAAAAAAAAACTACAACTAAAACTACATATTATTTACTGTACTTTAGTATAGCCAAAGGTTATATTGTATTTATGGTCTACTGTTTTAAGTTTGAGACTTTCCAAGTATGACCGGAATGTGAGCCTGGTACAGTATGAGCTGTAATCTGACCCAAATGTTTCTAAAAGTACCAAACTAAAAAAGTATCTAACTAAAAGCATCGAGCATAAACTCCTGTTTGTCCTTTATATTCAGATTTGAAAACTCCAGCGTCTTCATCAGTATGGACGAGCACTTCACACGTTTCCCATGAGGTTCCTTCAGAGGTCATAAGACCTCCTCTGAGTGGGTAAGGTGGAGCTTTACACTGTTGTCTGAACAAAGCTCCTTGAGGCCGTCTCTTTTTTGTGAGCTCAGTGGCTGCCATAAATATCCCCCCACTCCACCTCCCACCTCCCACCCAGTGCAGTTGTGACCCCGTGTCGCACAGATCAGTACAGCTTTTCCTCCCCGGAGGTCAAGCTTGGTTAAAGCTGATCTACTGGAGGGTAAATCAGCTCATGTAATGACAAAACAAAAGTGCATCAGATCAGAAAACCGAAGCAAAAGTTACTGTAGACTCATTTTACAGATGCGGTTAATCAGTCAATAAAAGTGAACATTTCCAAATATTTTCTGTGTTAATGTTTATTTAAAATCATTATATGTTAAGTTTTTGGGGGTCTGAAAAAATAATGTGTGCTGTATTTATGCACTTCTTTATTTCTTATAAATAGTCTTTGCTTCACACCAAAATGAGGGGGTCTGAGAATTTTTTTAACATTATAAAATAAAATAAAAGATAGAAGCTTGATCACATCTTCAGAGCCCAAACACACAGTCTTTTTTGTGTTGGAAGGTTCTTCAACAAATTCATTCATAAAATAAGCTTTAGTTTGTCCTTTTTAGATTATTTCATCATAACACAAGAAATTCTTTATGGAAGAAAACGAGAATTCAATCTCACGATTTCTTGAGGCCAAAACGTTTAAAGAAGTGCCTCCTGCAGTCACATCAACTAGATTACCATGAGTGGACGGAAGGGTGCGTGTGAACACCCATTTAGCACTAAAGTTAACTTTTGTGGCTTTTTGTTACTGTTCTTTCACTGTTTTTAAATTGCCAGCATTTAGACAGCCTGCACGAAACAACGTGCTGAGAACACACTGGACGAAATGTGACGTCTCCATTTGCCTTCAGGTTATAAGAATAAAACGTCCGCAGCCCTTAGACAGCAGGTTTTAACTTGCTGTAGCAGACCTGAACATCTTCTGCTGAAGGACCCGTGAGAAAAGTCACCTCAGGACACTAAACAAAGAAAATGAGTTGAAATTAAAGTCTACATATGATCCATTTCGATTAATTTATAATTGAAATGGTTTAAGTCCCAATCGAGGCCTTTCATGTGTGGAGTTTGCACGTTCTCACTACTTGGATTCTCTGCATTTCGACCATAATCCAGAAACTTTACACTGACCCGGCGTATGTTTGACCGCAGCTGGAACAGGCTTCACATGGCCGTGAACAGGACTGAAGTGAGTGCAGAAGATGAGCGAATGAATTACTGAATGAACTCTCCTGAACTCTCATCAGAAGTCTCACTGCAGCAACTAGATTTTTTTTTTTTTTTTTTCAGGGAACTTTTGAAATGTTCTGGTGATAAGGCATTACTCTAATCCAATCTGGAAGTAACAGATTCTTAGGCTACTTTTTCTCCATCACTCTGTGGGAAAATTTTCCTAATTTTGGAAAAAAACAGAGGCAACAAGTATAGACTAGAAGAAATTAACCTGCCAAACAAGAAAACTGGTGACTGCTTTAATCACATGTGTGTTTTAGGTGGAGAGACAAGTAAGAAGAAAAAGGACTTTGTGAAACTTGTCTTATGGAGGAGGAAGAAGTGTAATCCAAAATAACACCTCCCTAATGCATCTGGAAATTCCAAGACAAAGCTTGGTATTATATTTGAACACCAAATAATTACCAGTGTGCTGCTGTATTCATACTAAAACCTTTAAGATCTTATCTTGTGGAAATTCATAAATTCAGGCTCTTGTAAAAAACTGATAGTGCATTTAGAAAGCTGTTAAAACAATGGAGATAAAGTATATCTTTTTAGAGGATCATTGTCAAGAGATATTGTAAATTGACAACTTATATTTGTGCAATTACGTTATCATTTTCTATTAGGCTCTTTTTCTTACTCATATGGTGACAAATTTAAATAGGTTGGCCTAAAGTGAAATGTAGACAAATGATTCACGTACTTTAAATCAATCTAAAGTAATTAAACAAATAATAATGCAGAAACACACAACCTCTTGATAAGCAAGCCTCAGTGGCAGCTTGTTTCTTTGGTGGAGAACTGAGCTGGTGTGAGCCAGTCACTGGTTTGTGCTTTGCCTTTAGAAAGTCTCCTGAAATACAGCTATTAATGTCACTCAGGAAGATATGAGACATGCAATTGTCCGAAATTATATCATTCGCTTCCCTCAATGATGGTGCTAGATAGGCGTAAGGAGACATGATGTAACTAGTGGTCACTCCAGATGCACTTTAATACCAGGTGTGAACTGATGTACTTTAAATAGTGTTTCAGTTACAATGGTTCACTATATTTGCATGTCAGCGTCCATCAAAAGATGAAAGATGGTTCATGAGTCACAAACGTAAGAATGAATCACGCAAACTAAGCGGTTTTAAAGATATTTTTCTTCTTGTGAAAAATTCTTGTAGAGAAATGTGTGTCAGTGTTTGTGGGGAAACAAGGCAATAAGGTTTATTTTAAGCAAAATAAATAAATAAATAAAATCAATATTCTGCCACACAGCATAGGATGTGGAAAGGTCATCTTCCTAACAACAGTAACAACTCAGACATAACTATTTAACAGCCAAAGAGGTTCACTTAATATACATGTCATCGTCCCTTTTCCCAAAACGTTTAACTTTCAAATATGTGAGCGTTCACGTCGCGCGCGCGGTTCTGTTGGTTCGTAAAAGACTTTAGGACCCCGCGGAAACGTGCGCAGGGCTCTGCGGCTCGTGAGCAGGACGGGGGTAGAGAGAGAGAGGGAAAGCTAGAGCGAGAGAGTGCGCGCGCGTGAGAAGACCCGGTAGAGCGCGAGGAGGGGGAGAGAGGGAGGGAGAGAGAGAGAGTGAACGAAGGAGAGAGAGCGCGACGACCGTCAGGGTCCGGGTGCCTGAGGGACGAACGACACGGTAAATATAAACATTACATTGTGGCTCGCGAACGGACGCCGACGAGCGTTAACTTAACCACGGTCATCTCCTGAAGTCATCGCTCGCGCGCTCTGAAGTCAAAGCGTCGGTTCCGTTTTAGCTGATGATGTGCGCGTGAACCTGGAGAGGTTCGCACACTGGGGGGAAGAGTGAACTTGGTGATTTCTTTTGTGGAGAAAATTAAAAAAAAATCACAGCTGCCCGATAACCGTTACATAACGAGTGTGTGTTCAACGTGGTCCTTCGACGCTTGCTGTCCTCCCGCTGCTCCGCCAGACTCCCGCAGACGCGCGCAGGTAACGTTAAACCGGGAGCAGCGTCCTCTTCTCCCACCAGATGCAGACAGACACATCAGCGCGCGGAACCGTCGCCTCCTTGTAGAGCTCGGGGGCGCGCGTGTGCGCGCCTCCGACGAGGTTAACGAGTGCATTGGGTCTGAAACGCGCACCCGTGAGTGTTTTTTTTTTTTTTTTTAAACCTGACCCAGTAAAGCTTATTGCCGCTACACACGGACACGTGTCTGTCACCGGCTGCACGCCCCGCAACCGCTCCCGCGGGGATTATACCTGTTTATAAAAGGTTGTCCGTAAAGGCCGTGTGAGGTCGCTCCCAATATTCATTGTCATAAAGCTGCTCTCCCGTCAAGGTGGCAGAAACAACAACAAACCTTTTAGGACAGACTTTTAAAATAAAAGTAAACACTATACGCCCAGGTGATATATATTTACACGCACTGTTTTCAGTGTTACTTGGAAAGAAAATAAGAAAAATCAAAGTACTATTCCCGGCCAACTTTATATTTATTAACTGATCCAGCTGATCTGTTCCTACTATTTTAGTATGTATGTTTACTTAGATGGGATAACAGCATTGGAAATTTTGTTCATTGCAAATTTTGTAAAACTAAACAAATCATGCGTTTGTTCAGCCTGGTCTCATTATTTCCAGATCCAATATCTTTAAACAACTTAAAAAACACTTGGTTTTTTGATCCAACAGTTGAACTGCACATTTATGTTTTAGTGTTTTCGTCACGGTTTTGTTTTTTTGCTGTGTGGACAAAGCTCTGGCACATGCGTGTGGAGGCTTCATTTTTGCCATCTGGTCAAAACCTTCGACTAATGTGTGATGTGTTGTGGTTTGTGTTGCGGTGAGATGAGATGTGAACTCATAACCTCAGTGTTTCCAAAATACTGGCTTATGTTCATAATTTTCTCTCTCTCTCTCTCTCTCTCTCTCTCTCTCTCTCTCTCTCGATGACACAGACAATGTAGTTAGGGCACAGCTTCAACCAATATTAAAAATGTTTTCATTTATTTAGGAATTGAAAACATTATATAGACATCAATAGAAAAATCAGCTTTTTATTTAAAATACTAATAGCATAACTCCAGATTAGGTTTAAAGAATATATACAGTGAAGTTTTTACTTATTTAAACTAACTGACGCCAGGATGTAAGTCATGTTACAGTGAGAGGGTTGAGAAGAAACATGGAAACTTGCTCCAGTAATCGATGAAGACTGTCATACGTCATGCTTTTATTGTGAAAAACAATTGCCTACTTCCGTGTCTTGTCACTGCCTAGCTCTTATTACCTTGACAAATCCCCTGAAGGTTTTTTTTCTTTCTTTTTTTTTTTCTGCGCAACTATTTCTCCTCCCACCAGTACAGGCTTCTGCCTGGGCCTCTTGATTATGCTTTAATTTAAACCATTGCTGGGATGAAGACCAGAACAATTTCAATCAGTGTAATATTAACTTGCTATAGGAGCATATATGTCTGCAAATTCTCAAAACTTTGAGGAGTTATTTGGCCTGCGGCCTGGACCTCGGGATTACCAGGACTGGCAGGGTGGATACTGTACACCCATTTCTGCAAAGTTTCCACCCCTGTCGTTTTGTTGGTAGTCCTGGCTCACAGCCTGGTGCCTGTACAGTAGATGATGTAAGGCTACAGCATAAGGAGTGACATACTGTACAATGTGGACACAGCCAGACACACTGACTGCTGTCATTCTGTGTTCATGTTCCAATCAATGCTGAGATCTAGTTTTCATTTGTATACAATAACGCATTTGCTTTAAGATCACTGAGTTTAGATTATCATCACACTCAGTGTAAATTGCAGACCTAGGCATCTGAGCTCTGATTGTGGTAAATCCATTTAATCTCATTATACATCTATCTCATTATACATATACAAGGGCAGCATAAACTTTAAAGGCTCTGCTGAAGTTTGACCTTAATGCAGGTTATCTGCAAAATATCGAAATCCGGGTCCAGGGAGGGAGATGGTTGGTCCCTTTAGTCTCTCAGTTAGATATGACAGAGCTACCATGTGTAGTTCGGAGTTTGGAGTGTGTTCTGCACCTAATGGGAAGTCAGGGGTAACAAGAAACTTACCCAAACCAAAAAAACTAGGAGGAACCAGCCTTAAAGAGCCCCATAGCCAAATTTTTACCCCAAAGCTTCCCAGCAGTTTAACCCAACCCTACGCAGCAGAACTACTTCTACTTGATGTCACAGGTATGCGTATTCACTAAATAGACTACAGACACAGTTTGAAAAATAAGACAAAGCAGCCAATGTTACTGTTATATTTCTGTGTTATATGATATTGAAAACAATACACATGATGTCAGGACAAATAAGCAAATTATCCCACTTTCATGTGGTCTGTAAGGTTCTGCGACAGTGGAACAAGATCCCTTTGTCTGTTGTCAAAGACTTGCTGATTTTGGATTAAAGGTGTGTTTCATGTTACAGTAGGGTGAAAAAGAATCTGATGAGTCCTGTTTTACACTCCAGCATTCATGATTGTAATCCATGTTTTAATCTCTCAGGAGTAACTGTGCCTTGTGATTTAAACGAACCAGAGTGCTGCCTTTGCTTGCCCGCTTAAAACCTGCTTACCTTATTGGCAGTTTGTCATGAGAAGTGAAAAGAGCATTTTGCTTCTTCAACTTGGGGAAAAGACTCGTACTGTGAGATGACCTGTTTCTAGCAGCCAGTCATTGGACATTTACCTGTCAAAACATGCTGGTAAACACACCTTTAACGCTTTTAAATGTTTTAAATGTCAGCAATCTGTAAAAATGTCTGTAAATAAAAGCTGGGAGAAAGTTTCAGACCAAGTGTTTCTGAAATCAGAATTTTCAGCCGTACAACCTGTCCTGCAGCAGTGTCCTCCTTCCTTTGAGCCCCCACCACACCACACCCCCCACCGCGCCCCCCCACCACGCCCCTCCACGCTCTCATATGGCCATTAATAAGCTTCCATTTAACAAAAACCGTTGATGAGACCAGAGGATGATGAAATGAGAGCCAATATGAGCTCAAGTACTTACAAGGTCACACGTCGACGGCTCTCTGCTGAGCTGTTCCCTTGGAGTGGCACTCCACTCGTCTGCACAAGCGCCACTAAAACACACACGTTTGCCAGAATCAACTTCATGATTAATCAAATATAAACATAACCACTTCCTTGGTACGCCTTCTTTTTTGTGAGGATATACGTTTTATGTCAGAGGAAACTGAATACCACTGGTTGTTATATGAAGAAACAAGCAAATTTAAGGTATCACTTGTTATTTCTGGACGTTTTATGGATATCCTGAATTTTGTGGTTTCTCCATTCATACCTCAAAGAGTTAGTGATTGTGGCGCATTTTTGTAGCTGACACCCAGAGATTTTGTTGCATGTCTTCCTCTTATACATTTTCTCTTTGCAGTATCCTCTGTTTAATTAAAAAAACAGTTATTTGCAGCCATTAACTATTTTACACTATGTATTTGTTCTGCCCAAATAATATCTGGCCTTTGTCATATTTGAATGCAAAAATTAGATTTTGGTCTGGTGAATACAGGTATTTCGTCTAATGAAACGGGACAGCCACATTATTCCCTCTGACTGTCATGTAGACAGCTACCCTGATTCCATCATATTCCTCAGAGGACACCTGTGTGTGAGGGGGGGTGTTAGTGAGTCACAGATAAGGAATTTAATAGTTTATGCTCTGCTTGTGGAGGAATTTCATCCATTAAATATAATCCACACAGACACACACACCTGTTGCCCAGCCTTGACCCTGGGGATGGGGTGTGTTTTAACTTGTGTACATGTGTGAAATGCTGAGTAAGATGTGGACTGACTGTCTAGTGTGAGAATATGCAAATAGAAGCCATAAAGTCACATACTGAGAATGTTTTTTTGACTCAATCGTGAAAAATTCCCTGTTACTGTGCTGTATTTTCTCATGTCGTGGTGTGTGTGTTTTCTTGTTTTTCTCCCAGGAGAGGGTGAGGACTGAGTGAGTGATTGATCGTCCGACCAGCCAAGAAACCGTATGAGGCTGCACCTGGTGCTTCAGATGGCCCTTCCAATGTTTTAATTTTGTTACGTGTTGTTTTTTTTTTCTTTTTTCTTTTTTGGGTTTTTTTTCGTACTCTGAACTTGGTTGATCAGCAGTGGTCCCTGCCATGCCATCCAACAGTCCTGCTGCCGCTGAGCCACCTCAGACGCCAGAGAACGACACCTCCAATGATGTGGTAAGATGAGATGTTACTGTCATTTCACCGTCACTGTGATGATGACTTCTGATGATGCAGTGATTTTACACTCAGGAGGCTAAAACTGCCCTTTTTCATATGAAAGCCTTTAAAACGGAAACGGTAAATGCTTAATCAGGAGAAAAAAGTCTAATATGTTAAGTGGGTTTCCATCTTTGAACAGACCTTTTTATTGTTAGTAAACAGTATGACATGTTTTGTGGGCGGGGCATAGCTGGGGACAGAACAGCTGACCTGTACCCTACACTCAGTATGATTTAGTCATTACCCTTATTACTGATCCAATTTCTGATTGGATGGGCACGAAAACCACCACATGCTGTACCTGATATGAAGTGGACGCTGCAGAAACAAGCATTTTTGGTAATTGCGTCTCCCCACTTCCTCATATCATCTTTAACCAAAGTTGGATGACTTGCTGTGGCACCCCCTGAAGGGAGCAGCAAAGGGAGAAGAAGAAGTCTTTATCCAAAGTTGTTTTCTTTTCTGTTGATAGCAAGTTGTGGCTGGTAGGTGATAGAATTTTAATTTGGTGCCATCAATGATATTTCTACTGTTTTAACACCCAACAAAACAACAAGACAGCATCTTAAATCTGTTATATAGCCTTGTAAACAGCAGTGAACATTCATATTTTCACTTGAGCTTCCGTACACCCTGAAGGGGTCTAAAGTAAAACCTGCAGTCTGTAAAAAAAAACCTTTCTCACTAAAGAAAATAATATAAGGCCTTTTGAACTTACTGTACATTTTTCGTGACACCACTGAGAAATTCAGTAAATAATTAGTATGTCGAATAATTAAATGAAATGAAAGTAAACTGCAAAAATATCTGATACTTTTATGATCATACCAATGGCTTAAATGTCATAAAACTGAAACTCATCTCAGTGTTTACAGTGTTTACAGACTGCTGATTTAAAAATTGTAAGCAATTTCTAAACAATATAGTTATGTATATAGTTTAAGTGGACATTTCATAAACTAATTGGTGTATTGGTGAGTGAGTTAAATCCTTGCACCTTGCAAATTTTGCACTATTTTGTTTTACTTGTATTATATTTGATGCACGCAGTGTGTAAATAAGAACTCATTCAGATTTAGATTGATAAAACTTTATTTGTCCCTGGGGGGCAATTTAAGTTACAATTGAGCAGTTTAAGGTGCAAGTACAGAATGTTGCAGCCAATAACATAAAGACTTCCTACTGAAAATACACATATACACAACTCAATCTACCAGTCCAACAGTTGCATTTATTATAACAGTTTCCACTGTCGCACTCACTCATGTGGACAAACTGCTGTCTTTTTGTGGGTGCTGGAGTTTTACTGCATCTGTCATTTAGCTTCATAATTCACAGTTCATTTTGTTATATATATATATATATATATATAGCTAATGCACAAAACACCCCATAAGTCAGACTGTGTTTGCAATAATTAGACTTGCAGTTATGCATTTATAATTATTATACACCACTGTGCATTCTTCACGCTCGGTTTGACCACATACAGAGACGCGTTTCTCAAACTGTCTATTTTAGTTTTTAGGCAAAAACGAGCATGCACACTCACACACATGTGTTATCACAAGCCAGACAGGTGAAAAATGACTCCTTTCATATGTGCCCCATAGCTCTGGGCGATCCTCGTAAATCTGTGTGACATTTGAAGTCCATTCTGTAACACTGCAATATAGAGACCTGTTTGACTCGCTTACGACCACGCTCCCACGATGGCATGAAGCCAAAACAAAGCTTCCTCTTATAGAGCTGTTCTATTTAACTCTCTGAGGCCAAACTCTCTCTTCCTCAAAAAGCTAAAAAAAAAGAGAGGAATCGGAAGAAGCAACAGGGTTTGAAAACAGAGAGGAAGACGAGGAGATACAGTTGTAAAAGTTGATGCCATTGATAATCAGTGCCACATGACTGGAGCTACTACTCAAATACTGAAAATAGAAATACACATCTGTGGGATTAGACAAAGGGAAGTGTCTGACCTTGTAAAATAATTATAGTGGTACGTCAGAATTTGCGAACCGACAAAATACTTAGGAAACACTGGATGTAAAAGCAGCTCTGAAAGTTGTACTTATACATATGTATATGTGTCCTGCATGATTTTCTGCTTTTCTGTTGTAGCGGATAACGTTTAGTTCACAATATGGCTGTAACGGATAATAAACCTCAAAGTTCAGATCACATCAATGTTTTTAAGCTAAAGGTCTAATCATTGTAGTTGGTAATGTTTAAAAATTAAAAAAGGGAGCAAATATTATATTGCTCTCATTTTTCCATTTATAAATAAAAAAAAACAACAACCTAAAGTAAGGAATAACATTCAGCAGGTCATTTGTTTGAATGGTCTTAAACAAAACAATTTCAGTTTAGAAGTACAAAAGACGTGTCGGGGTTGATGCCAGCTGACATTTGAACACTTTTACAACAAAGAATTTGTCTTCAATTAAAACATTCATTCACGAAAAACCCGGCTACACTCAAACTTAAGGCTTTTCTTTAAATAAATCAGATACTTATGTTTAAAAAATCCTGTCTTCTGTAAATGTAATGAAGTTTAGGAGGCTTTAGGAGGCTTTAGGAGGCTTTAGGAGTCTTGGAGTCGTCTGTGTCATATGTGTTGCCATCCTCGACATAGTGATATGTTCATATGGTTTCTGACATGCTGTGCTTGTTTTGACCAACACCCTTAAATAAATACACCACATATAAGGTCATGTATGCTTTTTATATCACCAGTACAGTGGTTTATTGTTCCACAACGACTTATGCTTCCTTTGGATTTAAATGCTACGTGTAAACCTTTAATGCTGCAATATGCTTCAAAAGAAGCCACTCATATATCATGCTGATTGTTTAAAGATGTTTGGAGCATGCGTTAAAACCTCCTGCCTGATCTTTCAGGAATAAGTAAACCTAGTGGAAGTAACAATACGGTTTCAGTTGATCTCTTTCCATATGTTTCAGAGTCAAGATGTGAGATAAAAGTTTCAATTCTGTGTAGTATTTCTAGTTTGCACACCGTGTAAATGTCCAATAAAAAGAGACACAGATCAGGCTGTCTGATTCTAGAAATAACCTTTTGAGTTGATGTTTTAAATGTTGTCACTGTCCAGCGTCCTCCAGCTCGCACCTGATGGTGGCTAAGATAAGCATCACCCCACAGCATGAAAAGGGCGTAGGAATTAGATGACTCGGTTATATGACGCTACAACCTGAATGACAGTCAAAATATGTGATAGGAGAATCTGAAAAAGCAAAGCATCATGTTATCACTGTCTAGTCAGTAAGTTATACTGTAACTGCAGATGTAAGTTTGCCCATGTAAATGTGTAAAATACAGAGCTCAGTACTGTGATGGTGTAAGGAAAAAATAAAGAAAATCAAACCAGTCCTATGTTTAAATGTAGTAAGTACATATGCAGGCCAAATCTGGATTAAATGTGAGATGATTTAGAGTGAAATGGAGAAGGCGGATGAGAGGGGAGATGTAGGAAATGAGCACACAGGAATGAAAGGAGGGGAAAGATCGAGAGCAGGACACAGGGATGGGGAGAAAAGAAAGAGGACAAGCTGTCTGCTGCTGATGGGATCCTCCTCTGCCTGCCTGGTTTGCAGTCTGGTTGCTTAGCAACTGCAGCAGCCCAAAATAGCCTTCTGGGAGACAGAAATAAACCAAAGATATATGGAGAAAATGTTGAGAGTGGGCTTTTTTTGAGCGTTGACATATTTTTTAAGTGGCTTTCTAGTTCTGTCAGTATATGTTACGCTTGTTTTTTGTATTTGTTTTTAATTGGCACACTTATAGCATCTAATCAATTTCAGCTGTATCGTAGTAATGTGACACAAGCATATGGGCAGCAAACCAGGCAGACGGGCACAAAGCCATTACCGTATTTTGCGCACGAAAAGACGCACCGCATCAAAAGGCGCACCTTCAATAAATGACGTATTTTAATTATTTTTACATATATAAGGCGCATCGCATCATAAGGCGCACCTTTAATAAAACGCTTCGCATAAGGCGCTAAAGTAGAGGCTGGAGTTACGGTGCGTTATGCATCCATTAGATGCATAACGCATCCATTAGATCAGGGGTCGGGGACTTATGGCTCGCGAGTCACATGTGGCTCTTTTGACGACTGCATCTGGCTCTCAGATAAATCTTAACTTATATTCCTTAACACGATATGTAAGAAATAATTCCGCTGGAAATCACAGTGTTAAAATAACGATCACACTGTAACTTAGAGCTTTAGCTGCTTGGGCTGTTTCCGCAGAGATTTTGACTCTTACAAAGATCATCGCTGTATGAAACGATGCCACACTCTGTGATATTTCCTGACAATAGAACGCTAGTCACGCACAGAGAGAGAGTGTGTGTGACATCCTCACTGCAGAAAGGATCTGTGTTCACACAGACACAACAGCGCTGAACCAAACAGGTGACAGCGTCTTAGCAGAAGTGGAGCGCATTATTAAAATGGAAATGAAACGCCAGTTTCCCGGTATCCCAGCATGCACTGCGCACTATTACGAGGGAAAATCGAGTCGCGGCTGCTTACCGTAACTGAGACCTGTATGCGTTTTAATACTGGGCCATATACAAGGCGCATTGTATTATTAGGCGCATGATCAGCTTTTGAAACGATTGAAGGCGTTTAGGTGCGCCTAATCGTGCGGAAAATACGGTACTCATTTTAGCTGGTTGCTAAGCTGATTATTAAGGAAGTGGCTTCAGATTGTTTAGCAGTGCTGCAACCCTGCCGGAGACAGTTGCCAAGCAGTTTCTGCACCATAGCAACCATTCCATTGTCACCGTAATTCGGGTCCAGTAGTGAAGGTAGAGTGAAATGAAAACAAAAACCCGGCAACAGGCAGCACGCTGCTTTGAATGACACAGATGATAGCAGCGGAGAAGTTCAAGAAAAAAACTGATGTTTGAAATTTTGAATGGAGAAAAAACTGAAACACGACTTGTCTGACTTTTTTTCTTCTTAAGAAGATGTAAAGGAGAGTAGACTTGACAAAAATAAACCTCACAAAGAAGAAATCACAATGTAATTCTTGCAGCATTGAAATAAGTTATATTTGATTAAAGATAAACGAATGAATAAAACACATGGAAAAAAGTTGTTTTTTTTCCTGAAGTCACTATTAAACCTGCAGAGACCTTGAAATGAATCGACTGTAAGTTGAGTAGACCATGTTTAAAGCAAACAGCCATTCTACGTGGCTGCATCCGTATTTGTGGCAGTAAAAAAGTCCAAATGCAGCAAAGTGCCGACCGACCCTGAGGAACCGGTACCCCATCCTGGTGTCCTGCTAGTAACACAGTTCAGTGTCACTTGCATAATTTCTGCCAGAGGCAGCAAGGCACATGTAGAGTGCTCAAATGTGAATAGAAAAGCCTGAAATGAAAGCCAACGCAGCTGCAAAACTTCAGCCTCCCGCTCAAACTGAAGCACACATAAATTTAACACACATAATCTCTTACATTACATTTTGATTGTTTAGGCTAAGATGCAGCAGGTGCTGCTTGTTTTATTTGGCTCTTTCGAGTGTCCTCCTGGGCCTAATAAAAAAATTGCTCACCCTCAACACTCCTCAGCACACGCAACTTCCCAAAGTTGATGTAAAAATAGAACCAGCGGATTCAGTTTTCTTTGAATCCACCATATTTCGGGGAGAGAGCCGCCTCTAAACTACGCCAGCAGCAGTTTCGGAGGAGAGGAAGACTCTGCTCTGGTTGTGAAAGAGTGCATACTTACTGTACAAACAAATAGTTAATTGGACATTTCATTTAAACTCTTTAAGATGCACTGTTTATTTATCTTTATCAGTCTTATTTACTGCATGCCATCTTAAAATTAGTTTGTCACAAATGACATTGATTTAGTCATGTAACACAGCCTTACCAATATCTAGTATTGTCTCATGTATCTCCAAGCAAAGTCTTGATCCTGAACTGATATAAGCACAAAAAATGGTTTATGGTTCCCTATTGTGAAAGAAACATTTTACAGCAAGAAGATCAGGTAGGCCTTTTATTATTGCTTTATTTCAATTATTTGTAATCAGAGCGAAACAGTTTTATGTTGCCATCTGTTTTTTGTTTGCAAGAGCCAGGTCTCAGCATCCATAATCTGAAGTTTCTTTTGTTTGTTTGCGGTTCCAGGGCCAACGTTTCCATCTAGCACATTCAACAATGAGTCACACGTTCTGCATTGTCCTTAAGTCATTAAGTCAAATGGCCCATGTCCAAGTGAAGACCCTCTCATCAAAATCAATTCTCAAGTCTGGTTTTGGATCTTAATGAGGAAAGTTGGACATCACAGTTAAAATCAGCCTGATGACAACTTAGCACGGATTTGTACAAATAGAAGTATTCACAATGCCCTTATTTCATTTTTTTTGTCAGATAACTTTACATTATTTTATATAATGTAGCACATTCAAAGATAAGAGAAACAAAATTCATTTCAGCTCATCATGACAGCAGGACCATCCGTGTCACCATCTGCTCAACACACATGGACGTCCAGCTATTTTTAGTCCATTATGTCACTGTAAAATTACACCTCTGACAGTTTACGAGACAGCTGTATGATACCACCTCTTCTATACTGTGAGCTGAGAGCTACTGAGATGAATTTATTTCCAGTGAGAGGTTCTGAGGTGTTTGTATAAGCTGGAATGGAGAGACTAGACCAGAGTTAAAACCCCAAGTCAGACGTATTTGGGATTTTTTGCTTTTTTCCCCACACAAACAGCATTTCCTTTCAAACAGATTATGCCAGTAGTAAACTGGAATAATTATTTGGTATTAAAAGTGTTTTTCAAGAAAAGTGTAGTGTTGGAAGACAGTCCGAGCATCTTCATTTTGTTAACGAATCTGTGAGAAAAACATTAAAATGTTAAAAAACAACAGCAATAGAAAATCTTTTCTCAAATAAAGATTAGAAGGATTTTGAATGTTTCTTCTTCTGCAATAGAAACCTTTTCTCTTTTTTTATTGAACAAGCTCTTTTTGTGATCAGTGAAGTTGGATTAGTGCCCTTATTAAAAGTTATTTACTTTGGCAGTGAATACTGTGCTTTTCTGCTGTGTGGATGCAGACCAGTAGGCTGAGATTTAAGACATGCTGTATGTTCCAGGGTCTTTCATGTATTTTTTAAAATGCAAAACAAATCTGTACACATGACAAAAGCAAGAAATAAGAGGCCACCGGTGCTGGACTGGCCGGCCAGCAGGTCTGATCAGTCCTCCACAAAGAATGTGTGGAGAAAGCAAAAAAATGATCAATCAAAACAAAAACCCGATATTGTTGGACACCTTAATGAACCGCTTGTTTATTGATGTTGACCAGTTTGGGTTTTTCTATTGTAGATGCTAATTAATGAAAAATGGACAGGAATTTGACATTTATTTGGTAACTGACCAGAAGTAGAGTTAATCGGCCAAACGATTAATCAGTCTACCTCTAATATAATTACTGTATTTTCTGTTTGTGTCTTCTTTGTAATGATGAAGACTTTGCACAAAACTGTACATGAACAAGTGAAATTATACTGACAAGAAAAAACAGAAAAATTTAGAATTACAATGTTAATTTTAACTAAGAAGTTCTATGTTAAACCAGCTTGTTGTTCCCACCGAACCAGACAAAGAAGGTTGCAAGTCATAAACATCTGCTATGTAGGTGAGAAAAGCATGCCGAAACAAACAATGAGCGATCACATTTGACCAAAGTACTCAAATTAATGTGCAGCCACCAACAAGTAGGTCTGTTGATCAACAGGAGCATGTACTGAACAAACACTAGTAGAGATTATTTCTTGTTACAAAACATGAACCTGATTACCTTTCAGTTAAAATAGCACGGGATGAATGAACAGCAACTTTTTATAACACTTCATTTTTTAAGTTTAACTACTTTGTGTCATCTTTATGAATCAGAATTGGACAGGAAGTCTTTCTTCCTGCCTTTTAAAAATAATGCAGTTTTGAATTGAGTAGCTTATTATAATGTCTTCTTGTGACATTCAAAATAAGTTTACACAAATGGAGACTATCTTCCTTCACAATTATCTCCTTCAGCCAGTGTTGCACAAAATCTGAGTTGCCTATGACAGCTGTCCAAGCTGCATCTGTGCTTTTTAGGTAAATAATCATGCAACTTTTGTGTGAAAATCATTCTTTTCAGATGCTAACTCAGCACAGCTTTTCTAGAGTGAATACTGAAAACAGGGTTTCCAACAGGAACAAACAAATCCTTGGCTACAATTCATCATTTGTAATGAATGTTAGTTTTGCCTTGAATCTTTGTTGTGTAAATGAGCTCAGTGCTGAGAGCATTTCTGGAGCCATGCGTTCACTATTTGATGTGGCCTCTTTGTGTCCATCCAGAGTGAAGATGGAGCAGACCAGGACAGTCCAGAGGAAGGGACGCCGGCAAGCCCTCATAACAAGCGAAGAGTTGGTCGGCCTAGCAGGAAACGCAAACAGCTGCTTCCTGTGAGTACTGTAATTACAGCCTGTCATCAGCATCTTCTGGGTTAAATACACCAAAGTCATTGATGACCTATTCAACTTAATAAAATACCCATGTCAAAGATATGTAAAATAGTGCTTCCAGACTTCAGTATCCATTCATACAAGTGCATGCAAGCTGTGGAGCATCAACCACAGTTGATTGAGATATTTTCACATATTACAGACATATGCACAAACATGGCTGGAATAAGAGGACAAGCTCTGCATAAATTAATTGTCATATGATAATGTGAGGCACTAATATGCGTCTGGCTTTTGAGCTTGTGTGGGTTGCTTTTGTACCTCTTTTATGTCTCAAAATGCTTTTTCTTTGCCGGCAGTTTGTCTAAGAACGGGATTTCCCCAAAGTGGTTGCAGTCACCAAATAAACTTTCCCTCCACACATGTAGCGATAACAACATCCTCTCATCATTATCACTCATCAGCACGGCTCCAACCCCCAGTTTTTCCACTTGTCACTTTAAGTCACAGCAAAACAGAAGTTAAAAGTACCTTTGGGATTTGTCATGTGGCAAATTGTCAAGTGAAGCAGATTATGGGTATTCAGGTTTGAATGAACTGCTGAGAAGCTGGCATGACTTTGATAAAACTGAGCAGTGCAGGAGTTGTGGGAAGGAGAAAATAAATCATAGGTCATAAAAGACTTTATATATATACTTTATATATATATACTACTTTTTATATATATATATATATATATATATATATATATATATATATATATATATATATATACCCGGACACTTCCAGGTGGGGGAGCCGCAGTGTTTATATTTGCTGTACTGATGCTGCACATGCAGCTGAATCTGTCTAGGTTCATTGTTCAAACCTTGTCAACATCTTCACACATCAGTGCACTGCACACACACACACTTGTCACTCTCTCGAACACACCCGACTCTTGCACAATTCCATGTGCATGTTTCCACACGCTCCTGTAAAACAGACCGTAACAATATGTAGAAAGGTGACAGCATTTTCTCCTCTGCTATGTTTTTTTTTTTTATTATTATTATTATCAATATGTGCGCTATGAACGTGATTGATTCCTTCCATCTCATTTCATACACATGATGTGGAGTGTCAGTTTTGTGTATGTAAGGACACACGTTTGTGGGATTTGCTTCCTTCCTTGGGCCAGTATGTAAGGGCCAATGGAGTAAAACTGGTGGCCCACTTTTACAGAAATGTTACAGAACGCCAGTATGTAAGTACCTATAGTTTGGCAAGTCAGATGGGCATGCAGTGAAACTGAAATCCTTTTTCCACTTCCCTCATATGCACATTTCACAATTTAGATATTCAACAGAAAAACAAGCCAATCACAAGCCTGCGATGCTTTAAAAAACACGTTATGTCAACTAGTTTGGCTACGCCTCCAAGCTTTGCAAAGACCAGTCCACTTTCTGCTGACCTCATGACAGTTGAATGGGGCGCAGCAGCACAGTTGACATTTATGAGGATAGAAGAAGTAAAATATTTCCGCAGAGAAAATGCATCCTGCAGGGAACAGCACGCCCTGCGATGAGGACCTGCAAAGGGATCCTTCGGCACCGAGCATCCGATCATGACCTACTTCCATCAACGTTTTTTACCCTGGATTAACCAACCTTGGGCAATTTTTAAAAGACTTCTCTCAGCGGCTGAAACTCAAACGTAAACACCAACATTTTGAGTTTAACCTGGGGTTAAGCTTGACATTGAACCTGATTTCTTACATCAGACAATATGTTGAGTAGCATCTGTGAAAGTACGAGTAAATGGCTGACGCACATAATGAGGTTGAAAAGACTTAGTTACCACTCCAAAGCATTCATTTCCAATCTCTGGGAGACTGGCTGCTCTTCAATGCCTGATTGCTCTTCAGAAATACTGTAGACTCTAGGCTGAACCCTAGATGCCTCCATAGATACAGCAGCTACAGATAGCTTTTACATTCATGAACACCCTGCATCTAACACTCAAATCTAGTGCATCGCCTGTCATTTTTTAATTGACTGACTGCTGAGTGGGGTGTTGGGTCGGCCCCACAAATAACTCTCCTTCAAGGGTACACTTATTTACAGGTCAGGTCTAATGTAAACAGAACTAACGTTGACGATTCCCAACTTGAACATGCTAATCAGTGCTGACTTAATGCTGTCAGTGCCTACTTAATAAAACATATCTTCTTATTAGAGGGCCATTCACAGGGATTTGATTAGGGCCAAGCGCCATCAAACTAACTTCTGGGTTAGTTTGTTGGCTTGGTGGCCCCAGAAGACCCCCGTGACCCTGCAAAGGATAAAGCAGGTATAGAAAAATGTATGGATGGATGTTTGATTTCACACTCATGACAACTCTGAGGGGGTGAACTTTTTTTGCACCACTCCAGAAGAATGAATATTTAAGAATATAAGAATTATACAAGAATTAAAATGTATTTTTAATATGACTGATTGACACTCTGCCAATGTCTAGCCATTATCGCTTCCTCATCCGTAATCATTATGCTACTGTGTTCAGTGAAGCAACCACCCATTTCTGTTAACCCAGCATCAGCTAAACACAAGTGTCATTTTGATTTCGCCATCAAGTCAATGACCTAATCTTTGTCCATTGTTTCATACAGTCTATGATTACGGCATGCAAGATGCATGCAGGCAATTTTCAGTCAAAACAACATGACGTGTTCTATCCAGAGACCTCAGAGAACTAGTTAAAACAGGCAGTGAATGTATTCAGTGGCCCCTTTAAAAGAACAAATTAAAGGTGTTTGATGCAGTGCAATACATTTCTCAACATTTATGTTGACATTCTTTTTCCATTCTATAAATACCTATTTACCTTCACATGGATATATTTAATAAGAAACCAAGGGAATAGCAATTTCTTTTGATACTTTATAGTAAAGGTAAATAAATATCACCGATAGTTCCTGTTTGCCTCTTTTAGGTGATGAAATATGCCTAGTTTGTATATTTTATCACATCAGGTCAACTTACTTGTGTATTTATATTGACTTTAACATTAAAACATTGTGAAAAAAAACCTTGTGAAATTGTTGTCAGATTATGATGAATTTTCCTGCTATTAAATTATACGTGGAGAATGAAACAAAATTGCGCTTATGTGGCCTGTAGTTTCCCACTCAGTGGTGATAAATCCTTCCAGTCATCATTTGTCCCGCAGAAATAATCTGTGAGTGCATTTCAGGGCTGTATTGTTCCTGCGATGACCCTGTGGGGTGTATTTCTTCATTATCTCTGTCTTCGGGTCTTTGGCAGCTCCTTTCATCTCTATTTCTCTCACCGTTCATCCTCCTTGCAGCTCACATTGTGTTTTTGTGTCTTTGTGCTGACTGAATTCTGCGGCAGAAGCGGCGAGTCAGTATAGCTGATCATACAGTGCCACACAGTAGGAGTACGGGGTAAATTACTGTAAGAGTGTGTGTCTTCTTGTGTGTGTGTGTGTGTGTGTGTGTGTGTGTGTGTGTGTGTGTGTGTGTGTGTGTGTGTGTGTGTGTGTGTGTGTGTGTGTGCGTGTGTGTGTGTGTGTGTGTGTGTGGGCGTTCATGTGTGCAGGAGAGCAGGTCTGATTATGCTTTGATGTCTAAGCTCTGACAAGGTGGGCAGGATTAGTGTGGGTCCTGTCACACATGTAGCACACGTGTAGCACATATCAGGCAGCATGTGTGCATGTGGATGTGTAAGAAAAAAATACTCATCAGCATGACTTCAAGAGTGCTTTGGTGGAAGTAGGATTATATTTACAAGTGAAGTGTTACACATTGGAATACAGTAGAGGTACAGATCCACGCATAGTTAAATACACACGCACATACACACTGGACTGTATCCAGGAAGTCATTGTGTGGAGCGTCAGGGTGGAGCTGTAAGACTACGGAGACCCTTCTCCTTCTTCTCTCCTTAACTCACTTGTTCTTTGCTATCACAAGAAACAGCACATTCAAATTCCTGCACCTCCACACACATAAATACAGTAATAATGATGGTTTCATGGATCGTTTCACACCTCCATCCATTTTCCTTTTTTTTCCCAGGCCCCAGCTTAGTTTTAGTTCCAAGATAAGATATGTGTCGGCCTTTTCCTATTTCCTGCCTTGTTTCTCCTTCATTTCGCTCCTCTACTGGAACCATGTGTGGAGCAGATGGTGGGTTATTAAGTATGTTTGAGAGTGAGTCAAGCTTGTAGCTTCAACTCTGACACTTCGGAAGAGTTTTAGATACAGTATGACTGAAGCCATGTGTAACCTGAATCCAATTCTTTTTATTGCAAAACTTAATTCGGTTATTTTATGCTGATAAAAATAATGAAGTCTTGCATTAACACTACGACCTTGATTTAATCCTGATTAAGTCTAAGTGGAACCACTGAGACTTTCTAGGTGTCATTTCGGCTAAACAGGGCCTGTAAAAGTTTTTGATTGTTTTTGGGACATATTTAGCCCAGTCTGGTTCCATTTTGTGCCAAACCCAGAAAGGATCTAAAGGGCTTTTGACCGAAGTGGTTCCGGTGCATTCATCAGTTTTTGGCTTTTCAACCCAGCACTGACTCTGTGCCAAGAAAACTGGTGCTACTCTGGCCCCCCAAGCCTTGCAGGGCCAGATGCAAGAACTGCTGCTTTAACATGATGATTATAACCAGCCAAAACTATGCAATGGTCATATTTAAACAACGTCTGTGAGTTTAAAGAAAAAATCATATATCATATGATAAATGATATATCATATATCATATATATCATAATCATTATGCAGTAATGCATAATGATTAAGTAGTGTTATAGCACAACTACATAGTATTAATGAGACCAAAAACAACTGGAAACTAGATTTTGATGACTTTAGATTGACTAGCTACGGCACCTCCAGCACTGCCGGGGACGTGCAAATGAGAAAAAAAGTGTTTTTATTACACTTTAGCACTAAACGTGATTATCAACATCTCTGTAAAACCACCTAATGAAATACAGCAAAAAGGGGTTTGCGATATTTGGCAGTTTTTTTCAAATTAGAGACGTTGCCATTAGAGGTTTTTCTTTGAGATATTTAGGTTTCATACTCCTTTTACAGATTTCCTGTTTGCATGTGATGTAACAAATGACGTAGGGTCCCGGCTTTCCGCCACTCTCCAACCAGAAAAGCCCATAGAGACATTGTGGAAAATTTGTGGTTGCAGTGTTTGACAAATAGTGTCAATTCTTGTGAATAGTGGATAATGGTGGATTCTTTTAACTGCCAAAAATGAACCGGTTTTTATTCTTCAGCCAGCAGTAGAAGTGAAATTACTTGTATTTAGGTCTCATTTAAATTAAATACTTTTGACAATGTTGCAAACCACACATCTGGGTCCAACCTTCCACCTTGTGACAAATATTGTGTAATTTTATATGCAGTAAATCAAGAACTGAAAGATAATATTGTAAACTTCTGTTTATTATGAGCTGGCTTTTAATTCAGTGTACTAAAAAACTATAACTTGAAAGACATTGTGTTTTTACAGCTACCATATTCTAAATGGCTGCTTAATTGGTGTTTTAATTTGATGCAAGTGTGTTTGAAAGTTGCAAACTGCAAAATAAGTCATGTATCATGTTGTCTGATATAGCTGTCAAAGTATAGTGACCGTTTTAATGCATCAAAAAATATTTTAATATAAAAATACTAAAACATTTCTCTCTTACATTTGTAATTTTTATTACTAATTAAGACTAATTGACATAAAAATTTAATCCACAATACTCAACTACAGTTCTTTTCTCTATTTTCTCTATTTATTTTTCTTATACCGTTTAAATATTTTAGATAATTTAAGTTTTTTCCAGTTGATTAGGTACTAATATGGTCTAATAAAATACTTATGCACTTCTCTTTATAATGTCAATGTCCAGTTTTACATGTAACTCTTTTTATGATCATTTTGCAGGGTATACTTTATTATATAGCACAAAAAATGCTTGTAATTATGATGTTTTTAAACCCTTATGTTTAAAAAAACTGTGTCAACCCTTGTTTTTTTTGTCTTTTTTCCTTTTCTTTTTTTTTTTTGTCCATATTTCTAACGATGGTGGTCCTTTACAGCTAAACCTATTACCAGATTGGACGAGCATACCTCAGTCTATTTTTAGGTTTATTATGTACTTAATCTTGGGATTCATTAAAAAAGACCAACAGCATGTTGATCAAAACTCAAAACTTTATTTGATAAACAGTTGCTTGTACGACAAAATTTTGCCAGCAAGGTCTTTTTTGTTAGTGGTAACATTTGTTCATTCTAGTTTCTTAAAGTAGACAAATGTAAATTATAAATTCAACCTCTGGAGTGTTAAATAAAAATACAAAAAAAAAAAAAAATATATATATATATATATATATATATATATATATATACACATACACACACACACACACACACACACTGAAAATAATTATAAATTAATTTATTGCAGCAGTAAAAACATTTGTTGTAACAGTTTATTTTGATGTATCACAGGACTGCTTTAACAGACTGCATTTATAACTGACAAGTATAAATTACATCCTCCTCTCCTCACCTCACCTCCTGCTCTTTGAGAATAATCAAATGCCCTTTTTCAGTGGACAAGATCATCATCATGAAAAGCATCTGAAAGTAAAGGCTAGTAAATAGGCTGTATTTATATAGCGCTTGTCTTCTCTTGTTCAAGACACATTCATACAGCCCTCTCTTGGGCTGCACAGATCTGTATAGATTTATTTTCTACTGCACATAGATATCATACGCGCAACAAACTGATAAGTGCATCAGAGGCAAATGAGGGTTCAGTGCTTGCTCAAGGATACTTCAGCAGGTTGGCAGACACAACTGTCAGCATGTTGGTTGTCAGGTTTACTTTCATCTGCTTTAGATACTTCGACAGTGCAGGTTAATGAAACAGCTGCACATATCTGATTTAGCCATCATGGTCACATTCATTACTACTAATAACTCGTCTAATTCCTAAAGAAAAGAACAATCTAAATATACAGCAAAATGAAAATATTGCTGTTGTTAATGAAATGACCCAAGCTGTAAAATCTATCCCATGATCAAGGATGTGATGTTTTTTCAAAAGTGTAATTACCAATTTACGCAACAGTTGCATATCTGTAACTGAAGGCATAATAATATTGGATTAAGTTTGTTTTCTGTACGTATTTCATTATTTTTGGTTCTCTATTGCTTTATTGTTTTGCTAGATCCTGTTTTATGCCTCGCATCTCTTTGGGTATCATCAAAGGTTTGTCAAACTAGATTACTGTATTTTAGTTACAACTCAGGTTAGAGTTTCCTAAATGGACATGAATGTCAGCTAGTTTCTGCACATTCTGCTAGTTAAGATCAAAGCAGACGTAAACCATAGAAGAGGAAGTGTATTTCAGAGTTGTTAAAAAAAGGCGAAACAGCACGAACCTCATGGTGAGCGCGGTTGTCTTCGTTTGTGTGTGAATTATGATAACTTGTCAGGTGGAGCCTGCTGCTAAAATGTGTTTTATAGTTTGTTGCACCATAGGTTTCTTCATGGGTAATGTTCTGTGGTCTTTTCTGTCACTATCTTTGAACTTAAGCTGCATTAAGCAATTTCCTGCCAAGGCATTACTGAATCAAATGACTTCCTGTAATGTGCATCAACATTAGAGTCTGAAGTCTGCAGTCTAAAGCCATGTAGTTTTGGTTTTATTTCTAACATAGTATTGGTTTCCCGCCCCAAATGAAAGTCAACCAGTGCGCACCTGCCCTCACAAAAGCGAAGCTGGCTTTACTGTTCCTGTTTAGCGTGACGGAGACACGAAGTGGCTGAAGATCGTCAAATTCATAGCAATCCAAAGACAACCCAGATATTTTTTTCTGGAGTATGTGGACCAAACCAGGCCTGAAGTGAATTCACATTCAACATGTGGCCAAAAAGATGACTGCAAATCCAGATTCCCGTGTTTCTGCTGAATGTGTAAGTAGTCAGTTGTTTGCTTAAAAGTTAGCTGTAGGAGTAGTGTTGTCTTAAATTGCTTAATGCAGCTTTAATATCTTTTTTTTGTTTGTTTGTTTGTTTTAAATCAGTAATTGCTAATCCGTGCGACCATATCAATGCAATGTGGTGATACTGCATGTGGACAAGCTAGACACCACTTCACACTTTTTATTTTAGAGTACTGTCGTGTGGGGTACTCATCCCATGATTATTTTGTGCACATTATTAAAACTCATGTAGGTTGATTTATTGTAAGATGTGTAGATATTTTAAAGACAAACTGTTTAATTTTACATAGTTTTTACTCTGATTCTACCACATGACCCACGTGGTTGATTTTGGTTGATTGCTTTCATTTATGTAGTCTGAATGTTTTGTGTTTTTACATTAAATGCTAAAATCAGAAATAAGTTTTTTTATGATGCCTTTTTCAGTCAGGGTGCTCGTTTTTAACTTTAATTGTGTTTTTCCCTAATATCTGTTCGCAGCTCTCTTGATCCTTCAAGTTTCTTAGTTAATTTTAATCTGATTTGATTTAAAGTTATGATTCTATTTTTTTATCTAGAAAAAACTGCTTCTGGATTATCACAGCCAGGGTTTCAGAACTCTTTACTGTCAGTAAAAACATATTAAATGTCTGTTTCCTGTCCTCTGTATGTACACTTGAGTTGTAAAACTACATCTGGCTTTTAGTGCTCGATGGGGTCTTAATGTTCAGAGTCTGGTTGGTTCAGCAGGAAAAAAGTAGCCTGGTGCGTCCTAGTATGGACTTGACACATGTAATGAAAGAAACAGGACACAGTAATCCAAATCCTTTTACTTTTTGCTGTTATGTGGAACGTTTTGGGCACTTTATGATTTTAAACCACCAAACAAAACCGAAAAAATGCACCTTTGTATTAAACATTGTTTCTGTTTGAGTGTCTGTGTAAAAAGCATCCATGTCATTTGCAGACTGGCCCGAGGGCCTTTTAGCCACCTTTTCTGTCCTCCGGCTTTTACAGGCCTCCTCAGCTGCTCATTACAGCTTTTGTGGGCTTGTTAGCGAGGGCTAGCATTAGCGTTAGCCCAGCCTTTGAGCTTGACGGCCGGCGCCGCGCTCCACTTTTTTTAACTGCCCAACTACAAAACCTGTTCGCAGCACGCGCTCATAAAAACCCTGCTGGTCTTTTGGGGTGTAGAGAGACAGCTTAGCATCACTGATGCACGTCATGTAGTGGATAAGCATAATTAAACAAGCAGAGCAATCACCGAACATTTGTTTAAAAAAGACAACATGTGGCTGACTCTCCGAACAGTAGGACTAATATTAAGCTGATTTTACCTAGTACACTAAATTTAGGAGTTAAGATCATTGAACATGTTTCTCCACATGTGCTCGTTAATCATTAATGTTGTTAATAACGTCAGTGCCAGCCCCCACCTTCCCCACCACCCCCACCCCACAGTATCCCATGGGTGTGTGTGTGTTTGAGTGTGTGTTAATGGCAGTTGGGGCTGTTTATTGCACTGATCCTATGCAGACACACTCTGCTGGACATACCTGCTCTGAATTGCACTAACAAGGGTAGACTGGTAGCCAAGTGCTGCATTGCTGCAGCTCTTTGACTACATACACTTTATGTGTGTATAAACACTATGCAGGTGTGTTACTGGATTATTGTGAATGTGCTGACCTTTAAATGCTCTAGATAGGGCAAGTGGCTGTTTTCTCAGACCTAGACTACTCTGTCTGTTTCCAAGGAGTTGGCGACCTCTGACCCACGTGCAAATGCCCCTCCAATTCTGCCTGCGGAGCCGAAGCCTTCACCCTCCCCTCGCAAGAAGTTTGGGCGTCGGAAACTAGATCAAACCGAGAAGAATAAAGGTATAGACTCAATGCAGTCATTCAAGTTCAAACAGTTGTGCCAGTTAACTTGGAAGCTATAAATTTGAAGTCATGATGGGCATTAAGATAAGAAAATAAAAATAAAATAAAACACCCCACATCTGACTAGAAGAATGTCAACTGCTTGAAAAGCAAAGTGGTGAAAACCATGACTTTCCCTCTTCATTAAACATCTTGTTAAATCTTCACAAATGACCTACGGTATTCTTTGTAACGTTTCCTCTCCTGCAGATGAGTCAGACGACAGAAACTGCGACTCACCTAGAGAGGTGAGGGAAAAAAAAAATTAGCTTTGATACTTGTGTTTACTTTCTGTAATCAAAAATGAAGCTAAATGCTGTTGTTTCTGTGTGGATGTGTGTGCAGGGTGAGACTGGGAGGCTGCGGAGGAGGCCAGTCCCCAGAGTGACTTTTCAGGCTGGAGATCCATACTACATCAGCAGGAGGCAGAGAGAAGAATGGCTCAGCCGCTGGAAGATGGAGGTGGGAGGCAAACAAGTCTCTGTCTGTGTGAATATACCGTATAGCTTCACTACTGTCTGTTCGATTTGGGAAGCCAATCAGGACAAAATTCCTCAAAATAATCCAATTTATTCGGAAGCAAAATCTCCTGGTAATATTGAATCCTCAAAAGGATGTGAAAGCATTTGATATGTTTTATAGATTGGTGCTTTTCCCTTTAAAGAGAGGCCAGCGAGACGACAGTTGAAGTTACATTTGGCTTGTTTTGTTCAGTGCTGAGTGTCTGAAGGGGAAATCCCTCCACATGACTGATCTGCATGCTAGGCAGTATGGCAACAAGGGGTAACTTTCATACACCGGGTTTGTGAAAGTTTCAATTCATATGCCAAGCATGCAACCTCAGTGTGTACTGTTTCTGTTTTATTATTATTTTATAAATAAAATGAGAGAAACCATATAAATTCCTGATTTTATTTTTTTTATTTTGCTGTTTCAAATGGGATGGAGAACACACTGCATGCCATCAACTTCTGTTGGTGCTGCTGCACCTCCACCTGCCTCCCATCTCTAGGTTCTGAATGTTTGTTTTCCTACATTATTAAAGGCCCTTCCCTTTTCCTGCTTTTTTCCAACTTAATGTTTCTTTGTGGAGCCTAAAACTTAAATGATGCACATATTTAACTTTCAAATAATCTGTTTTTTGTGAGTTAAATGGAGTATTCCCATAAATATACAGCAAAACACTGTTAGGAATCTGCAACAGATGCATCATGTTCTTAGTTGATTCCTTTTTTTTTTTTTAAAGGTCTGAACTGTTTTTTCCATTTACTGTCCATCATCCATAAATAACATATTTTCTAAAACTGGACCAAGTGACAGGGTCTTCTTTCTCCGTCCCTCTCACAGAGGTACAGACACAGAGGTATTTGTATAAAATCTAACAGTAAAGGATTATAGTGTATGCCTTTTGATACACCAGATTATTGGTCTTTACTCACGCACCTCAGCCCGCCTCTGACTACACAGCTCACCAGGGAATGTGTGAGAGTGTTAAGTAGCATTAGTAGTTTAGTATTAGGCTATTTTCATGATGCATTATCAACAGATAAACAACAATAATAGTGCTGTATTCATGGGCATTAACTGACTGGGAAAATTTTTTTTTTTTTTTAAAAAGCATTTTATTTTGACTGTTCTCCAGTCAGCTGGTTCAGGTGAAGCTGTGATCACCAGGCAACCAGTCACTGCATCCTTTATCTTTACTGGTCTTAAAGTAATGAACAGTGTTGTTTTTGTTTTTGCTTTTTTTGTTTTGTTTAAAAAAGGTCTTTGAAATACTAAAAGGGGTTGTATTCAGTTTGAAAAGTAGATATCATCTTGACTTTTCATGCCTCTAAATGACTAATTCACATTTTAATAAAACCTTGAATATTTAAGGGTGAGTGTATCTTCTAATTTTGCTCAGAAGCAGGCGATTTATGAGATAATCAGCCTCAGGGGATTTTGTTTCAATAATGTTGCCCTCCACAGCTCCTATGCAGGACCCAAGAATAAAAAGGTTTGTGTTCTTTTCTTTTTCTTTTCCCATTTTTGTCTTTATGGTTACGTCTCGCCTTGAACAGGTCTTTGATTCTGTTTAGTCTCTTAATTTACCACACTAAGACTCTGTCAGACTCTTGGCATTAGAGGTGAGGTAATAATTGACACTCTACAAATATTCATAACAATAGAACTCTTTTAGTATACTTTAAAGTAGCAAAAATGTTGAGGTTTTGTGAGGTTGGGGTTTTGTGAGATTGGGGTTTGTAAGGTTGGGGTTTTGTGAGGTTGGGATTTTGTAACATTGGGGTTTTGTAACATTGGGGTTTTGTAACATTGGGGTTTTGTAACGTTGGGGTTTTGTAACATTGGGGTTTTGTAACATTGGGGTTTTTTAAGGTTGGGGTTTTGTGAGGTTGGGATTTTGTAACGTTGGGGTTTTGTAACATTGGGGTTTTGTAACAGGGTTTTGTGAGAATGGGATTTTGTAAGGTTGGGGTTTTGTAACACGATTTTGTGAAGTTGAGGTTTGTGAGATTGGAGTTTTTAAGGTTGGGGTTTTGTAACAGGGTTTTGTGAGATCGGGGTTTTGTGAGATTGGGATTTTTTAAGGTTGGGGTTTTGTGAGGTTGGGATTTTGTAACGTTGGGGTTTTGTAACATTGGGGTTTTGTAACAGGGTTTTGTGAGAATGGGATTTTGTAAGGTTGGGGTTTTGTAACACGATTTTGTGAAGTTGAGGTTTGTGAGATTGGAGTTTTTAAGGTTGGGGTTTTGTAACAGGGTTTTGTGAGATCGGGGTTTTGTGAGATTGGGATTTTTTAAGGTTGGGGTTTTGTGAGGTTGGGATTTTGTAACGTTGGGGTTTTGTAACATTGGGGTTTTGTAACAGGGTTTTGTGAGAATGGGATTTTGTAAGGTTGGGGTTTTGTAACACGATTTTGTGAAGTTGGGGTTTGTGAGATTGGGGTTTTGTAATGTTGGGGTTTTGTGAGATTGGGGTTTTTTAAGGTTGGGGTTTTGTAACACGATTTTGTGAGGTTGGGGTTTGTGAGATTGGGGTTTTGTGATGTTGGGGTTTTGTGAGGTTGGGGTTTTGTGAGATTGGGTTTTTTTAAGGTTGAAGTTTTGTAACGTTGGGGTTTTGTGAGATTGGGGTTTTTTAAGGTTTGGGTTTTGTGAGATTGGGGTTTGTAACATTGGGGTTTTGTAAGGTTGGGGTTTTGTGAGATTGGGGTTTTGTAATGTTGGGGTTTTGTGAGGTTGGGGTTTTGTAAGGTTGGGATTTTGTAAGGTTGGGGTTTTGTAACACGGTTTTGTGAGGTTGGGGTTTTGTTAGATTGGGGTTTTGTAATATTGGGGTTTTGTTACGTTGTGGTTTTGTAATGTTGGGGTTTTTTGAGGTTGGGGTTTTGTGAGATTGTTTTTTTTTTTAAGATTGGGGTTTAGATTGGGGTTTTGTAACGTTGTGGTTTTGTAATGTTGGGGTTTTGTAAGGTTGGGGTTTTGTAACGTTGGGGTTTTTAAAATATATTTCACTATTCACTATATATAACTACTTCAAAATGTGTTGTAGACATTTGTAAACTGATTGTAAACAAAATAAATCAAGTATTACTGATGTTTTTTTTTTTTGATAATAGAATGGGCTAGTGGACTACTAAAAAACTACTAGTGGATGCTAAATACATGTATTGTAAAATTAAAATGCTTTTCTCCACAGATTCACTACACAAAATCAAATCTTAACAAATACCTTTACTACTGCTGGTTATAGTCGAAAAGAAACTAAATTAATAAAGGATGAATGTTGATTTAACCAAAGACAAAATCTTTTTCTGTCATGAATCCACCCATCATTTCAGTGTCACCCTGACAGCTCCAGGTTATGATCATTAGTCAGTGTTTTAGGAGCTGTTTTTAAGTTCTGTTGGTGTTACTGGAGGCCTCCAGATAATTATCCAGTTTCTCATGTGTAACTGGTTCCATATTGCGTGATGTGTTTTGCTAAAAAGTTTCAAAAATTTTAGATTGGACTCCATAAAGAAACACTTCACAATGAATTTAAAGTTGCATTTCAACAGTTTGAGATCACTTTCTTGTCCTTTTTTTCTGGTTTTGGCTCTTTTACCTTGTTTTGCCATGTTTGTTGGAAATTGTTCCGAGGGTTGGATCCATGTACTGCATTTCTCAATTGGGTCAGGACTTTGATACTTCTTGTTAGCATTCAGCCTGTCATCATCTAATTTAACTTTCAGTTTTTGCTCAGCTTTCACCACACATCACACACACGTTTGCAAAGCTCGATCCTCCTTTACTCTGAAGAGTTTGTTTGTTTACACTGGAGGGTAGTGGACCTCCCCTCCTCAAATATGCTTCTTGTGGATGAACTGTGTTCTTTCATTTCATTGGCTTTCTTCCTCAGTGGCATTCATTACGCTTTCCCAAAGAAAGTGAAAACAGTGTCTTTGCTTACTGTAGCGCTACGGTTCTCTCCTGAATTATTTGTTAATCAAAGACGTTTTTCTCTGGATGATCATTGACAACGTTATCTTAAGTGCAAGGGAGCTACCGTACATGCAAACACTTTAATGGTTCCTACAAAACTGTGGTTTTAGATTTGATCTGATGCACCGTCACAGCTCATCAGGCAGGTCCAGGTAGCCATCGTCAAACCCCTCTGGCAGGCTGTTATCAAAGCTGCACGAGCTTTTTAAAGAAAGAAAGACTAGGTTGTTGGGAATTTCATTATTTTTGGCTCGTCAATACTTAAAATTTCAGCCATTTCATTACTTTCAGTTACATATTACAACTTTTTCACAGCTTTGTTGACACAGTCGTTAATAAAGCCAACTAGGCCACTTCTCTGACTTATAGTGGAGTTTACACACGACACAAGACTACAAATCTCAACATATTGATACTTAGTCAATTATAATTTACTGCCCTCAGTAAAATGTACTTTTACAACAAGTCATAATTTCTATTTTTAATTACTTCTCCATTGTCCACTGCTAAAGTGGGCCAACTGTGACATATGGTGCAGCGTCAACTACATTCTCTACATATTAGAAAAGCAAAAAGAGGGTATTTCAGGATGCAGCACATTTCAAACCTTCAGTTGAGGTGATTAACATTAATGTTTTAGTTTTTACAGCAAATGCATTGTCAAATTGTTCTACAAATCAGCATATCACATGTTATTTTCCTTCAGATCTTCCATGTTTCTGTATATTTTTGACCAGCAACACTTCTGTTGTGGTTCAGTCTTCATAACTCCTACAAAGATTAAAGAGGAAAAAAAGACATTTAACTACAGGCCAAAAAAACTGCAAATATCTTGTGAAATATTTGTTTAGATAAAGAAACAAATGTTTACTTTAGGCATTGTTGGAGAACAAATAAAGAGTCAAAAGAGAGCAGATGCTCCACTTCAACTTCCAGGTGGCTCTGTAACTGATAGATGTGTGAATGATTAAGTGCTAGATAGCAAGTTTGTCATTTCGGCTGAAAACATGACACACTTCCGGAGTTTTTACAGATTTCACAGATTCGTCCTCAAGTTGTCTTATATGACCAAAAAAAAAAAAAAGATTTCTCGCAATCATGTATGAGTCCAGTATTGAGACCTGTCACATCAGGGCTCAGGGCAAAATGTTGCAAAATTATATTATATATTATAGTGCTGCTCTGTATAAGAGATAGCAAAAGAGAGTACATGCACGCATGTGTCTGAACATGAGGACGACTGAAAGAAAAAGAGAAAGACTGAAAGAGATGGGATGTTTGTGAGAATAAAAAAGCACAAGTTTGTGAGAGGAACAGCTGGAGGCTGTTAGGGCAAAATTACAAGTTGCTCTGTCGTTGTTCTGAAGCCCTCTGTGTTTGATGGACTCGATCTCGAAATCTGTGAGCCATGTGACATGAGACTTAAAGAGCCTTAAATATGTTTGAAAATTACAAATGAATCCCCAAGGTGTACCCATCAGAAGATCTGCATATGTTTGAAGAGATTAAACAGATAATTTCAAAGAAAAAAACAAACAAACAAAAACTTTCCGTTCTCAAATAAAGCTTTTGAAACTGAACACTCAATTTCACGCTCAGTTGGTCAAACGGATACCAGCTTGTCCTCAGATTCACTCTCTTGGCTGTAGATGTGACAGATGGAGAGTTTTTTTTTTTAAAAAAGGCTTCAGAAAGGTGAAAAAGTGTGACTTCCTGTGTGACTAAGTTCATGTTCACAGTGGACCAACTCCCAAGAGTAAAGTGATAAATGCTTTGCATGTGTTGTGAAAGATGATTGAGACTTAACAGTAGATTATTTAAAAACTAGGAGAAAAAACAAGCGAAGGGAATGTTTGATAAAAAAATATACTGAATAAAAATTATTAAAAAATGTACAGAGAGTGTAAAAGTAGCAAAATGCACAAGTATGGAAGACATTGAAATAGACAAAGGCAGCGTTAAGTATTCAAAACCTTAAGTTTGGTATGAAAGTACAAAACCGGGTACATAAGTGCTGATTCAAAATAATTAATAATAATTTGAAAACTTGTATTAGATATTTTATCTGAATTTGTGGTCTGGTAAGTGTAGGAATTATATGTCTTTTTTTGTTATGGATTTCATTATAAGTTCATTCGTTGCTGGTTTTTATGTGAATTTCTAAACTTTTCATCAGTTACAGATCAGATAAATGCCCATTCTAGAAGAAAAATGACAAATATAAAGAAAAAGAGTGACAATAAAGAATGAAGTATCATCAAATGGAAATGTAGGGTGTGTCATGGAAATATTTTATACTACCAAAGTACAAGCAAACACAAATGTGGCAAGGAATGTGAAATAAATGAGAACCTGAGGCAGATGAATAGAGAAAAACTCAAAAAGACTGAAGACAGGAGGAGACTCGAGGCAGGACAGAAACAGGAGGGAGATCAAGCATGAAACTTACTGAGATGTGTGGCTGAGAAAAGATTATTGACAGAGCGAGGGAGTGAAAGGAGAAAGAAAAACAGCGAGAATGTGTATGTGTTTGACAGAACAAGCAAGAGGGAGTGAAGTCTGTTACGGAGACAGAGGTTAACTAGTTCCAGGTTTGTACTTGCATGTGTATGTGTGAAATTGGTCTGTTAGTCATTTGGACTGCAGCCAGCTGTTAACACCCCAGTCAGCATCCGGGCTCGCTGCTCAGTGTTGAAATCTGTGTACCTTTGCAAAGCTGATTCTATTTTTGCATAAATATAAAAGTAAGATAAGCCAAACCTAGAGGTAATTTCTGATTTTGCTTGTGTCTCTTACTGGTTGACACAGATTCCCACTTTTACTGGCACTATTACTTGTACTATCGGTTTTAACTGCATCAAATTTCAGTCTTAAACTAGTAGAAATGCCCAGCTGATTTTAGGGCAAAATTTACAAGGCAGCTTTCCAAAAAACATTGATGACTCACAGCCTGTGTTGTCTGTTATTTTGATGGGACATTGGAAATAAATTTCATTTATCCGAGTTTTAGAATTTAATGTCTTTAGGTAATATATTAACGTTTATACTATCTGATTTTGTGTTATCATAGGCATACATATGAGGTTGGCTGGTTTTACAACAAAAACACGCCAAGTAGTAGTTTTTATCAGAGGAGGAATATCTGTGCTGCACCTTCTTTTTAGGGATAGCCTGCAACATTTTAAGCACTTAGTCTTTTATAGTGAAAGAGTATGAAAATGTTGAAGCGTTAATATGTTCATCATGTATTAATATCTTTGTAATTTAAACAACTGATACTACATAAGACAATCACCCTATTGTGTAGTTCTTTAACCCCCTAGAGCCCATCAAAGTAAGTATGTGCAACTTTAATTGCAGGTTTTTATTGGACTCAGTTCCATAGTTTTCTATTGCAAGAACACAACTTTAAGTTTGACAGCCATGCTGAATTTGTGCGTGTTTCTTCACTCTCAAAGCCTTTGGTCCGCCACTCTCAACTCCACTGTGCATGTGTGTGCTGTTCACCTAAACATCTGCTAGGTGCAGGACCCAGTAAATCACAGTCAGTTCACTGCGGGCCAATCAGCAGACAGGGCCAAGGAGACTGGAGTGCGAGTGTAGTCGAGGAGACACACGGAAAGGGAAAGCTAAGAAAGTAAGAGGTGAGACAGAGACAGATGAAGAAAATGACAGAGAGGAAGAGAGCCAGAGAGGAAGGTTTACCGTTGCAGAGGTGCCATGTCCAGCCTGTAAGTGATTATATTGTTTTTTGTTTGCTTTTCAAATGTGCATGATTTGTAGATCATGGAAGTTTGTATAGAAATGGCTGAATAAGTTTTAGTTTAAGTTTTAGTTTAGGACAGGGAATAAGACAACCTTGCTTGTGGCCAAGTTTTCCCATGGGAAGTTTGTTTTCATGTTTAGTGCTTGAAGTGAAATGATGCTTAATCATTTTTAAAATGATTTCTAAATGTATTAAGCCAAATGTTTGTACACATGGGAAATCCAGGGAATTACGTAATGGAAGAAAGTTTGATTTGAATTTTTGTTTTGCTTTTGTTTGAGGGGAAAATAATGATCTCTTGTTTTCAACTTGCCCCACGTTTTCATTGTGTATAAGGACATGTGGACGTCTTCCGTCTACGTTAACCATTGACCTCCCACTGCTCCCCCACTCGGCCTGCCTGCCTGAATAACTTTCACAAATGGGTTAGTCTATGACACAGGACAAATGAGGCTGTTTCCATTCAGCACTTTATGTCTGTTTGAGCCAAAAACTGCTGTCCAGGAGTTTTATTTATTTGCATGAGTAAAAAAAATAATACTTTAAAGAAGAATTACAGCAAATAATGAATCTTGACCTTTTTTTAATGCATGTTTATTTCCTTTGCTCCACTCCTTTTAAAACATTTCTTGAAACTTTTTTTTAGATGCTTGGATCCACATCATGTGGGTCACTGGAACAAAATCCAAAGGGTCATGAGTAAAATATCGTGTTAATCACTTTTCTGCCTACGAGGAAGGAGTTTGTATCTTAGAATAAGTAACATTAGCAAATTACCAACTATAATGTTTGTATCAGATGTCATGTATTTTGGATACCGGCCAAACCGACATGCGATTGGCACTTAGTATTTTAGTAAATGGAAAGTTGCTCACCAATTCACCAATTAATAAGTTAGGTTAAGCATTTAAGTTATTTTCTGTAAACAGCCATCAGACTCATGTTGTTCTGTTCATTTCATTACAAAAGACGTCCTGGGAAAAGCTGATTACCCTCCTTTAGCAGGTTGCACGGCTGCAGTTCATGATAATGAAAGAACAATGACATGCTGACTTGACTACTGACAATGTGAGGAGGGTTTCACCGCTCTTTTAATTATCGTCATAAGCTTTTTTCTTTTTCTTTTTTTTTCTTGAGTAATATCAGGTTCATCTGGGGGTCAGGGTCAGTCATGCTCGTAGAGAGGTCGGAGTTTAAGAGACGACACAATGGTTAAGTCATGGGTTGAGGGTCAGAGGTCAAGGGGGTGGCCTTAAGAGTGAAAATACCGACTGTGCTGTGGGGTCTGTCAAAGTTCAAAGTTGTAACTTACAACGCTGCTCTCTCTCATTCTGCCCCTTCCTACGTTTATTTGTCCCTATAATTAAAATACTTGTCAACCAATCAGCATCTGGCAACATCACAAAAAGAATATAGTATTTTCAAGTGGATTTAGAGAAAATACTACAATACGCTCCCTAAAGTGTTTGGTGTGCACAGTTTTTGCTTATACATAAAAAAAGGTTTAGAAGAACTTTTTTGTTAGGATGAGAGGTGCCGTTTATAAAACTGAACAGGTCACATTCTGCTGGGTGGCCAGCGAGTTGTTAAAGTAAACTAGGCTGAGAAGAGTAGAAGACTTCCAATGTAAGTGTTTCAGTCTCACAGTGGCCATGCCTTCACTCATTTCAGCATCTTCAGCAGATGTTGCATAAGCAGTTGTAAAACGATGTGTGAGAAGTTAAACCTTGTGTTGTACCTGAGTTTAGCGGCCGCTGCTGAAACTGCAAATTAACCCGGGCTGAAACGTTTGTCTGCCTTTCACAACATGTTGTTTGTATAACAAACAAACATTTGTATAAACATGTGAATGTCTCTGACTTCACTGAAATGTTTGTTATGTGACACACAGAAAAGGGTGACAGACCTACTTCTTTTTGTTTTGTACTTTCCTTTCATGTAATTACCGACATTCCCAAAACAAAAGACCAACTTGTGACAGAAAGTCTTGTAGAAATCTTTTTAGGATTTTTCACCAGCCAAACAACCCATCTCTTAGCCAGAAGCTCACTAGGATGGAAAAGCTCACTAGAAAAGATGAAGAGCTGAAGAAATGCATTCATATGTAGATCCCATATGTTTGCAATGAGCTAACACTAGAGGCTCATTGCAGATTTGTACAAGTAATATATATATATTACTTGTACAAATGTAATATATATATATATATATATATATATATATATATATATATATATATATATATATATATATATATATATATGTTCACATGTGAACTTATTTATCTTCTTAGTTCACTACAGTATAAATACACTCATACCAAGAAGTTTTCTTGAGGACTGCTGCTTTATTAATAGAGCTTAAACCACAGTAACTCAAGCCGATTAATAAACATTCATCTTGTCACCTGTGACTCATCTTTATTCCTGGAAACAGGAAACAGCTCCCTGATGGAGTCTTCAACCACCTACTGTTGCCAGGCAACAAACAGTTTCATGCACTAAGCAGGACTATGCCTGATTTCTCTTAGCAACAAGTCGGGTCCTCGTCACCTAATGATCCAAATGCTGACTAAAATGGCCATGCTTCTTTCACAGAAATATTTATTAAATGAAATGAAATAAAGCTAATAAAAAATGGTCTTGAAAAGTGTGTCCCTGAAAAGTGAATGACGAACATATATACAAGTCCTGATGAGTGTTTATTTCACTTCTTGTCCATGCAACTTTTTCTCTAGAAAAGTGCAGAAAAACCCCTGAAAGAGTCCACTTTAAATACCTTATTATGGTGCCTGTTTATAGCACATACGTAACACTTTAAATAAGTACATAAGTAAGACTTAAGTAATACTTAAGACTTAAATAATACTTCAGAGTGTCTACTTTGCAATAATGAGTCTATATTACGCATATGATTGCAATAACAAGAATTTAACACATTGTCATTGTAGTACTTGCTGCTTTTTGCAAGTCTCTGCTCCAACCGGTCAGCTGGCTGGTCAGCAATGACTGAGTGAATGTCTGCAGCTCATTTCTCTGTTTCCAGAGACTTCAGAAGCAGAGCTTGGTGTGAGAGTTTTGGACTTAAGCCTAGCTTTAAAAAATTGCAGATTTTCACAAGGATAAAGAATCTTGTATGTATAAATGTATAAAGATAATATTCTGTATTGGGGGGAATAAAATGCAAAGCACCACCTCATCTTGTAAGAACCGATGAAATGCAACGCTGTGCATTGACACACCTGACCTTTTAGCCACACACTTTGCATAATCAAGATAAAATAACAAGAACAGGTTAACTCTGATGGAAGGAATGCAAAGGCATCTGATCGATTAATCATCATATAATATCCAGGGAGGCATCAGATCAGAGGAATTTTGACAGACATTAGACATGCTTTTGAAGAAGCTAAACAGTGTACAGGAGATCTGTGCTTTTAAGTCAACCCAGATATTTTAGTTCAATCCGCACAGATCTTTTAGAACAATGACAACATATGGAGATTACCTTACAGTGTGTGTGTGTGTGTGTGTGTGTGTGTGTGTGTGTGTGTGTGTGTGTGTGTGTGTGTGTGTGTGTGTGTGTGTGTGTGTGTGTGTGTGGCAGATTTTATGAGGTCAGAGATCAACAGGAGCAAAGAGAAGTGACCTTTTCACCTCAGAGTCGAACTGAGGAGAACACTGTCACAGCCCAAAACATTCACTTTTTCCACGATTTGGTCCAGTTGAATTAATGCTATCGGACCTCCCTCCGCTTCGCCTGTTTGGCTTTACTTTGTAGTGGATTGCAGAAGACTGTTTTTTAAACATTTTGTTTCACACATTGGTAGTTATATTATGACTTCCTGCTATGCTGGAGTGAAATCCCAATAGTTCTTTCTAGCGACAAAAGTGATTTTTATTTTTTTTATTTTTAGAATTTTTTCATGCCAATGCTGAAATTGAGTCACAGGGTCCTACATTTGGGCCAGACTGGGATTTGTGTAGTGTAGTAACCAGTGAGATCATGATTATATTTAATGCTGTTTCCTTTTTTTATGCTGAGCTCAGCTTTCGACTACCCTTGCGTCGTCTTGTGGGTTTGATCTGCTGACTTGTTTGATCTGGCTCTGCTGGGGTACAGGTTCAAATCACACAATAAATTCTCTGCGTCTGCTGCATGAGTAAGCTGCACAGTACAAGCGCTACAGTGTATGAAATTCTTGCTTAGCTCACATTTTCTGTCACGGCTGCACTCAGCTGAAACTGCAACTGAAACTGAAACAAACTGCTTGTGAGAAATATTCATTTCAACCAACATCACGAACATCTTCAAAAGCATTTTAGATATAAAATCTCTCCAATGCCATGTCAAAACTGATTTAGTGTAACTCAGGCTGTCAGCTATGAGTGATTTAATGAATAAGATTAGAGTAAATAAACGCAATGCCTAATACTTGCGTAAAGTATGATGTTTTAAAACTCAAATGTTTTTACTGGGGTGCAGAAGATCTACATTGGGGACTAAAAATAAGGTGATAAAATCATTATTGGATTTTATATATTCATACATACATGATTCATATGTGGCACTACTGTTATGCTCCTGCTTTGCATACATGTCTGATCACATGCACGTCTGATCACATGCACGTCTGATCGCATACACGTCTGATCACATGCACGTCTGATCACATACACGTCTGATCGCATACACGTCTGATCACATACATGTCTGATCACATGCACGTCTGATCACATGCACGTCTGATCACATGCACGTCTGATCACATACATGTCTGATCACATGCACGTCTGATCACATGCACGTCTGATCGCATACACGTCTGATCGCATACATGTCTGTTCACATACACGTCTGTTCACATACACGTCTGATCGCATACACGTCTGATCACATACATGTCTGATCACATGCACGTCTGATCACATGTACGTCTGATCACATGCACGTCTGATCACATACATGTCTGATCACATGCACGTCTGATCACATGCACGTCTGATCACATACATGTCTGATCACATGCACGTCTGATCACATACATGTCTGATCACATGCACGTCTGATTACATACACGTCTGATTACATACACGTCTGATCACAAGTTAGAAGAGCTGCATGCAAAATCATCTTTCTCCCAAATATTAACTTAAGTCACAAGTGACACTTTCCCAGCAGCCCAAACAATAAAATACATAAAGCAGAGCAAAGCTTCCTTATTTTAAAGGAATATTTCCTTACTTTTTCAAAGCATTGTCTCTGTTATTGACAAAAATCAGCCAAAGTAGCCAAAGCACGTCTGTTGTGGTGGGACACCTGCATATTGTCGCGCATTAACAAGGATGGAGCGAGCTCACAGAGCTACGGTGGAGATCCTGGCAGAGGCGACTGACTCAACAACGTGACTACAGGAGAACAGAGGAGAAAGTGGCCGAGCAAAAGACCAAAGAAATAGCCTCAAATGATATTTAATTGCCAGTTAAATAAAGTAAAATAAGAAAGAAAAGAAAAAAGAAAGGACAATTATATTTTATTTTTGGAATGAGCAGAAAATAAAATTAACAGATGTAGCAGATACTCCAATTATTCACAATAAAAGGAAAATAACCTAAATAAAATAAAGTGCAAGACCAAACAAAAGTAAATCTTAACCTTTGTGACTACAGAGGTACGCAAAGGACTAAAAATTGCAAAAAGTTCTTTGCACTGTGATAAAAATACAAAAACAATAATAAATTAAATGTTTTCTAAGCTTTATATTTTCATTACTCTCTGAAAACTTCAAATAATAAAACGCTCCTTTAAGTACAATCAATCTAATAACACTACTGTGCTTCAGCCTCAGTATGAATACAAGACTTTATCTGAAAAAGTGTGTTTTTTTATATTATATTTTTAAATTACCTTTATATCGCCTGTCTTGTGCCTTCATCTCTCAGATTTCAGCACTTCCTTTCTGTCTATTCTCCAAATGTAAGATATAATCTGATATATACTTGCCTGCTCTTTGTCTTCTCGCTCCTTCCTGAGTTGGACTGAAACAGCACTTCCTGTTCATCACAGTTAACGTCCTGCTACCACTGCCAGGGTCACTCAGGTCTTGATCTAGAGTGGTCTCCAGATCAGCCACAAAAATCCACATTAAAGTATCACTTGTGACATCTCTGGAAAGAGTGGTGTAATTACATAACTGTTAATGACAGAGAGAGAAGACAGCTATGACAGATGCTTATGCAGGACATACTCTGGTAGCTGATAGTAGTTACCTCCACTGGTCCTTTAGTGTTCAAATACTGATACGATGTTGACTCTAGACAACAATCAGCTTTTCAAATGACACTTTTAGACTCTGTGATGTGGTCTCACCTTCCATTAAAAGCATTGTTGAACCATAATCACTAGAAATTCAAAAAATATTATGTTTTTCATAGTGTGTGCAATTGTCTGCCTCTGTATACAATGACCTCGTTACCTGTTGTGGGTGTCCAGGTGACCTTTCCTCCATACACAGCTGGGATTGGCTCCAGCAAACCTCCATAATCATAAACACGATTGAAACAGCTCAAAATCCTTCAAAGGTATTGCAAATGTTTGAATGACTAATTAGTTATCTAATCATATCAGCATCAAGGTAGGAAACCACAATGTGCACAAAATGTGCTTCAATTGGGTCCAAAATGCTGAAAAAGTGTGATTATGTTAAGATTTATTTCCAGTGTTGAATATAAAACACAACACTGACTATATTATTATAGTCAGTGTTATATATATATATATTAAGGGAGTGGTGGCCTAGTGGTGGGCTTGGGCGTGGAGGACCCAGGTTCAAGCCCAGGGCTGCCCACAATGGTAAATCACTGGGGCCCCTGAGCAAGGCCCTTAACTCCCAATTGCTCCCCGGGGCGCTGCCCTGCTAGCAGCCCCACTGCTCACTAGTGAAACTAGTTGATGGGTTAAAAGCAGAGACTAATTTCGGTGTGCATCGTACATACAGCGTGTGCACGATGTCCACACTGACAAGAAAGGGAAGAAAAAAAATTAAAAAAAAGAAATTATGTTACTTCTTTTGAGAGCAGGCTGCACAAAGGTGCTGCTCTTTTTTTTAACTTGGTTTAAACATTATATCACGTGAAATACTTTTATTCTATCTTCATTTTTACGGGAGTCATACACTGGCGCTTCTGCTGGGGTGTGTGGATTAAACAAACCCCCCCGAAGATGACTATGATCAAATTGTTTCTTCTATCATGTTCATGAGTTTATGGTGTTTCTTCCCTTACAGGCCGAACGTCGGGCGTACCGAGAAGCGGAGATAAACATGATGGATGACTTATCAGAGGCTGACTTTCAAAAGGAGGAGGAGCCAGCTAGTCCAGCTCCTCCACCTTCTCAACAACACACAGACCCCGCCTCTCCGACAGTAGCCGTGACACCGGAGCCAGTTGCCAGGGGAGACCAGGCCACGCACAGTGAGATTGAGTACCAGGTATGACAGTCTTTGTTATAAATGCCTTTGTTTGAGCGAAACGCCATTCTTGAGTTTGTAAATAAGAGCTGTAACATTTTCACACCCCAGCTCAGTAGAGCGTTGTTGTTAATAACAAAGACAGTGGAAAAATGTTTTAAGTTGTAGTTGGGAAATGTTGGCGTAATGAAAATAAACATTTTTATCTTACAACATGAGCAAAATGAGATTGGTTGATTTTGCTGGTTTGAGTGGCGCCATGTTTTCTGTGTGTTATGACAGGATGGCCGGGGCTTTGGCTTCGGGACGCTGGTGTTTGGGAAGCTGCGAGGTTTCTCTTGGTGGCCTGGTGAGATCGTTTCCTGGTGGATGAGCGGCCGGAGTCGAGCTGCAGACGGCACTCGTTGGGTGAAGTGGTTTGGTGATGGGAAATTCTCGGTGGTGAGTATCTCTACTTTACTACCTGATACATGATACAGATTTCTAAAATACAGATTTCTACTACCTGATACAGATTTCTAAAATACAGATTTCTACTACCTGATACAGATTTCTAAAAAGTAAAATAAAACACTTTTGATAAGGAATATTATTTATATATGTTTTTAACCTTTTTGGACTAAGAGAAATGTGTTGTACCCAGTCATCTTTAGACTTTGCTACTAAATCATCATGAAGAAGGATGTTATGGGCTGCTCTCTCCTCACGTGAACTGTGGGTTTTCTGTTTTGTTTTGCAGGTTTGCGTGGAGAAGCTAATGCCTCTGACCTCTTTCCCATCTGCCTACCACCAGCCAACATACAACAAACAGTTCATGTACCGGAAAGCCATCTACGAGGCTCTGAAGGTAACAAGCTTACCGGTTAAACTACTCAATGTTCTTCAACATCAGAGGCTGTGCAGCTCTGTATCAAACTCTTTATTGGCCTTTAAAGTGATGGCTTTTTTTTTTCTTCCTTAAATGAACTTCAGTGCCATTCTTATCTTACACAACATGATCTGCCAATTCACACTGATTCCAGTTGGTACTTGTTGGCATTTGTGGAGGTGTGTTTATTTCAAACTCTGCCCACATTTAGTTAGTGGTACTATGTCAGTCACGCAGTTAAATCTATAATTTGTGGGTTGTGTTTTTCCACTTAAAATGTGCACGATTTTTTTTTTTTTTGATAGGATACAAAACAGCAACACACACACACACACTGTGTCTTGGTACATCTTGTATTATATTACTAAAATTAACACATTTTTATTTATTTTTAAATTTTGACTGCTTTGACAGAAACCTCTAACTGCCTTTGTTTATTTTGTGTAAAGGCGGCCAGCAAACGGGCAGGGATACCAGTTCCTTCCTGCAATGCGAGTGATGATCCCGAGGCCATGGAACGGGAGACCACACCGATGATCGAGTGGGCCATGACCGGCTTCCTGCCCAATGGTCCACAATCTCTGGACCCCACAGAGGGTGAGCAGTCGCACAGGTTGTGTGCATCATATGGTTGGTTATCAGCCTGGGGACCACATGATTCTGAGAGCTCACATCTCTTGGCAGAATCCAAATAGCCCCCAAAAGGATTTGTAGCCTGCTTCATCCAGGCAGGTATGATACGATATGATGGTACAGATGAGCAGTTTTCCCTGCTAAGATGTTTGGAGATACCAGGATGGGTTATTACAAATTACTGAAGAGATACGAGGACTTTAACCAGATTCTTAGCTGTGTATGACAGAGACCAACTAATATTACATATTCTAAATTATATATAATTATTTTGTAAAATATTTAGTCAGACCATACAATGTTCAGAGTGAATGCAAAAAAAAACAAAACAAGATCTACACCTCATGAATGTAGAGACTGCGATGAGACGTTTTGGGAAGATAACCAAGATAAAGACTCTTCTCTCTAAGAAGAACATGCCCTTGGTTTAAAAAGTGACATTTGAAGACTATACAAAAATGAAAAGTCAAATGATACATTTTATTGCAAATTCAAAGGACGCCTCAGGCTGAGAGTTCCACAAAAATGCTGGTTATAGTTTATGAGATTATATTTGACATTTTGTCACAAAATAGTCCTGCGTGACTCCAAAAAAGAAAGTGCACGCATTTCTGGCAGAGAATTTAAAGCTAATAATTCACTTATCAAAAGAGAGAAGGACGGCTTCGAATAGATCACTTTAGTATTTTTTCCACCCAAAAGATCATACAGAGTTAGAAGGGCAAGGAATAAAGTCATTTTTAGCCATCTAAACAAGGATAAACTTAGCAGTATACCGGTTTCAATGTTTGAAGGACTATCTCAATGATTAGTTCCTTCAAAAGCAAAAGAAAATGTGCAAAAGAAACTTCTTTTATTTTTCCATAGGGGAAAAAAATCCATACAAGGAAGTGTACAGAGAGATGTGGACGGAGCCTGAGGCAGCATACACACCTCCACCTGCAAAGAAACCACGCAAGAACACGGCAGAAAAAGGAAAGATAAGAGAGGTGATCGACGAAGGGACCAGAGGTAAACAGACAAGCGCATTTCAGCAAAAGCTGCTGTTTTTGTCCCCACACTAAAGCAAACACCAGAATATTCACACTTTAACAATTCAAAATGTGTGGGTTGTGGGAATAATGAAAAGCTTGAGTGACAATGGTCCTTATGTTTTTGTTGTTTTTTTTTCCAGAGAGACTTATACATGAGATCAAAAAGAAGACCAAGAATATTGAAGGTAAAATCATCTGAAAATGTTTAATCATCATTCTATGCTAAATTTAGAATAAAATAAGTTTTTTTTTAGTGTTAGCTAATGGCTTAAAAGAAAAGAAAATATTAGATGTACACCTTTATTAAAAAGGAATTATCTGACTATAAATCAGTCATCTCTGGTTAATTTGTTCCCTCCTTCAGCAAATATGTTCATCTTTATTTCATTATGACACTTTTATCATTGTATAATTAGGCTATTACAAGTAAAAGTAACTAATATAGTATAATTCAGAGTTTTTGTTTGTTATTTCCCCTCAAGCAGAATCAAATCAATCATTCAGATTTCTGGGCTGTTTTGACCGATGTGTTCATTTTGTGTTCTGTAATTTCCTGTTAACGTAGACTAGACTTCTAAAATAAAAGTTGTAACATGTAGACATCAGCACATCTCAGATACATGTCTTGGAAAAACACATTAAGGCAATAACAAAGTCAGCCTACTATTGACTCAAGAATATATCAAGGTAAAAAGATCTGATGTCTCAGCAGGACCTGGAAAACTAGTCCATGCTTTTATCTTTAGCAGGCTTGATTATTGTAACAGCATCTTTACAGGTCCACCTAAGGTCTTTTCACTGGCTGCCTGTCCATCAGAGGACAGACTTTAACGTTCTGATGCTGGTCTATAAAGATCTGAATGGTTTAGGACCAAAATACATCAATGACCTACTATGAACCTTCCAGACCCCTCAGGTCCTCTGGATCCGGTTTTTTATCAGTTCCCAAAGTCAGAACCAGACACGGAGAAGCTTCCTTCAGCTTCTCTGCTCCACATGTCTGGAACAAACTCCCAGAAGCCTCAGATCAGCTGAAACAGTCAGTTTATTTAAATCCAGGTTGAAGACTCACCTGTTCTCAGCTGAGTTTGAATAAAGACACAAATCCACACTGTTTTACTTTTAAACTTAAGATTCAAAACTTGATTATATTTTAACCACTGATTTTATCTATTCTTCTTTTTTCTTTCTTTCTTTTGTTTACATTTTAATCATGCTTTATATTGATGTGATCTTTAAATGTCTCTGTAAAGCACTTTGAATCACCTTGTTGCTGAATTGCGCTATATAAAAAAACTTGCTTTGCCTTGTTAGGGTGAATTTAAAAGACAGCAAAATTACTGGAATTACTAATTAAAAACAATACAGGAGTCAAACAAACCGATGTATGTGGCAGATTCAACATGTGTGCGTTATTTGTCTGTGTTTGCTCAGATATTTGCATCTCCTGTGGAAGCCTCAACGTCTCTCTGGAGCATCCTCTCTTCCTAGGAGCAATGTGCCAGGGCTGCAAAGTAAGAAACCTTTTCTCACCGACTGCAGCCAATAATTGTGTATTCTTAATATAAATCTGTATCATGATAAGCAATCAGTTTTCAGTTACTTTTACACAGTTATGTTATCTAGGTAATAAATGGCTGTCACTTATATTCAAGAAGAATTTACTTTTTGTCAGAGCCTTATCTGAGATCTCTGGTCGCTGCCACCTTTTTTTATGTCTGTACAAGTGTACTACCAAACGTAGTCTACTGCCAAGCATCTGTGTGTCCTGGCTCAAATAAATACAGAGGGCCATCAGATTCAGATGGCTTGTCTGGATGTCGGCACTCTGGAAAACAGGCTGCCGTTCTGCTAGACACAACACTGCACTTTCACTGTAACCAGTCTTCACTCTTGGATGCAGCAACGTTTCAGCGCAGACAACTTGATTTCATTAATCCAGTGGACTGTGAGCATGTTGTCGTTTGCCTGTCATGTCGTACGTATCTAAATACTGATCTAGTTCTATAGACACTGAGGCTATAAACTCTCCGCCTTTTGCATCTACTGACAGCAGTTTCTGCGACATTCAGTTAGTACAGACTCGAAAACAGGGTGACATTTTTATACACTTTCCATTTACTTACAAAATTAAAATGACTTTCTGTCATCTGTAGAAACCCTATTCTGATATCACATAAGTGAAAATACATTTTTTAGCCTTGTCAGAGGCTTAAAATGGCCTTTTTTTAAAAGTAGGTCAATTGTTCCTACTAACGTTAATTGCTACTATGCTGCAAATGCATCTTCTGTTCTCACTCTAACACTGCATTTAATTGATGTTGCTTCGGCCCCTAATGAAGGTTTACTGTCCTTGCTGTCTAGCAACAGACCCATAGTTCTTTTATACTCTAGTCTCAGCTTCTCACACTTTCAAATTTACTGACGTGATCCCTTCCATCTGCCCATCTTCTAAACCCACTTTTTCCTGCTCTGGGTGCGGGGCTAAAGCCTGCCAGAGCTGTCACTGAGGGGCAGAGTTAATCCTAGACAGGTTTGCAGATAATCACAGGGCCACAGAGGTATAAATGAGATAAACAAACAGGCACTCTCAAACCTACGGGCAGGTTCGAGTTACCAATCAACCTAGCTGCTAAGGTGCCTGCAGAAAACCCAGAAAGGCGAGGGATGACATGAAAACTCCACACAGACAAATCTGAGTCAGGATTCATGCTGGGAACGTTCTCACTATGAGGTGACAGTTCAAACCTCGTCCATGCTCCCCTAAGCAGTTCATTTATCCAGCACATATTGCGTGAGTTATTCTGGATGAAAACTGTTGATCTGAGATATTTCACAGGCATGTTAAAGCAAACCTGGATTTCATAATGGTGGAAAAACACACACGCTCTCACTCCTGTTGTTCCTTGACAGAACTCGTTCCTGGAGTGCGCCTACCAGTACGATGACGATGGCTATCAGTCCTACTGCACCATCTGCTGTGGAGGGAGGGAAGTGCTCATGTGTGGCAACAACAACTGCTGCAGGTCAGTGTTGTGTGCGATGTTGAGTCTTGGACTGGCACGCAGCGGCTTCTTCAAGTGGCCAGGACAAGGTTTTGGATTTCTCATGTGAAAAACAAATTTACTCAAAAATGTAAAAAACTGAAATTTGGTTTTTCACTTCAGGCAACCGTGTCATGCAGCTCACGTGGAACAGATTTACTTATCTAAATACAGAGTACACAGTTGATTTTATCGTCTGGGCTCTTAACCTCTTTATGCAAACACAGCAAAGATCAAATGTGGCAATAAACATTAGGCCGAAACATAAAAATGACAAACATGAATATGTTCCTTGATCTATCCATATCTAGCTTTTTTTTTCTCTCCATAAAAACTGATACTAATGTTGTCCCTAAAATCCAGTATCACAGGAATATATGAGCCAGAAAATTATTAATTTGCATCACAAAATACCTTGTGTGGTATTAAAGCATCTTTAAGGTATCAGTTCAGACCCAGGAGACGTCACTCTCAATCAATAAGAACAGTTGATTTTTTTTTGTATTTTACAAGCAGGTACGTTATCACAGGTAAGGTTATCACAGAGCTTCCTAGGTGCGGTAGACAGGCCAGGTAAGTCTTTGGGCCGAGGTCAGTTACATTTTTATTTATATAATATCTCTTACAACACAATTTGTCTCTAGGATCTTTCCAGAGACCCAGAACATGACCCTCGAGCAATTATTACATAAACAACGGCAGGTAAAAACTCCCCTTTAAGAGGGACGAAACCTGGACCAGGACCTGGATTATAAGGGGGGACCCTCCTGCTGAAGGCCAGCTGGGTAGAGCAAGAAAAGGGAGATGAAGAGCAGCAAGAGGAGAGGAGTAGATATATTTTCAAAGGTACATATGACAAAATATATTAGTTCCTCACTGTGGTTGGCGTAATGGACTGAGTTTACTGGCTGTGGTTAACTGTGGGCTTAAGTGACAAGTGAATGTTGACACTGTGGCAAGGTAAGGTTTAGTCTTGGGCTTGAGCACTTGGTGGTTCTTCCTCAGTGGAGGTAAGAAGCTGCAAAAACAAGGCACAGAAATAACCAGGGCACAGGTGCAACCAGCAGGAGTTTGTCAAGGAGAACGTCAAACACAAACGTTCTGGTCAGAAAATATCCACAGCAAGGGAGATGAACTGCAGCACTGCAAGCGCTCTTATACAGCTCCAAACTGCAGATTTCCAGCTTGAAAACAAACTGGACCAAAGCTCACAGACAACGGTTTTATTTGCATCATTGCTCCAATCTGAATGAGGAAAGCGCTGTTTACATGTAACGTGTGTGTGTTTCTGCAGATGCTTCTGTGTGGAGTGTGTGGACCTGCTGGTAGGAGCCGGCTCGGCGACAGCGGCCATCAAAGAAGACCCCTGGAACTGCTACATGTGCGGACCGCGGAACACCTACGGACTACTGCGACGGCGAGACGACTGGCCCTGCAGACTACAGCACTTCTTTGCCAATAACCACGAGCAAGAATTTGTAAATCTTAATCTTTAATACATGAACACATCAAATGTTGAAGATGATCAAAATTAAAATGACAGTTACCTTAAGTTCATTTACAGTTCACTATAGAGCTTTTACATCTTTAGGTTAATAAAGTTAATAAAGGTTCATAAAGTTATTAAAACCTAAAACAATAAGATAGATAAAATAATAAGATAAAGGTTAAAAAAACATTTGTTTTTAAAACTACTTCCTAAGAATATTGCTCTTTTATTAAGAGCGTTTGAGGCAGGAGTTTTACAGCTGATAAATCAGTAGCGACCTAACTTTTTCTTTTTCATATAGGTTTTCAAATTATTTGTTTAGTTGTAGTTTCTATTCTTCAATTTAAAAATTTGTAGCATGATTTGTAGCCTGTTCTCACAGGCTGACCAAGATCTCCCCGCACTTTTTTCTGGTTGTTTATGGTGTCTGCTGTGGATCATTTTCTTGTCATAGAAAATATCATAAATTTAATATAATATGATATGAAAGTAATATAATATTTTCACCCTGTTAACAACCTATATTCCACGGCATGCAGACCCCTTTGTCCGCTACTTGTCCAAACACACAACTCTAACTCAGATCTAAATCAAATTGTTGCTTTCCAGTTTTTCTAAAAAAAAGCATGGGTCAATAAAATATTTGCAGAGTTTTTTAGTTTCAAGAAGCTTAAATAAAAGAGAAACATTCATATCTGCAACTTGGTCTGGGTTTCTTTAAGAACGACACAGCCCCTCTACATTAAGTCTAATATTCTTAAAGTTTAGTCAAAATCATCTTATTTTAAGCAAAAACTTTTTTTCCAATGTGGCTAGAAAACATTTTCTTTGCTAGAATTCTTAAAATGTGCAAAATAAGCTGAAATAGTCTTTGGTCTTCTTGAAACAAGTCTTTTTTTTTAGCCATGAGAGTTAATTCACATCAAAACATAGCATGTTAACTTCTAGAAAAGAATAGATCATCTTCATAAATAAGCAGTGTTTATTGCACTACTGTTCTTTATTTTCACTGTAAAGTTGAATATTTTCTTTCTTGTAATTGTCATTTAGGAGCCAGCTAAGTTGTACCCTCCGGTCTCAGCAGAGAAGAGGCAGCCGATCAGAGTCCTCTCCCTATTTGACGGCATTGCCACAGGTATGGATGCACATGGCTGCATGAAAGTAACTCATGTAAAGAACAAGTTTGTCGTGGGCTTGGCGTTGTAGGAGATTAAAAGGAAATGTTTCTGGCATTTCTGGCACCAATCAAGATCAAGCTGTAAACACTGTAGCTTTAATAAAAGCGTTTATGTGTGTTCAGGTCTGCTAGTGCTGAAAGATCTGGGCCTCCTGGTGGACAAGTACGTTGCATCTGAAGTATGTGAAGACTCCATCACTGTTGGCATGGTTCGACACCAGGGACGCATCATGTATGTGGGAGACGTACGCAACGTAACCCGCAAGCATGTAAGTGATGTGTTCTCCCGTTTGCTCCCTCTGCCACGGCAAAGCCAATCATGTTCTCGTGTTTTAAAATACCAACATGTCAAGTAATGGCTTTTATTTGTGTAGGAAGACTTTCCCTACCTGCAGATTTTACTTCGGGTTTTGTTTCCTCTGTCAGATTGAGGAGTGGGGACCTTTTGACCTGGTGATAGGAGGAAGCCCCTGCAATGACCTCTCCATAGTGAACCCTGCTAGGAAAGGCCTTTATGGTAAGATGTGCCAGTGTGGGGGGAAAAGGTCTTATAAGATCATAATTCTGCTGCAAAAAAGTTCAGTACATAAGAATAATTTTTAAATAAACATTTTCTCAATGTGATGTGAAATACAGGCTAAACTTTATCCATTTTCCCACAGAGGGAACTGGCCGTTTGTTTTTCGAATTTTATCGTCTGCTGCATGAAGCTCGGCCAAAGCCGGGCGACGAGCGGCCGTTCTTCTGGCTGTTCGAGAACGTGGTCGCTATGGGAGTCAGCGACAAACGGGACATTTCTCGCTTTTTAGAGGTTGCACAATTTTACAATTTCACTAACGATACAGCTCACACTGACATTCAAATACACACAGGCACATGCTTTGAGGAGGTTCTGGTTTTCCTGCTAACTGATGTAAAGATCTGTGACTCATGTGAAGTTTACATCCTCCAGCTGCAGGGAGGTGCTCCACACTCCAGTTGGAGTTGGTTTATAGAAATCTAACTGCAATTACCCAGATCTCAAGAATTTGCTGTGAGAATGTGAAAACTTTACGCAGTCTTAAGACCAGTGTTCCTCAAAGTCTGGTACTCATTCAAATGAATAGGTCATTTACAGACATTAGTGATGATCCACTGATGATGATGATCCATTTGTTTGAATCAGGTGTATCAGAGCTGGGAAACATCTCAAACATGCAGGGCAGCGACCCTCCAGGACTGGGCTTGAGGAACATTGCTTTAGAACAACGTTCTTGGAGCAGTTTAAGCCTCATACGGTACTGGAAATTCAAAAAATGGTGACAGAATTTAACATAAAGATAATTTTGAGTTTCTGGCACAAAATGACTGCTGGTGAGGAGCTGAGTCAGCTGTGATCCAACCATTTCTTTTACCTCCTATGTTACATCGGCTGGGTTAGTTTCTTTGCACTTGCAAAGTTTATGGCTTCTTTGCACCTTAATATGAACAAAGTTTTACTCATGAAGTTTGATGTGTTTGGTTCCATCTTTAACAACAACAGTGTAAATAGTGTAACGTCACCACATTATGAGGAGGTGTACGATTATTATTGGAAGAAATCTCACATAAAGCTTAATGTTTGTATACTATTTCTCTTTTTTCTCTACACGTTGCCTCTTCTTACTATCTGGAAGACTGATCCTCTGTTGCACGTATTTAGTCATTGTAAAATGTTTATGTTAAAGTTAAAAGGTGCCACATGATGTTACTGTTGTTAAGACATTGGCAAATTTATGATTTACAAACGTACAATCCTTCTGAAGTAGTAGACTGTGGACAGGATGCTGTGTGTTTGGAGAATCCAGGGGACTGATGAAATAACCCTGCTTTTTCCTCCTCAGTGCAACCCAGTGATGATTGACGCTAAAGAGGTCTCTGCTGCCCACCGTGCTCGCTATTTCTGGGGAAACCTGCCCGGCATGTCCAGGTGAAGCATACAAACAAATGCCCGGATGGGAAAGTTGGTGTGTTGCCCTCATTTGAGTTGTTTAGAAATGCAGCTGTAAATAAAGTGTCTCTTCTTTCCTCACCTTTTGTTTACTGTAGACCTTTGACGCCGATGGCAAATGACAAGTTGGACCTACAAGACTGCCTCGAGCACGGCCGCACAGCCAAGGTATCCTCCTGTTTGTGCATGTGTTTGGCTGAGTGCATAAGTGTTTACAGCAGTTGTGTAGAAACCCATTTGTTGCAAGTGGACATTAAAACCAGTTCTTGTAATATAATGGAGTATAGAGTTACATATACTGTTTTTTTTTTTATAGATATATATATATGTTTACATATATATAGCAAAACTTTTCCACCTCATTGGATTTTTTTTTTTATGCAATTTGTCTGCTGCTGCAGGTTTAATTTTTGCTTTGCTTGCAACTACTTTTAGTGGATTCTTTAGAGGATAAACTCCTTAAACGTTGTCACGTGCTATAGGAAACTGCTGTACTGAAGGAGAATAGTTGTACCATTAAAAAAGGATGCATGTGTTTGTATCTGTTTGTGTTTGCGTGTGTTTGGTTCTGGATGCTAATTCCAGTTTGAGAAGTTGCGTACGATAACGACACGCTCCAACTCTGTGAAGCAGGGGAAAGACGAACATTTTCCAGTCTACATGGACAACAAGGAGGACATCCTGTGGTGTACTGAGATGGAAAGGTACAGTGGTGTGTGTGTGTGTGTGTGTGTGTGTGTGTGTGTGTGTGTGTGTGTGTGTGTGTGTGTGTGTGTGTGTGTGTGTGTGTGTGTGTGTGTGTGTGTTGTTGTTGTTGTTGTTTTTAATGTCTGTTTTTTATTTCTGTGCAGCCTCTTCATTGAATTACTAAATTATCCACAGATGAAGGACAAACTATTACCAACACAGAATGTCTTTTTTGCACTTGTTTTGCCTTTTGTTTGTTCACAAAATAGATGAAGCATTTAACCTGAGAACGGTGAAGAGCTTTAGTTTCCTTTCAGACCGCTTGACACATTTGTTTTTTATTTTCTAGAAGGTTTTTCTTAACTTACTGTATGATGCAGTTTATTAAATATTTCTCACAACACAAAGACAAAGATTGTGATTGGGCTGCCAAAATAAATACATTTGAAATAATTATGCTTAATTCTGCCAGTGACCTAATCAAAGACCTTGTTGGTTCACTAAAACAGTGGAGGCAGCAAGCGGCAAAGGAGGCTATCAAAGTTTCATTTTATTAGATTTCACAATGAACATAAACCAGGACAGTAACAAAGAAAGAAAAGAAAATAGACTGGCCAGCCCCTCAATCGTACACAAGTTCATCCTTAAACTTAAACAGCCAGACAACACAGTGGACACATACAGTATGTTCATATATTCAGAAATGTGTTTCTTTCAGCCTAACACATGCACACAAAGCAGACAAAAACAATATTTATAATGATGAGAGCAAAACTAAAATGGAAAAAAACAGGTTGCCAAGAGTTACTATCAGGGGTCATGCTTTCAATAAAAAATATAAATGGTTCCCAAGTGTTGGAGGATTTCTTACTCCAACCTGATCTGAAGATGGACAAGGCACATGACCTCCCTAATGCAGTGACTATAAGAGGGAGGAGCTGAGTCCGTCCACTTAGACAAAAATGCAATCATATTTTTTGGCAGTTCTTAAGATATATGTTCACTTGTGTTACACCAAATAGTGAAATAAGTATAGCGGGGTCTGTGCATGTTCCAGTAATTAAAAAACCCCACTTGTTGAATTCCCTTGATGGTTGGACAACCGGCTCAACTGCTATAGTGAAATGGTGGTGTGGTGGCATTTTTGACAAGATTTTCAGCAAGGATTTCTTTGGTGAGAGTCCAGCATTGTGTCATCCGTTTTCCTGAAATTGCCAGACTACCAGTGTTTGGGATGAAGCCGTGGCTGACAGAAGAGGTTCTCGGGCTGTTGAGGGCTTTCGACACAGCCTTTAGGGCTGTCCATGTCCCCTAGGCCTAGAAGGCAAGAGCCAACCTGCCCTGTGGAATCGAGGAAGCAAAACGTCACTGCAGCAAGAAAATATCCGGACATTTTTGCAATAGCAGTGTCACACAGAATCTTTGGCGGGGCATTTAAACCCTCACAAACTATAAACCCCCATCCCAGAGTTGAAATAGTGAAATCTCTCTGCTAAACAGCTTTAAAGACTTCTTTGTCTGTGTTAAAGCGCAAAACAACACAGCAGAAAACCCCTCCGCTGGGTGATCAAGATGTGTGTGTCGCAGGCAGTGTGAAGACAGTGTAACTTGGGACTCAAAACCTCTCTGTAATTAGGTGCTGGACTTTCTAACAAGGAGGCCATAACATGTACAGGTAGGCAGCAGCACCTCATCACACCGAGCACTGAGGCGCCGCAGAGCTATGTGCTCGGCCCACTGTTCTTCACACTGCTGACCCACAACTGTGCGCTAACCCATTACCACCAACTACACTGTTAAGTTTGTGGACGACCAGCAGGTGGATGTCTCATTGCCAACAATGACGAAGCAAGCTACAGGAGTAAGGTGAGCCAACTGGTCCGGTGGTGTAAGGACAACAATCTCTTCTTCAATGTGGTGAAGATCAAAGAGATTATTGTGGATGTCAGGAGGAGACCTCTACATCAGCCCTTACTGACCATGAATGGTACCGCTGTGGAGAGGGTGAACAGTTCAAGATCCACATTTCTGGGGACCTCTGCTGGACCAACAACACCACTTCTCTGACCAAGCATGCTCACACACCCCTACTACCTCTACGGTCGTCACTGACTGTACAAGGGTTTTTCATTCATCATTCCTAGACTAACTGTTTTGTGTCAGTTTTTATTTTATTTCTGTTTTTTATTTTTTCTATTTTAATTTGAAGATATTGGTGAATGTCAGTGTTTTTATTCATGTGAGGTTAAAAAAAAAAGTGCTACGTGTATATCATCAAACACTACTTAACCATTGCAGGTGTAAAATGATGAAATGATTTGTGTTTTTCAGGGTGTTTGGTTTTCCCGTCCACTACACCGATGTGTCCAACATGAGTCGTCTGGCCAGGCAAAGGCTGCTAGGACGTTCTTGGAGCGTCCCTGTCATCAGGCACCTCTTCGCCCCGCTCAAGGAGTACTTCGCCTGCAACTAGTCACACACCAACTCTCTCTCACACACACAGAAACACACCCAGTGATAACTCCAGTATACAGTATACAGCTCAGACACACACACACTGTAAGAGACTGCTTTCCCAGATCCCCTGTAGACCACTGGCTCACCTTAGTCCCCTGGTGCTACTTTGCTGATTTATACACATACGCAGGTGCAGGGTTTCTGTTGTATAAATCTTCATACACACACATCCTGTCCAACCTTGAAATTGATGTCTTCTGGCTTTACTGTGTCGTATCAGCTGGAGTCCAAACCTCCAGGGGGCGCTAGACTAACATAGATGCCCTAATTTTGTGTTTTTAATATATCTCTGAAAGCATCAACACACCAGTGAATCAGTTTGACTTGTAACTGTATTGATATGACAGTGCTACTGCTGCACTCACAGTGCAAAGATCATGAATGCATCCAAAAACACACATATACCAGTTGATGCTTGTGGTGCTGGTCGGTCGTGATAAAGTTCAAATGGTGCCACTACAATACTTTTACAGTCTTTGGTGCTCTTGGAGACTGATTGGTCTCCAGTTGTTTCAGTCACTGCAGTTTTGTTTTGTTTTGTTTTGTTTTGTTTTGTTTTTTGTCCCTAACAGATTTAAACCAGACAATAACAAATAGTTAATGGCCAAGAGAAGTGAATTCTTCACCGTTGCATAGAATAATGTGTTTTGGATTGTGTAGGTGAATGTCCAGAAAGAGAAACGTTTTAGCGTGACTGCAACCAAATCAGGTTTTAATATTGTTTCTTAAAGGAGGGGCTGCTCTGGTTCTAGCAGGTGAGTTTAAACCAAACTACTAAAACACAGGTTTTGATTTCAAACATTGACAACCCCCAGTTGAAAGTATATTTTTACATGTACATGCAAAGTGATTGTGCAGAAGTTTGTAAGTACACACACCAAACTCTTCACAGTAAAGAAAAAGACATAAGAATAAGGTGAAATACAGCAAAGAGGTGTCTAATGAAGATAATAACTTTAGACAAGGCTGAATAAGTGTACAATCTAACAAAAAGACAAGACGCTTCTTATCTTTACTATCTTCTGCATTCTCAGCATTTAACACATCCTCCACTGAGGAGCAAGAAATGCTTTTGCAAGGTGAGGCCGCCCACACTGGAGTAAAACACGCGTTCAGTGTTACCAGTTACTGCCAGACACATTTGAATGATATATATTAGTGCTCTGATTATTTCTTGGTGGCTTTTGCTTTGCTGGAGGAAAAACAGCATACTAATACCATTTAAATAATGGTTATTTTTCAGATACATTTAGTACGAAGTACTAAGATATTTTACAACTTAAATATTTAAGATCAAACTTGGCAATGAGACAACAGTTATTACACATTATTTATATGCAAACAGCTTTTAGATAAATGATTTGTATCAATACAAAAGTGTGTTAACAGTTCATTTTATTCTGCTGTTAATGATGAGCCTACTGTTAGAGGGCACTCTTATGGTACACTATATAGATTGAATTGGTATTAGTATCTTTCTTTTGTGATGATAAACAACCATGTTTTTGTTTATACCACTTGTTTCTTTACACAACTCGTCTCTGCATTTATCAGGCAAAATGGTTTCATGATTGGTCCCAACCAGTCGGGTTTAACTCATCTGGCGTTTTATTTCTGCTCGCAGAGCGGCACTGCCTCTGGGAAACATTTAACTTAAACGTCTATGAACTTAGACGTTCACAATATTTCTCATGACAGCATTTAAAGTATCCTCCTCTAATGGTCTACATACTCTTGTGCCTAAGCTCCGGCGTTTGTTCTGGTAAAATAAATAAGATAAAATAAAATAAAAATCAACCACCTCTCCAGGAGTTGTGCTCCCAGTTTGCTTCACACGGACCCACAATGTGCTTCAGTTATCACACTGCAGTGACATCCACCGAAACACAGGCCTCTACTCTAGACACTATGCTGGTTTTCTACTTCCTACGATTGACAGAGACGCCCCAGTCTAAATGACAACTCTCTCCGTGTTTAACACAGGTACAACTTAACAACCTGTGCTGAGTGTTTCTCCTGTCTTTTGCTAAACGCATTCCCGGGATAAACTCAGCCGCCGTTTGTCTCCGAGTAAGAAAACGCAAGCAAACCAAGCGACGGTCCAACACTATGAGAGACATCCCTGTAGTGAAGAGTGGCTTATTTACGCAGGGCTGTCTTCTGAGAAAATATTTCAGTCTGGTGCTTGTGGTCCTCAGATGACCATCTATTCCAGGAAGCCTTCCGATCCTTTCACCTTCCTCAGATAGCAGCTAACGACTGGCCACGCGCGGTCTGTGCTGACACACACCCTCTGTAATACAAACAAACACAAACAGCCTGTAAAGCCAACAGTTAACCAGCAGGTTCAAAGTGTTTTCCATCATGTTTACTCTCCGTTTATACAGCCAACCTTCAGGTGCTTTTTAAACTCTGCTCTTTTTTACAGTGCTCTCGCAGGTTGCACACACAAACACACACTCATTTGCTGTAAACGCAGCGCAGACATTCACGCTTCTCTGATTCTAACTTCTGCTCCGCTATACAACACGCCATCAGCACACACATGCACACACACTGTGTTCTTTGCTGGCCGCCTGTTGCCAGCAGGCTTCCCATGGCGCTGCTGGGTGTGACATCACCACCCCGCGTTGCTTGGTGCTCCCAACCCCCCCTCTTTCCACACCCCAAGTCTTTCCAGCTGAATCCCCTCCAAACGACCCCATCACCACCCCCAGGTGCTGCATGTCAGTCAATGTAATCTCTGATTCCATGTTAGATTAGGGCGTAATGATAATAATAATATGGTAATAATTAAAATAATAATCTGTTATCGTGTGTGTGTACTGTTACAGGTTGGTGCTCAGTTCAGTTCAGTCTCAGCCTACAGAGGGGAGAGAGCGAGGCTAGAGAAAGCATATATTACAGTTAGTATAGTGACTTGTTCTATTGTACTCAAGAATGCTAGAAGTGGTGGAAACGATGAGCTGCATGAAGTTCTCAGACCAGAGATGAGTTGGAATAAACCACAGCTGACACAGAATTTGCTATTTCTTTTGGTGTTTTCTAACCAAATGGTTCCTAAATTGCGTGTAATATCTCAAAAAGAGCACAGACATACATTTAATTCATCAAAACAAAATCTGGGTGATGAGATGTTGTTTCTGTAGATGTAGTTTTGATCCAGATGTAAAAATCTCAATAACCACTGGAGCACCATGAATTTTGATTCATTTCATTTTATGATTTTTTCTAATGTTATTTCATTTAATTTTTTTTTTTTTTTTGCACAACTTATAGTGTAGAAGTAGGTGGGGGTGGAGCTAAAATGTTTCACACTTTGGGTTTCAGAGGATTTGGAAGAGTTGTTATGTCCCACCTAAAAATAAAAAATTCTACCTCTACAATAAATATTTTTCACTAAACGTCTGCAAATTTACAAGATGTATCATCACTCTATGTTGATATTTATTCAGCTTTCTTAAAGGACAGCAGGAACCAGGAACAACAGATCAGTGTTAATAAATAAAACCTCACAGTTCTCAACTGGTTCTCTCCAGGCCATCAAATCATGAGTGAATAGACAGCTAAGGACTAATCCACAAAACTGATTTAATGAGAATATTCAAACCATTGCCAAGAATAACTCGGCTGAGTTTGAATTTATCCTGCAAAAGTCACAGAAAGTGGCAAGACTGATACCTTGAGTTTTCAATTCTGTCTTTTTTTCCCTCAAGTTAAACATTCATTTCACCTATAATTTGATTAAAATGACTGATAAAACAAGATAAATTAAACATTAACAACTGTCCATATCTGTTCTGTATATCTTGGATACACACACACACACACTCACACACACACACGGACACAAGCGTTGTGTGTATCCAAATGTCCGTGGGTGCTTCATACACAGTTTGCTTACATGTTTCAGTTGTTGTTCACACATTTTGATTGTTTCTTTTCAATGTTTTAATTCATTTTTGCACACTAAATTAGATTCTGTTTACAGTCTGCACAGTAAAGCAGTATTTTATGCTTATAAAAAACTGCACTCTCAAACAACATTTAACTCCTCTTAAGTGCCCCAAGGTAAATTATATTATGAATTGTTGCTATAAAAATAAAATTAATTAAATTGAATTGTATTGAATACGAACTACCATGAGAATATGACTTGTGAGTTTTGGAATATCCATCATGTTTAAGAAAGCAACTAAAATGTAAACATGTTGTGTCTTGTGCTCAATTTAGTAAAACCTGACTTCAAAATAATACTTTTAATTTGTTTATGATAACTCAGAGGCTTTACTCTGTGGGCTTCAGATACCTTTGTCAATCCAAATTGGACAGACACTCAAATCTATGATGTAATACTTGTAATATATTCCCCTTGTACTAATTTGTTATTTGTACTAATTCGCAAGTGTTACCATGCCGACTTTACACCGTAAAAATATGAATCCTGGTTGACGTTGACGTGTAAAAGATTAAAAGAGACTTTTAATGTCCTCTGTGTTTTTTTTTTAAATCGATTTCATTTTAACCGAATTATAATAAGAGCGTACATGAACCTTTATCGAAAGGCTGCAAAAGCAGAACAGGCTTCGCTTCAGCACAGATGCTGTAATGTGCAGCAGATGTTTGTTTCCCAGCAGGGTTATTTCAACTCGCATCGGTCTGAGAGTGCAGCAGCACAAAAGCCTGAGGAAAATAGTCAATATTTCTAAGTGATGGATGACACGGTGATGATGTTTCTGTTTGCCTATTGACAGCTTTTAGGCTGATGTGATGCGCTGTTTTAAACACTTATACACTTTCAGACAAACACAAAACACTACTGTTGACACTCAGAGCAAACATCGCTCACACGCAGACACATTCAACACCCACACGTACGATGCTGTGGCGCACGCACACACTCGTCTCATGGACTAAATGAAAAATGAGCTTTTAGGAAAAGGAGGACCTGGTGGTGTTTCAAAAGGTGCTAAAACTTTATCTGAAAATAAGAAAAATATATTGTTAGGAGCATAAATCAAGTTTGTCTTTACAATGACTGTATTTAAGTTTGTCGTAGTAATGAAAATACACTATTATTATTTTACTCTTGTATGAATATGAACTAATTAAAAAAGGCATTTTAACTTTGTACTTGAACAATGTAAGAAATGAACCGTGAATAAAAAAGGACTGTTTCTTGTGATTCTGTGTGCAAGTTTGTGGTAACTTTTCAAAGTTGAATTAGTGTCTTTTTGTTTCTCTTTAACATCTTATTTATCTTCAATGATGTTTGCAAAGCTTTTAGTGATGGTAAATACAGTAGGTAAGTAGATTAAAGGTTTGAGAGCCACGCTTTGTCAGCTTAATGAAACTTAATGGTTTCTTGTTTTCACAAACGAGGCTCCAAAGCTGTTCTGTAAATGCAGCTATAAACACACCATATTCAACTTAGCCACCACGTTGATGAGTCTTGATTCCTCCTCCAGGAGTCAGTAACACATGCAGGTCTAAGGATAGATTAAATCACAGAATAAATAGTCGTTATTATTAATTATGATGTTCATTTTGCTTAGACACAACAGCGTTTTGTTGGTTTTTTTATGTCAGTAATTCAGCATGACTGGTTTAACAGTAGATTTATCTCTAAATTCGCAGCACAGCAGCAGATGTAAGAGGAGATCCCTGTCAGCATAGTCGCGCTTCACCCACATTATTGCGTTCAAGTGCTTTTATCCCTATATTTCAAATAGCCTTGAATGCAGCACGTCTCCGAAGACACACGCCCCTTTCCTCTGAGTAACAAGAGCCCCTTTGCCAGACGCATCTGCTCTCTGATTTGTCAACTTTTTCTACGTCGCTCGGGCTCGGACGGTTGTGATTGGCTGAGGCGCGACCGTCGCCCGAGAAGCATCTGCGGCTCTCGGTGCCAGCTGTCCTCGAGCTCTCAGCCAGCGCTGCTGGGCAACGGAGACGGGCGCTCGAGGACGGAGTCGGACTCTGCGACGACGGACGGACGGTGAGAGGAAAATACCGTAACAACGCTGCCGCGGTCGCTTTATCAGTCTCCAGGTTTTGACCAAAACCCAATTCACCGTCAATATTCCTAATATTAAATAAACCGTGCTTTAAAGGTCAATAACGTCAAGGAATTTGTATTCATTAAGCTTACATTTGGTATTAAGCATTAGATTTATACATTATTGGTGCTTATTTTTTAAAATAGTAGTTGTGTAATGGCGGTTTTATACGTGACATTTGATTTGGAATTCATGTGTGTCAACCACCTCTTTAACCGCGTATAAAAAATAATTATTTTAACGGGGAATATGTTTAGAAACGGAAGGATGACAGTGTTAAAACAGCATTGCGTGTCTGTCTGCGGCGAAATAACGATGAGATGTGATTGTAGTTTTTTCTTTCCTTTTTAATGACTGCGTATTATCCGTTATATAAGTTATATAAGGTTATTATGTTTTCTGCATCATATATTGTGTCACGGTGAGGATGATGATGATGATGATGAGGATGAGATGGGTCTAGCCCATTTATTTGAACGAGACCACAGTCCACGGTAGGTGTATGCAGTCCGTGGGGATTTTTATGGCTGCTGTACAAAAATGTGAGCAGGTCGTTGTGAATCCCCGAGGTTTTGGCATTTTTGTCTGGTTTTGTGATGCAAAATAGGCACACTTGGTTTGTGGGCCTTCAGGAGTGCTTTTAGGGGAGCCTTCAGATGCAGCATGATGAATTTCATGTATTAGAAATGATCGCAATGAAACGAGGTAGCCGCTGACAAGCTTCTGTTCAGGTGGACAGGTCCATCACAGGGCCACAAAAAGACAATGCAGCTCCCACTCACCGCCACGGACAAAGCAGGATCACAAACCGATCTGGCATGCATGTGGGGGGAGCCTGGAGTACCTGGAGAAAGCCCACTTAGCCCTGTTCTGCATGTGTTGGCATCCAAACGTGCAAAAAGGTGGCATTAAATGTGACTCTAATTTGATTGTCCACTAAAATAGTCTGAGAATCTCTTGAGAGCTTATCCCACCTAAAAACAGGGTTTAATAATGAATTTTTTTATAATATAATCAGATTATATTGTCCGCAAGTGTTTTTTAAGGTTTTTGAGAGCATCTTTGTTATGAGTATATGTTTTTGGTATAATCTCAGTCCTGTTACTTTGTTAATTAAAAAAAAGTTAGTAGGTAAAGAAATGTGAATAAAGTAGGCCCTTTAAGCTCTTAAGGTTTTACATAACAGAGCATAATTAAAATCATCTAGTCCTCACCTGGTCTTTAGAGTAGATAAATACAACATCAGGGGAGTATGAACACATTCAGTAAAATATTGCATTGTGCATAATTGAGTTGTCAAAATGCAGAAGCAGTGTCTGAAAAACTAAGTGCACCCTGACCCCGAGCAGCCAAATGCTGCTTCTCAAATACGCTTGATATTTTAATGATTAATGCAAAAAAATATAAGGATATACAACAGCAATATTCTTAGAGAAAACTATTATTGCTGCCCATCAGTAGAAGAAGGCTGATAATGTCATTTCTAAACAATTTAGAGATCATCACTCTACAATGAGAAAGTTTGTTCATAACTGCCAATCTAAGAGTGCGGGGCCTGTCCAGATGTTGATGCAAAAATGAAAACATCCAGGTGTGCATGAAATGAAAAGGGTTCATCCACTGAGGGCAGTGTGTAAATGTCACAGATGTCCTCCCATGTCATGAGAAGCTGATATTAACATCAGTTTCTACATAGGAGTTCAGGCCAAAGAGAGGCCAGACTAGAAATGTTAGACTCAAAAATTGCAGTTACAATTAAAATATAGTACTTAATAATGATTAAAAACAAGAATATTAGATCACTTGCCAATCTGTTACAATATTATATAATTACAATGTGATTGAAGTGTGAGTAAAGAGAAAGATGTCCCTAATCCTCAGACTGATGGCCTACTTAGTGGTGCGGTCGCATTTGTTAATGTATGTTGCTTATCTGAGTGTGATTCACTGATGCCTTTTCATCCATGAATTTCCAGCAGGACGCACAATCTCGCCTCTGTGTGTATGACTGTGTTTTTTTAATGTCTATTCTTATCTTCAAGCGGCTGCAAATTTGTCTGATGCACGTTTGTTCTGACGTTTTTAAATAGATCTCCCGTTCACACTGGCTCGCGCACGGACAAATATACCCACTACACACACGCGACGTACTGTACACCATGCATCACCACGACGATTACTATCCAGATCAAGCAGGAGTCAGCAGCTGTCTACTCCTTTCTTCTCACTTGCAGCATGCATCCACACGCACGCACACGCACACACAGACTTGTACTTCTACATGTGTAGCCTCTCCCAGAGGCAGACATCTGAGGATGTCAGCAGCTACTATGTAAAATTTAAACTGTTTCTAAACATGCAACTTTTCTCCTGATCTTACTCTGGACTTTTTTTTAAATGTTAAATTTGATTTCTTCCTGTTTTCAACTGCATACTTTAATGTGTGGACCATTTAAAATGTACACCGAGTATCAATAAACATTGAACTACTGTATGTTTTATGGAAGTGATTCCTTAGAGGATTCCTGAGCAATATTAATTCTTACTTAATAGTAACTCAAGTCTTAAAAATGTTTAAGTGTTGATGAGGGCAAATATGTGCATTTATTTAATGGCACTGAACTACCTCTGACTCCTGCACCTCATGAGTTATTAATTGGCACTCCATTAAAATACTGCTGGGGGAACAGTTAGGGCGTGTCTCACTGTGTGTATGCATGTTAAATTGTGTGTAAGAGGGGGTTGTGTGCTAATAACCTGCTGTATGTGCCTATTTTATTGTGTGTGTGTGTGTGTGTGTGTGTGTGTGTGTGTGTGTGTGTGTGTGTGTGTGTGTGTGTGTGTGTGTGTGTGTGTGTGTGTGTGTGTGTGAGAGAGAGAAGCAACTGATCCTTAGGTGCATGAGAAATGCTGCATGGTGTGTAACTGTGTGTGTGTGTGTCTGTTATACCTGCAATGACACAGCAGAAAGCAAACACACACTCACTTTAGATGTGCTCTGACGAAGGCTGAAATAGATGTTTGTCTCTAAAAGATCTGGAGGCAGGTAGTGAGACTGCTGGGAGTGAGAGCTCATCTCTGTCTGTCAATTTAGACCTTTTTTACCGACATAAACATGGAAGGGCTTTAGAGTGATAAAGGAAAAAAGGCTTTTTGTGCTCTTAGTATATTGTTAATGTAGGTTCTTGGGACATATGAGGTCAGACTTAAAAACGTGTGGTAATCCAGGCCAGTGGCTGCATCTCAACCCTCCCAGAACATCATGTCACAAACATCACATCACATCACAGCCTCTCTTTGTGCTCTACGGTTTGTTACACCCAACAGTCATTTCAGGCTGAAATGTTGTCTTCAATCGTTTCACCCAAACCATTAAGCAAAACTCAAAATGTAGTGTAAAATAAGCACCGTCTGTATTTCTGGATCAGAGCCACTGGGCCAAAGAGCCACTCGCTGTTCACAGAAAGTCCAGCTTTAGAAATGTTGTTGCCTCCTGAAGCCAGGGATGCTCCGCCGTCTGCATCAGCAAGAATCCGAGAGTCCACTTGGGGTCAAAGTGATGTAAATTTCATCATCAGATGACGTGTATGCGGGTCCATGTGGACATCTGTGTGCACACCCCTCCCCGTCCCCTCCTGCCTGTTTGTTGTGACTGTCACTGCAGCAACTATGAATGTGCAGTAAAACCAAAATAGATGCTAAATTTGAAGAGTGGCCGAGGCCTGACAAGACCGCCATCTGTGGACAATCAAACACGCAATAATTCATGTTGTAAATTGCCAAGAATTTGGAAAAAGGTTCATAGTTTTTTCTGCTGATGCTGATCTGCTGTGCTTGTGTGGGACACAACTTTAAAAAAAATGCCAGTAATTATGCAGAGCCTGAAGAGGGTTAACAAGAATTAGTGGAGAGACACTGTCATTGCTTATTAGATTATCATTATATACAAAATGTGTTATTTCTTGGTTGAAAATGAAGGACGAGTTTTTTATTCTTCTGCTTTGTTGCCCTTTTCTTCATAAAGTGAAACAAATAGTTATTTTATTCAATAATATTCTCATGTAAAATATTGATATATATATATTGACACACACATATATATATATATATATATATATATATATATATATATATATATATATATATATATATATATATATATATATATATATATATATATATATATATATATATATATATATATATATACATAAATTAATAAATAAATATACATGCATACACATGTTTGTTTGAACCCCTGGTGGCTCAGTTCTGTGACTGCGTGACTTTGATGGGTGTCACTGTCCAGATTGTCAATTATATAAGTTGAATTTAATTTCTTCTGGCTTACAGTCCTCACAAGCATACAAAGCCTGCAGTGTCCGGTGACAGCAGTCTGTTTAGTCAGCGTTCCCAGTCCCACACACATGCAGTCAGTCATCCGGGTGGGTTTGGACAGAGCCAACTGGAAAAACTGTGACAACAGCCGCCTCAGCCAGGAAGTATAAGCTATAGGGACCAGACTTTGATGTCGACATATTTTCTTTCTGTTCACTTCACTCTGTTTTTCAAATCACTGTTTCCCTGTGTGTGTTGTCTTTCCCCCCACTGAAAGCACGTCTTCACATCTCCAGGGAAACCACTCTTTTATTCTGGCTGCCAGGCCTTCAGGGCGCTGCTTTCCATATTGAGCACCCCTCCACCATCATGTTTACCACAACCACTTTATTCTCCATCTCTGCATCAACAAGATTATTTCATTCTTTGCCCATCTCCATTTCTTTACCTCTCTCGTTCTTCGGTTCTCTGCCAGTTAAGGTCAACTGTAATCTGACCCGATTTTACATTTTTTCTTTTCGGTGGTTGAAGCTGAGCCACACGTCGTACAGCGAGTCACAAAATCTTCCCACCATATTTTTTTTTTTTTTTTTTTTTTTTTTTTATTTATTTATTTCTTTGTCTATCAAATTACTTGAATCATTTTTGTCTCATGTGGATGTGGGACAAAGTTTTGGCTCCAAATATTTCCTCTCCTCATTATTCTCTCCACGCACTCTTCTCCTGTCTTCCCCTCATTTCTCCTCTCCTTCCTCTTTCCATTCTCCTCCATCTCTTTGAGCTGATTCTGTGTGACTAAGAGGCCATTGTGTCCCGCCATCAAACACATTGCATGCAGCCATCCATGCAGAATATGCACGTACACGCAGGGAAATGTTTGTGGAGGAGCTTCGTAGTGTGTTGATCCTAGTAGGTTAAATCATGCAACACTTTACCATGTGCCTAAACTGCCATTTATATGTTATCGGAGTCATTGGGTTTTAAACCACCAGTGGAAGCTGATACAAACAAATTCTTTAGTCTAGAATATGAATAATGTTGAAAATGAACCTACAAAACACCAAACCCCTAATGTGTGCATGAGCTCAGATTATTATAGCTAGAGGTTATCATTATCCACATAACGATTACAGCCGTTGCCTCTGAAAACTGCTCATACAGCAGAAATGCTGGATTTGATGTTAATTCGTGTTTGTGAAATCATTAAAATTCACTTTGATTTAGAAAGCAGTATTGCGACTAAGAGTAATACTTGTTTTTAATAAATTAGCGGGTTTATAAAATATCAGAGGCAAAGAAAAAATATAATGTCTTTTGTAACATCTGTCTGCATATAAATCAGTGTTAAATGTTGCAGTCCCAAGGAAACTAGTATATGTTTTCATGACTGTGACATTTTATTTGTTTCATAGGATTTTTATAAAGTTTTCATCTAAACAAATAATATTTTAATTATAGTGTTTCCTATATACCGTTACATGGGTCAAGTACTAACATTATTAGCGGTATAAGTGCATATCATGTAAATATAAATACACACAAACATGTACTTATATATTTGCGTACATACACATATACACATACCTGCATTTACCCACTTAAAGTAAGAATACTAATGACAATAATGACAGCTATAATATATACATGAATACATAAATAATTTCTAATAAACAGCGTGTTGTCTGTTCTTTTGTCTCAATAATATTAAGTTTACTAAAGAAAAGCAGCAAATTCTCACAGGAACATCTGAAAGAGGACTATTACATATTTGCTCAAACAGTTTCCTAATCAACAGTTTTAATGGCGTTTGTAATTATGTCAAAATGTCAACTAGTTGGCAACAGTTTTTATTCATATTAAGTTATATTCACTTAGTTTACATTATCAGAAAGAATTTTTTATTTACTAGAAAGTTTTGTTGCTTTTCTTTTCCAATAGTATGAGTTGTTAAGGGAGAATGTACACTTTAAAGTGACACGTCCATGTAACATTTCTCACAAATTTTGTATTAATGCGTTGTATGTGTAACGTATGTCGAACGCTTTTTTCTTCTTGAAGGACAATGGCTGCTAACACGGGATCCATGCGTATCCTCATCAAGGGGGGGAAGGTGGTCAACGATGACTTCACCCAGGAGGCAGATGTCTACATCGAGAATGGCATCATACAGCAGGTAGACCACACTGACATGAACATGTTTGAACCAGCAGGCGCAGTGTTGACCATCACCGCATGTCGTCACAGTAGGTCAGCACTCACCAGATTTCAAGCCACGTTTGTGTCACATTCACTGTCCAGTACTTCCCCAGCTGCTGCTGTAACTGCACTTCTCACAAACAGAGATACGATAAGTGTTGCTTTATTTGCAGGGGATCCATTTGACTCAGAAAGCTGTGCTACTAATAAATCATGAATTTTGCTTTTGTTAAGGCTCATTTCCTTCACTGCAACTGTATTCATTTCGTAAAGGTAAAATATTGCTCTCAATAGCTTTCTGTAAAAAAAATGAAGGCTCGTGCTGTTACAAAGAAGTAGTGATATGCATTTATCAAAGATGTTTGTAGCCCCCTTTGAGTTAATACTGCCTGGCATATTTTTGTAAACTCCTTACAAGTATCTTCTCTGCAAATATGTTTGAAACTATCAAGCTGTGATGAAAAACTGGAACACTTAAATAAAATAGTTAATGTTAGTTGTATTATGTATGTATTGACAAGCTCTGTTGAATAAAATGAGCTCTTATGCACAAGTCAGTTGGGATGGAAACATAAAATAATTCATTTTTGCTTAACCTTTACACACACATGTGAAGTTATTTTTGTTTCAGTCATTTCTACTCATTTGTCAGGCTTGACCGTAGGTAAATAATGAATGGAGCGAAGGACAAAGATGTTGCCGTGCACCAAACTGATAGTAGTAGTAAAGTAAAGTAAAGGGAAGTACTAAATCTGCCTTACAGCTGCACCAAAAAAAACACAGTTCTCGCCAAAGTAATTGGATTCATCCTCCGAGGACCATGGATATCTACAAAAAGAGTTGACAATCCAATTGCTGAGATACTTCAGGCTGGGACAAAGTTAAACAGTTGCCTTAAATCTCACTATAGCAACGATTCAGGCTGCTTTATTAGCTGTCAGAAAACATGTCGTTTATTGTGATAAATTTATGATAAACAGTCAATCTTGACCCAAATACTAGTATCCATCTTTTGTGTGCTGTAGTCCTGGGTAATTTTTTTTTTTTTTTTTTTTGCTGTGTGTTGCAGGTTGGAAAGGAACTGATGATACCAGGTGGAGCTAAGGTGATAGATGCTTCTGGGAAGCTGGTGATACCAGGTGGAATCGACACCAGTGTCCATATGCAGGAGACATTTATGAACGCCAGCATCCAGGATGACTTCTACAGTGGGACCAAGGTACATGCATGCACACATGGCTTTGCTGTGAGCAGGCTCACCCAGCATGCCTGAGATTTAACATATTTAGACTCCGGAGACAGCTGTCGCTCTCAAACTTTCTCCCGTACTCGCTCTGTGTTGTCTACAGGCACGTGTTCAGCCGTGCTTTCAGTTCTTTCCTTCATCCAGACGTATAACCACACATGTTCTTGCACTGGACCTTCAGAACAACCAGCTGTTAATTGTTTGTGGTTAATAGTGAGACGTCTCTTTCAACAAATATACATTTACAGTCGTATTATGTATGTCTTATGTATGCGTGTATTATAACAAGCCCCGTTGTTCATTCCCTTAAGTGCAATCAGCTGCACCATTTAATATAACGTTCAGCTCTGAAATAGATATGTAGTCCTTAAAAAACCTTTCTGTTTGTCATTTTATATTCCACCCAGTTTGACATGTTTTCTTTCTGTCTGTTTAGGGAAATATTAAGCCTGTAGCCCAGCAAAGGGTGACCACTCAGACATCTGAAGCCCTTTTAGCATCTTTGATCAGTGACACATTGGGAGTACATACGCTGACAGACCTTGTAGCAAATCACAGAGCAACACAGCGTTATTGCAGCTGGAGGGACTCTGTAGCTTAGTGAAATTAAGCTTGAGTTTAATTCATGCCAATTAAATGTGTTGAGAGGAATTAAAGGAAGATTGAATCAGCTGTATGCCAGAACCACCCCCCATTTCAATGCCCTACTCAATGCATTTGCTGCCATGGCAATTAACCCCCACTCTTGGAGTGAAATTTCTGCCTTTCTGAGAGTATGTGCACACATAGCCGTATTGGTATTGTGTTGTCCCTGTGCTGACTATGTTACCATGGTAACAGCAGTCTTGATGAATGCCAAAACTATTTCTCCCTGCACCACCCCCCACCCCCACCGCTTTATAAAAGCCTGACCCCTGTTCTTGTTCCCCTACCAGCCTCCTCTCTTGCATCCCCACTGTTTACCCCACCCCCCCCCCCCCCCAACCCCCTCTGTGGGAGGACAACTGTGTATATAACTGTGTCTAATAATGGGCTGTGTAGGAACAAGACCTGTGGCCACAAATTATCTTTTTATAGTGTTACAACATTACAACATTCAAACGTTTTCTGTCAAAGCTGCATGTGCTCCTCTAATTTTTACTGATCTGGGCTACTGCCACAAAAGTCAGACCTGGGAAAAAATGCAACAACAAAAAAACAATTTAAAAAAAATGTATAAATTGTACATAAATCAGCAAAACTGGACTTTTGACATTGACATGTCTAATTGCATATTATAATTTTTTTATGATATAAATATCCAAAGATGGTTTAGTCAGGGCTGGTTTGACTCCATAAATGCCCTTCATATGTTGATAAAACCTTGTCAATACGATTAAATACTGAAACCAGTCCTGTCAAGCTATTTAAACATTTAATCCAATTATTCACCTGTATTGTGTCAGAACCAGTACAGTACAAACGTAGATGGTTGTTAGTCTGTTTTTTACTACAGCTGGTCCAAACTGTAAAAGCAGGACACCACTTGGACTTTACTGAAGACACACAAATTCAAAGAGATCTTAAATCTTTCTTAAAACATAACAGTTCTTTAAAAAACAACTGTTGGGAATATATGCTGTTTCAGTATAGATGGTGAACATTTTTTAAATAGATTAACAGTTGTGTTGATGTATATTGGTGTGTACCTGTCTGACATGTGTTACTCTGTTGATAACTAAACAATTCAAAGAATAATGAATAATTTCATATATCCAGTTTGGTGATTACAGATACAGATGGTGATTGCAATTAAATTTCCACCTAAAGCTGCATTAACTGGGGCATCGTTTTCCTGGTACATCAGCAGCTCATGTTGAGGATGTGTTAACTGACAGTGTGGCCGAGAGCTGTGTTTTAATTGCGTTATTGTATCTCTATGATGAAGGTTTCTGTTGAAATTAGTGAGTCTTATAGTTGTGAGTAAGTGTGACTAAGAACCTAGGATGTTTGCCAGCGTGTGCCGTGCAGCAAGTAGATTTTATTTTTTAAAAATGCTGTATTCAAGCTTCATCCTTTCTCATAACTTTGCATGTGAGGATGACTGACAAGGACAGGATCTCCTACAATCAGTAAACATCTGATCCTTCACATCCATCATCTTATAAGAACTGACAGACTGGATGGGTCTTATCTGATTTGTTTTCATAAAGGACCAATATAGGAGTGACATATGTCCTGATAATTATCCATCCCAACAGACCCTGCAGAGATTATTTTAGTATCTCTGGAGGCTGAAGAGACAAGGGAGGAGGAGGAAGAAGAGGGGATGAAAGAAGCTGAGGTGTTTGTTTGTGAGGACACGTGTGAGTGAGGCTGATCAGAGAGCTGCAGTGGTAATCTGTCTGACAGCGATGGCCTCTCCCAGGGTCTAACAGAGACCCTTTCATCTTTTCACACCACTCGTGTCTCACTCCCACTCACTTGACTCTTCACACCTCTTACATACCTTTGATACAGTGAATTAATTGAATGTATGATAGGGATTTGTGTATAATTCCATTTTGTTGTTATTAGTTTAGTGTTTACGCTTTCTTTTCAGTTAAAATGCCACCACACGCACGCACAAAAAAAATGAAAAACAATTCAACAAATCCGCCAGTGAGTGGATATATAAGTGACATTTTACTGACAGTTGATGGGAAAGTAGAGAGAAGGAACGCCTTTAGATAGCAGAATGCTGTGATGCTTTGTGAAAGCACACACCGGGGAAGGATTTTTGTGCCCACCTGGGATCTTTGTGAACGCACAGCAGGATAGTTGAGGCAGGAATCTGCAGCGCATCCTTCTAGTGCCGTCACTGTGTGAACCGGGCCAACATGTCAACAGGGCTGGGATTAACTCTGCACCGTGTGGTTAGATTCTTCTACAGGATACACGTGTACTTTTAAGTAAAATAAATTTAACGGTCCAAGATTAATTTAGTTGGCACCAGCAGCATTGCTTTTTTTCAGAATTTACCTCAGTATTGAAAAGAACCAAAAAAGACAGAAGTAAACAACATTTATACAAAATTATAGTGACTACAGCAGCATGCAGCTCTGTGACAGTCGATGTCCAGATGTACCTGCTTCCTGCCAAGATTGTGACTGATTTTGGTCTTGTGGGGGTCACAGTGACAGTGAAATACCTTCAAGGTGAGATGTTGTGTCTTGGGTTCAGACGTGTGCAGCATGGTGTGCCAAACTAAATGCCAACACAGATTGAAGCAATAATTTTAATTGTCTTTGCCTTTTTTGAATTAGCACGAAGGTTTGACATGCCGTGATGGTTCTGTGGTTGCCGTTAATGATACTAGATGTTTTTCTTTTTTAAATGGTTTCTCACGTTTGTTTTTATGCAAACCCTTCTCCGCCATGCTTATGGTGGCAATAGTTTGGTGCAGGATCAAGTTTTATCTGCTATTTTTTTGTTTTGTTTTTAGTGTCCTAGAAAAATGAATCAGAGAAAACTGTGAGCAACACATGAAGTTTATTCTTCGACTGAAAATTTCATGAAAAGAGGATACTGAGAGAAACTGAAATTCCAGAAGGATTTTTATTTGGTTTTGTCTAAGGTTTCTGATCTGAAAAAACAGAAGTAAGAGTAAAAATATTGTCCTCAGGTGAAGTAAGACTTCACATTTTCCTAAAGTTGTAAACAAATAAACTGTTAGTGTAGCGTAATAATACCATCAATTTCAGGACTTTTGATCAAGCTTAAACATGTTAACGGAAGATATTTTCATCTGCTCACGTCCACTGGTGCTATGTTTGTCATGATACTGTCCTGATAAATTCAACAATTAGAGTTGTTCCTGTCAGAATCCAAATATTTTTACTAAACTATCACTGCTCTATTTTAGCTCCAAAATATCCTGTGTAGTAAAGTCAAATGTAATTATCTCACCTGTTAAAGTTATAATTTCTTCCATATAGTCAACTGGAAAGTATTCCGGTAATTTTCTAATAGTTTGTTGAATTTCCAATGTGAGTTTATGAATCAAGAACAATGTAACTCATTTGTTTTATCTCTCAAACTCTCATTTGGTTCTCAAATAACTTTAGTTCAGGCTGGTTGTTAATGTCACTGAATATTTCTATTTTTATTTCGCTTCACTGAAGCACATCGCAAACATCAGGATGAGTGTAGTGTTACATAACGTTTTAAATGCTGGGAAGTCTGTGGTCACGTAGAATCTCAAAGTTATTTTGATCTGATATGGGAAGGAGTTTATTAGCCGACCCTAGGAAGCATGAAATTCATTACAAAAATTAAGAAATTAAATATCTAAAAATATGTCTGATGCTGTAGATATCTGTCGATACTATTTTCATTCTTCTCACTCACTTAAGCGCATTTCATCAAAAGGCAACGGATGGTTTGTTTCTGGCTGTAAACTGACTGTGTTCACACACACACACACACACACACACACACACACACACACACACACACATTTACATACAGTGACAGTGATCAATGACACAACACTGTTCATGCGTACATATGCATAGGCCCATACAGCTGACTCTGCACATCATTCAGACTTGTTTCTATGGCAATGGAAACCTATTGGTCTACTGTCAAATGGAGCTGTCAATTAACAACAGATGGCCACGCCCCCATCTGCTGCACATCGGGAGTCTGGTCGACACACTCGTTTGTATTTAGTCACATTTGATTCAGATTTACCTCCAGGTTCAGACTGCAGAATAAATTCCTGATTTTATATAATTTCGGTTGTGACATTTGAACTGTTTAAGTTATTATTATCGTTATCATTATCAACTGAATTGCCATTGAACAGAACAATGAGTAAGTCTCTGATGTGAATGAATAATTGATTTAACCAGAAGGATGTTTTCCAACCCTGTTTATTTCTGCTTCTAAATATGATGTATTTTCTCAGGTTTCTCATCATTTCTCACTGTAATCTCTCTGCTGGACCATAGCAGAGGATATTGAGTTGTTGACTGTTATTGCAGTTGCAGATAGAGATGAGGAGGGGGAAGAAAAGGGTGGGGACATCTGACAGGCATGGCTGAGTTGTAGCTGTTGTTATGGTTACCCGAAATTAATCAGCCAGGCAAGTTGGATACACAGCTATCTTCACATTCTCATTTTCTAGTCTTTTGTTCTTTTGCTTTCCTCTTTTTAGTCTTATATATCATTCAGAACAACCCTTTATCTTAATATTTAGATGTATCTCTTATATCCTTCACTTGCTCTTTATGTCTCCTCTTGGAGATCTTGGAGTTATTTTAGCCTCTGTGGCGACTCTTTACAAAAAAGTCATTAAGTTAAGTTGTTCTGGAGTTATAATGTATCATTTGTCAATACTTTTTAAATAATTCTGATTCATAGTTTACAGTGATATAAGATATACACATTGAAAACAGCATTAAACAGTAGTTACAAGCTGTACCTTTTAACCAGTCTGAAAAGCTTTCCTATGTGACCAGTTTGTACGGGCAGTAAATAAAAGACTGTTTGATGGTGAGAGATCATCATCAAATGCTCATGAGGAAGGTCCATTGTCACTAAACAAATACAGACTGTGTACTTTACAGGGGAACCATTGTCCTGTTTTCCCATCAGTCTTTTTTTATGCTGTCCTGCATCCCCCTTCTTTCTACCTCCTTCCCTCCTTCTTCCTCTAACTCATCACTCGTCACCCTGTCAAATCAAACAGGCTGCTCTGATGGGTGGTACCACCATGGTGATGGCGCTGGCCCTGCCTGAGCAACACTGCTCCCTGCTGGATGCCTACGAGAAGTGCCGAGCTCTGGCTGACGCCAAGGCGTGCTGCGACTACGCTCTGCATGTCGGGGTGACCTGGTGGGGGCCAAAGGTGAGACCCAATAGGGTCAATATGTACCGTGAATGGACAGCTCGAAAACCCTGTGGAAACAGACATTGCTCAGGGTCTAAGGATTTTATTCTTGCAGAATAATCAGTAAAGCAGCCAAACCTTTTTCATAAATGGGTGAAATGTGTATTGACCTAGATTAAACCTTACAGGAACTAGGTTAGTATACATGCTCAGTGGGCGCATTAGGCAGATTCTGTGAGTCAATGTGTCTTATTCATCCTCCGGCTTTAACGTCTGCGCTGTATCTGCTTGCTGTGTGCATGTGCCACATCTTATTACATAAAGTAAAATGCTTAAAGCCAAAATGCTGGATTGCCTGTAATCTAGTAGCTCTTAACACTCACTAAATACAATGATATAATGCATTTAAAGCTGCATCTAAGAGTTATTTTCCGTTTTGAAGAAGCAGCTATTTACAGTGAATATAACACGTAGTCTATGTAAGTTTATGTAAAGCCTACTAGCCTAATTTATGTTTTAGATGTTATGTTTTAAACTGCCGACATCATGTTGCTACACCCCAGGGTAATGTCTTAAATGCTATGTCCTAAATTTAAAAAATTAGTTGAGATTAGTTAACATTTTAAGAAAGGATAGAAATTCTGCAAGTCCTCTTAGGTATTGAATTGAATTATCTAAATTAAGATAAATTATTTTAATGTCAACTGACTCTTTTATTTCATAGCAATGTAGTGAAGGATGAAAAGTATTTTATTTTATTTTATTTTTTACATTAATGGTATCTATTTACCATCGTCAAGAAACTGAATTACCTCCACAAATGCGTACCAGTTTGTTCGTCTGTTTCTTAGCAGGATTACTCAGAAAGATTGCCTGACCATTTCACCAGCGGTGGAGCATGGCCCAATTTAGAAGTGCTTAAATTTAATGCTGATGTAGAGCTGTGCCTGGATTTAGTAATATTATTCAATATCCGTAAACCTGTGCAGCATTTGCCTGCTTTCATTGAAAAAACAACCCTATTTGGCATCTTTCATACACAAGACACTTAATAAAATAACCATTTGAATGATACATTAGTTTCAAAAGATAGAAGAGATACTATGACAAGTAGAGTAAAAGTGACCCATAATAACAAACACTGACAAACATATGCTCATCTATACATGTACACACCATCTATACTGTATATAAGTATACACAACCTCTCTTTGATACATCCAAATACACTTCCACAGCTTCCTTTGCTCAATGCTTTGTTCCAAACGATAACACAGACCGTTGATGTGTTACTTCATACAGGTACACAATGAGATGGAGACCCTGGTGAGGGAGCACGGTGTGAACTCCTTCCAGATGTTCATGGCCTACAAGGACATGATGATGCTGCGGGACTCCGAGCTCTACCAGACCCTGCAGACCTGCAAGGACATCGGCGCCATCGCACGTGTCCACGCTGAGAACGGAGAGCTGGTGGCAGAGGTGCACACCATCAAACAGTTTACCTCATCCACTCATTTAGTTGAAGAACATACAATCAACTTTGTTCAAATGTGACAAACGCTCCTAAAAACCTCCCACTGTAATAAAAGTAAAGTCACTGAGAAACGTGATCTTAGTACATCTATGTGTTTTGTTAAAAGAGGAGAATGTTGTTACAAAACTGAATTCAAGATATGTTTGTGTTTCAGGGTGCAAGAGAAGCTCTTGATTTGGGCATCAGTGGACCAGAAGGAATAGAGATCAGTCGACCAGAAGAAGTAATTTTACAGAAGTCCTCTCCGATCGCTTGATTAATTGTCATGTACCGGTAGATATTTTTCTGTCAAAAGATTGAACAGAAGAGGGATTATTGACGCATATTTAGGAGGGGAAATGTCTGAAAATTTGTTACATAATGTCAAGATATCATAGTATAGGTATTATATTTATATCTGTGTAAGAGCTCAAGTACATTAAGTTAAGTGGAGATGTTCAATATGTTGATTAAGTAGCAGTAGGTGATGTGTGTGCATAATTTCAATAAGGATGAATCTGACCATCACCAACCGTGTCATTTTATGATTATTTTATTGACTGCAGCTTGAGTCTGAAGCAACTCACAGGGCCATCACCATCGCAAACAGGGTAAAAACAAACAAACAACAACCACATTTTAATGCTTTGTCTCTGTGTTGGTATTGTTAATAATTAAATGACTGGATTTACATGTGAGCACAGGCCCACTGCCCCATCTACCTTGTGAATGTGTCCAGTATGTCTGCTGGAGACATGATCGCTGCTGCTAAGATGCAAGGTGGGCAACTTTTCCAAGAAAGGAAAAAATCCAATTAGTGATTGTCATCACAGAGAAGAATAATAACTGTCTTCGCATCACTTTTCCTCTGCCCAGGTAAGGTGGTCCATGCTGAGACCACTGTGGCCCATGCAGTGCTTAATGGGATGCAGTATTACCACCAGGACTGGGCTCATGCTGCTGCCCACGTGATCATCCCTCCCCTCCGTCTTGACCCAAACACACCCAGCTACCTCATGGGCCTGCTGGGAAAGTAAGTGTGCTGTACTCACATCAGTACCCTGTACTATTTATTCCTAAACAGTGCTCCTCAAATGATCTACTTAGATCATCAGTTGGTCAAAGTATTTAGGGTTAAACCTACTTGTGGTTTTCCAGTGATACTTTGAGCGTTGTGGCGTCAGAGCACCGTCCGTTTAACACCAAGCAGAGAGCTCTGGGCAAAGAGGACTTCACTAAGATTCCTCATGGAGTGGCTGGAGTCCAGGACAGGATGAGTGTCATTTGGGAGAGGGGAGTGGTATGTGCACATGTTCACACAAAACTGCAAGTAACTTTGTTTGCATTGAGCATTAATTGTAATGGCAGTGATCGGAGTGACTACATTGATCACTTCAGACTCTGCTGCAGATTCCGAAACGTTCAAATGTGCATTTCCTAAAACAAGCAGCTACAATTTGTCTAATGACAGTATTCCAGTGTCGCAGTTGTCTCTATTCAACGCATTTGCAGGTTACAGGAAAAATGGATGAGAACCGTTTTGTGGCTGTGACCAGCTCCAATGCTGCAAAGATCTACAATCTGTATCCACGTAAAGGCCGCATCATCCCCGGAGCTGATGCTGATGTGGTGGTCTGGGACCCCGATGCAACAAGGTTCACATTTGTGTTTAAACTTGATGGTTATCCTGACAAGACCAAGTTCATAAAGGTGAATTGATTTTTTTTTTTTCTGTGTGCAGGACGATTTCAGTGAGCACTCAGGTGCAGGGTGGGGACTTCAACCTGTACGAGGGGATGCGCTGTCATGGTGTTCCTCTGGTCACCATCAGCCGGGGACGTTTGGTGTGTGAGAACGGTGTGTTCATGTGTGCTGAGGGGTCTGGAAAGTTCTACCCACAGCGCACTTTCCCTGACTACCTTTATAAGAAGATGGTCCAGCGAGAGAAGGTGAACGTTCATGGTCGCTCTGTGTTTCCTCCTTCTGACCACTGTTTACAGACTGACTGAAATGACTCTAAACTGGTTCTGGTAGGACTGCGGGTCGTGTTCTGTCCTCTGCTGTGTCAGCTGGCAGGCAGCTCCTGCAAACACACCCATCATGTTGTGTCCAACTCTATTGCTCTGACAGTCTGCATAAAGGATTTAATACTTGTGCTTTGTTTGCACGCTGACGCGCTGTTTTTTTGCTGCTGCTGACGGTAAAAGCTTCAGCCGTCCCATCCTCTGCATGGCTGTGTTTCGGTTTCGGGACACTCCACAGAGGATTACGCAGTACACGTCACACGTCATCTATTTTTATTCGTATGTTTTTTGTTTGTTTTTTTGCTAAATTAAACTGTTAAAGTGCTAAGATTTTATTTTCACAGAATAAATTTATTTATTGTAAACTAGATTATTTAAATTTTAATAGGAAATCCCGTCTCTAGATACTTTTTTTTAAACCTTTTCTGATGTGTAAATATGAATGGTCTGACACTTAGTTTGGGAAAAGGAAAGACCACTTTTTTGAAAGCAAAATGTTTTCTCATCCTATCTTGAAGTAAAACAAAAGACAACATGGGACTTAGATTGGATATAAAGAAGCCAAACTGTATTATTCTCATTTAAACCCTGGAAGGGCGTTTACAGAATTTTAACCATTTTCAACTCATAATTATGATGTTGTCAGTTGTTGTTATAAGAACTATTATTGTATAGATAACTCAATGTCACTTGTACTAGGAACTGCAGACAGTTTGTGCTCTAATTTTATGACATTTTCTAAAAATGATAAATCAGTGAAATATTGCATTTGCATGAGCATATATAAATGCTGAATACCCTGAATGCTGATGTTTAATCATCAAGACTATGATAAATAATTTCTTAGATCTGCTGTGACAGACTAGTAGACATCCTTGAAATTGGTTCAGAAATGGTTATAAACGTCAATCGATTTTATCGACTGTTAATAAGTTTTATTCTTTACCTCTTTCCTCCCGTCTGTCTGTTTCAGACTCAGGCTTACAAAGGAGTTGTCAGGGATCCCTACTCTGGTGATGTAGCCAAAGTCACAAACACAATGAAGAAGGAGCTTGGTCTGGGCCCCATCGATGGGGAGTCATCAAACAAACCTTGCGGTCGGGTGCACCAGGGGATCCGAGACCTCCACGAGTCCTCCTTCAGTCTCTCAGGTATCCTGGTTGTAAAAGCCATAACTTCCAGGATTTTGTTACATTAATAAAATACATTTGAATGGATATTGCGTGTTTTTCTCTCAGGGTCTCAAGTCGATGACCACATCCCGAAGAGGTCCTCAGCTCGGATCCTGGCCCCTCCTGGCGGCCGCTCCAGTGGTATCTGGTAATCACTGGCGCCGTAGCTCCAACCGTCCAGGCCTCTTTGTTTTTGTATGTTACCAAGCAACCAGGAAAACTGCACTGATTTTCAACCACAGGATTAAAAGTCTAAAGGGGAAAATAAATTAAAGCATATGTCTGTGATTGGTGATGACCTGAGTCTGATGATGAGTGGTTTGCCAAAGTGACTTTTACCAATCAAATTTGTGGTTTAATTGGAGTGGTGTCTTCAAATACACGATGACAGTAAAGGGCTATCTATAAATTAGAGAAAAAAAACATTCAAGATAATCATGCTAACATAAGTAAAATGTGCTCATCATCACCCTGCTTACGTCTTGTGAAAAAAAAACTAACTAACCTGTGAAAGATCAAAACCAGTCCAGTTTTTGGTGGTTTTAATTGAAGTGACGTCGACTCAATTATTTCAAAAATAGTGGAATTGGATTTAGTGACATATATTTCAAACCTCTCACACACAAACGTTCACTGTAGTCACCATAGCTTTAGACTTATATGAAGATGTGTGTGGATTCTGTGATTGAAACCACCCTCTCTGCCCAGCTTCCTGCTGCACCGCGGTTTCACTGACAGTGTTTTTGTTTCTGACGGACCAACTGTGCCGTGTGGTGATGAAATCCGACTGCTCCGAGCACTGTGCACTGTACAGCTACACTCCGTAAACAGAGTCACACGTGATCCCGCTCATCCTTATACTTTCACTGCCTTTGACTTCCACTAAAGAACACCCAGTCAGCTTCACCTGAAATATCACGGGATAGTTGAGGTGTAGAAATGTGCACCATCTGGGTGGATTTTATCGTCATTCTTGTGGGGTCTGTCAGCTTTATCTTGCTAAGTATATAAAACGAAGACAGTTCAAGAGCACACGCGTAAATGTTACTGTTGGGGTAAGAAGATGTGCACGAAAGGTAGAAATTGGACAGTCCCACCTATTAAGCATTTCTCTCTGCTAGAACAGGCTATTTGTAAAATTATACAAAGAATATCAGTAACTGACATCAGTTAAATAAAGTTCAACACGTGCAGAAGGTTTCAGCAGGAACGTCAAACAGCCGGCTCCTCCTGACAAGACTTTTTATTTTAGCGCAAAGAAGCTTCTAGTCTAAATCTAATGACACACAAACATCGGATTATCTCATGACAAAAGCTGCCTGACAGCAGTGTTACTCTTTCAGCTGTTACAAGTGTCCCTGAAACTACATTTTTCTACAACTGGCAGCTCATTGTCTGAATAACTTGATTAACGTGAAATGAACTGCCTGCACATACGTTTGATAAATAAACACTTAGGTTATAGATAAACTGAAAACAACCATGAGAAAGAAGGTGAAGCTTCTTATTTGTAGGAAGGTGAAGCTGGATTGTCATTACATCAGTGTGTCTCTGCTGAGCAGGAAGATTGAGCTGCACAGGCTCAAAAAAAAAAAACCACTGATCCTCTCGCCTCCCAGTGATGTCTCATTCCTGCCTACTAGTATTGTATTTATAAATTATCACATTTTTGTGTCGAGGCACTCTATATACTGAGGATGTTTGTTTTTTGTTTCTTTTTTTGTTGAAAGAATAAGTGTGCCAATGGGAATCGTTCTAGCTGCACTGTCATCAATGCATGAAAAGCACCACACGGAGATGAGAAGAAAAGAAAAGAAAAGAAAAGTCTCCCCTGAAGGCCACAAGCTCATTAAAAACTGGTGCTGTATTTTTTTAGGATTATTTACAATGTTGTTCTTTTATTGTTGGACAGTTTTGTTGTTTTATTCAAGGGACTGTGACTACTCGGTGGCTGTGTGTGTTTGTAGATTCTTGTTGTGTCAGACAGTGATGAACCTGTTGAATCTGTAAGTGGCTGCTTGTTTCTTACCACGCCAATAACATCAAATAAATAAACACACACACAAAAAAAATCTTTATCCTTCTTCTCTTGCATTTTTTACACTGTGCAGATTTGTGTTCACAGCAGAAGTTAAGAAAGATAATAATAATAATAATAATAATAATAATAATAATAATAATAATGTTATGATTATGTTGAGAAATTCAGCAGAGAGAAATATGTTAGAGTGAGTTTCAAAGAAAATACACGTCATAGATGGCAAATGTGTTACATTTGTTAAGCATATTTGTGCAAAAATCACATAAGAATGTCTCCAAAAAAGTGATTCTGTATTTAAAATGTAGAATTATTATTAACATATCTAAATGAAAAAATAAATATAAATCCAATAGACAAATCAAGCTCACTTTGAGCTTTATGTCAGCAGTTTGGAGACCAGTTGCTGTTTTGAAAGTTAAATATTTTCTCTTCCTTCTTTAAGTTTGTATTTCAGCTGTTCTAAACTTCAAACCCTCTTTTGTTGCATTTTTGTTTCATGATGTTTGAGGTAAGAGACACCTTTTGACTGTTAACTAAAAAGATTTGCATCTGGCTGCTAAACTGGCGACGTGATGCTTTTCGTACCCAGACTCCTTCACCACTAAGCCGTGCTTTTACGTGCACACTGCGGTTGGTTTTGTGCTGCTGGGCTTCCCTGCAGGAAAACATCATTAAACTGTAGCATCTGTTGGTCCAAAAGCTGAATGTATGCTGTTGTTTAACACACACACGTTACCTTTGTTGTGAAGTAATCTGCACCAACCATTTTAAACTGCGATTTATCAGGTAGTCTGTTTTTAATTTTTTTTATTAACACGCTTGCCCAGAAACAGTGGTAGTGTTTCTTTAATGTATTTTACACTCAACAGTAGAGTTTTGTTCTGCATTTGCAGACACAGGAACAGTTGAGGACCTGAATATACCAGCAACTTCTTTGGAAAGATTATTCTGTTGTTGTTTTTTTTGTTTGTATTTTTAAATGTTCTCTCAAACAGTGATGAAACCTCAGTCATATTGACTTTTAAAAACATCCCTGGGTTGCTCTTTTTATACCCAGACCTATCACTGACCCAAAGCAAATTAACCTAATTAATTGGTTTATGTTTCGCCAGATGTTTTGCAGTTTTCGTCTTCTTTTTTTTGGTTTTTGCCTTTAAGCATCACCACAGCAAATGACCGGTTTCAGTCTCACCATCACTTATAAATCATCCTCTGTCACAGCAGCCAACAGCAGATCCCCTGTCACCACATCCTATTTGACCATCCCATCTTTCTCCTGCCAGGCACCTCCATCTCTGGCATCCTTTCAGTGTGTTTTTCTATTCCACCTCTTTATGTATGTCCAAACCCTGTCAATCCAGCCTCCTTTATTTTATCTCCAAGGTGTCCAGCCCTGGTTATTCCTCTGATCTGCTTGATTTTAATCATTTTCATGCATGTTAAACCCAAAGAAATTCTTAAAATCTTCAGCTCGGCTTCCTCTGTCTTAGTCAGCACTGTATTAGTTTAAGTTGTGTTTTTTTTTGTGTCTTGTACTTTTACCCATGCTTTTATTTCTCTCTGACAATTGTATTTATTTAATATATGTTTTATTTATTTTATTCTCATGCCCTTTTTTTATTCTCAGCAGTAACTGGCTGCTGTTTTTAAAGTGCTTTATGATTAAAGTTGGTTCGGTTTGGCCTGCCATGTCAACCTATTTAAATGTGCTGCTCTCACCACCGTTTCCATTATTCTCACTTCCACTCTTTTAGCACTACCAGCCACTCTTCTCCACCCACTCCACCCTGCCTGCACTGTCTTCTTTACTTTCCACACACGTGATTCTGCCCTGCAGAGTTCCAAGTATTTCAACTTCTGCACCATCATCATCTCTACTCTACTGACATCCTCGCCTTTTGCGGTACCGCAACTGATTCAGTATGTTGTTTACAAAATGTTTGTAGCATATCAATTTCAATAAATTTGGCAATAAAACCCTTGCAGCGGTATATACTATGGATAATTTAAAAAAAATTATATATTTAGGTTTATTAGAAATGGAGTGATCTGAGCAGTTCTTTCATATCGCGTTAAAGATGATTTTGGGACCCAGTTTTAATGAAAAGCGCGGCGCCGTGCTGCGCACGCGCAGCGTCTCCCAGCTTAGGTGGGAGCAGCAGTGTCGCGCGGCTCCGTTCGGGTTTATAGCATAGCAACGGAAAACAGCCCATCAACAGAAGCAGCGAGACGGCGGCGAAGGGGACCGCGTTTCCCTCGGTGAGCAACTCAAACTATGATGTACTTAAAAAATATCTTATGTGGGACAAGAGTTGAGTCATTTGATCTCATATCGGATCCGCGTATCGGATAAATACTGCAGCTGTCCCATAAGAGACAAGCGGTGTTTCGTCGGTAACGTGCGTGTGTATTATCGAAAAGGCCTCCAGAGGGGGGTAAGGTCAGGCAAGAAAAGTCTCGTTTTCAGTCACAGTTGGGTTGGTTTAGAGTTCACTGAGAGAGCTGCGGCGACACGAAATTACCTGAAAATCCTCTAAATTCAGGGGGAGCTTGTTAAAAGCTGACGGAGCGGCACTGGCGGGGTTAGCGGTGTGAGTAGTTAGCCGGGAGCTAAGCGGTGCCTGTCGCGCTGTTTAACGGCTGAGACGTCAATCTGTCAAAACATCCACGTTGAGCCGCGGTACCGACCGGTCCCGACCGATACTGACCGAAACCGACCGATACCGACCGAAACCGACCGATACCGACCGGGAGGTTCGGCCCAGAACAGTCGGGCTGTACAAGGTTTACACGCTTTATAATAACACGCATTATTGGCAGTTAAGCTCCGTGTAATTACATCTGCTGACACTAACGAAAACACAACAAAAGCTCTGTTGTTATCAATGGATTTTTCTTTTTAATCTAATCGTTTGAAAGCTGAAAGAAAAAAAACTTTACATTACTAGAAAATTACTAGAAAAGTTGTTTACATTTTTTCTATACAAGAGATTGTAGATTTACCTCTGTAGAAAATTACATTTTTGCCTTTTACACTTTCAGCAAAACATATCTTTGCCAGAACTAAAAATGTCTCCAAACCCTAATTATCCCTAATTATAACTCTGGCATCATATCTTATTGTTGGTTTGTTATGTGAATAGAATTGCTATTTAGTTTATTATTGCACTGTTTTATTAGCTTCTTATCCATCCTTTAAATTGCATTATTATGTATTTTGTGCTACTTATTGTAATTTCTTTTCAAAAACACGTGCAGTGTTTCACCCTTTTTAAAAATCAGTCAATTACCAGATGTCTTAGTGAAACTTCTTTTACGTCTTTTAAAATTGGGGTTACAACATAGTCTGAGGATCACTGAATGTAGCATGATCTAAGACAAAATCTGGGTGGATATAAAGATTCAAATGTTGAATAATTCTTTGTCCGTGATGCCACAATGCCCTGCAAATCTAAAATGCTCATGGATTGACATATTTTCAGTGACAGAATTGTGCTATGTAGGAATTTTAATGAATTAATCACTTCAAGCACACACATTTGCGCTCATGCTCACTCTTCTTGATTTGAAAAATGTATGTATTCTTCAGAATTGGACTTTCTAGTTCATGCTGGTAACAGATTTATATCTGACTTAATAATTTTGTTGTTTTGGAGCTACCGTAGTAACTAATGTAGTAACTAATTAGAATTCTAATTATTTAATGTCATTATCTGTCAGATATAAATGTACCTTTCTGCACCGAACAGTAAGAAACCCCTGCTTTCCATACATATGTATGTATGTATGTATGTATGTATGTATGTATGTATGTATGTATGTATGTATGTATGTATGTATGTATGTATGTATAAATCATAACATTTATTCCTTATAACTTTGCAACCATATAATTCTGGTGACTTTAACTGTGCAGTTTGTCACAGCCAGGCTCTGTTTATTTTATCAGGCAGCATTACAGCCCGTGAGTGTGGATAAAAAGAAGTACTGAACTCTTTCGGTGTTGGATGCATTGCATCAAGCTTGAGAGCCAATTTTGTGATCAATTAAGCTTTTTTTTTGAAGTTATAACTTCAGTTGGAGCTTTTAAAAGAAAGGTAATATTAATATTGTAATATTATATAGACCCCCAAATTAATTTGATTGTTTCTTTTGATCAAAATTTAATCTGTTGATTATTTCCTTTTTATGTCAATGGTTCAGTGTTTTGGTTTTATCACGATTCCTAAAGGCAACATTCATTATGGAGTTCAAGACACTAAACATACATTAAAGACAAGCAGGGATTCTTAAGTTAAAAAGCTGGACCCAATGGGTATTTGGCATCTTTAGATAGAAATTAGAGATCCACTGATTCACTTTTCCAATCAGATTCTGCAAAAATTGTAGAAAAATATAAACATCTACACTATCCTTCATTTAAGTGAAAAACAACAAGGCTTTGTCCAAACATGACAAATTAAGTAGGGCTCCTGCAGCAGTAAAATTGTAAAGATTTGATATGAATTGAATTTTTGATAATTCACCCTTTCTATATCTGATTAGTGAATTCTGTCAGTATTGGACCACAATTATCCTATCTATACTGGAAATTGATTAAATGATGAGTAGATCAGATTTAGCTCTGGAGTTTAAATGTACAGAAAGGGTCGCATTTTGAAGACTGTAACAACAGAAACATTCTTATGTAGATCTATTTTGGGGGCTCATTCATTTATCGATATTTGTCAACTGCAGTAGATAGAGTACATGTATGTAAGTGAAAAGGAAGATTTAGGGGTTTAAATGCTTTTAGAGCAATATAAAGAAAGAGATAAAGAGAGTTCAGGCAGGGTGGAGTGGGTGGAGAAGAGTATCTGGCGTTATCTGTGAGTGACTGAGAAGGTAAAGAGAGGTTTACAGGACGATAGTGGAGCGGTCACTTTTCTATGGCCTGAAGTTGACATCACTGACCAAGAGACTGGAAGAGAAGGCTGAAAGAAGAAGCTACACCTTTTTTATCACATAATTGGGCAGCTCACAGACTTCAGTCATAGCCGTCAAACATTTGTAACTTTTTCCCCAAATAATGTGCATATTTTGTATTATCATAATACATTTTTAAAATCAAAATAATATGTTACTACTTGTAAGCTTAGGTTGTTTAAATATAGCCTACACTAAAAATAACAAATACATTCAACATCTGTGTGCATGTATGTGATAATGATAAACAGATACATGGGTTTTAAGGCAAAAATACAGACTACGATATGTTCAAGATCCATAGGGATTGCTCCGATTTAGGATTATATTGAAGCAAAGTAACTCAATTTTCAGTGACTCAATAGTATTTGGAAAAAGTGACATAATTTTAACGATGACCATAATTTTAAATACTTTTATGAAAATCGTGTCTGGAGCCCATGGACATCAACAAATTTCCTCACTGTATGTTCGGGGTCTTTATCCATCTGCACTGTGAAACTCTGTACTTTTGCTTTTGTAGCATGTGACTGAATGTGAGAAGGAATTATGGCCCTAAACACCTCAGAATTCATCTTTCTACTTCTCTCAGCAGTCACATCCTCAATAAACACCAGTGAGTCTGTTCTGATGGCAGCTACACCATGACACTGCTTCCACCGTGTTTGACGTCTGATGTGGTATGCTTCGGATCATTGGTTTTTTCCTAGTCCCTTGTCATACGTCATACTTTTCTGTACCTATTATTATTTTGATACAAGTTTATCTTGGTTTCCTTTAACCAAATAACATGGCACAGGAGTGAGGAAAAAAAAAAAAATATATATATATATATATATATATATATATATATATATATAATTAATTACATTCACAAATGTGTGTCTTGATGGTAGATTTTGAGTCTCTTTGATCAGCCACTTTTATTGTCTTCTAAGCTCTTTCAGATCTTTTAGTCTTTACTGAGCTCACCAAGGTTTTATCACTTTTTAAGAATTTACCAAACTGTTTATTTGGCCACACCTAAGGTTTTTACTACATTATCTCTCCTATCAATGTACATTGTTTTTCTTTTCTTTTTTATCTTATTGATAGCCTCCTTCACTGACATTGAGATTTAATTGGACTTTATATTGCCAGCTCCTCTCAGCTACCAACTCACTACTTCATATCACCTAAACCCAAACTTTTATCTGCTACTTTTGTGAGGGAATTAAAAGGGGGAACGAACAAACACCTGACCCATTAACTATTTTTTCCGTCAACTGTCACAATACTTTTGGGCCCCTGAAAGTAGAGGTATTTTCCTTATATTGGTGGTTATAAAGGCAAAATCATAAAAACTCTGTCATTGCCCAGTTACTTCTGAACCAATCTGTAAATCTGGTCAGTCTAGTTTAATTCAGATAAACTGGCATTGTTTGTCTGTTAAATGTCAGTGTTCCTGACCGACTACATTGACTGGAATGTTGTATTCATAACTGCGTAGTTTACAGTGTGGATAAGGCCATCACAGTAAATAAAACAGCGTCTTGTTTAGCTGTACTCAAAGTAGAATCCTGGAATATCATAGATTAAGACATTGTCCATTGTTTACCTGACATAAGACTAGAATAACTGGCTTATTCACCTGCCACAGCCAACTGTCTATGAACTCCTACAGTCAGGTAGCGATTGTTTAACACAGTGTCCTGTGGGATGTTTATTTTGGACAGCATCAGCTGACAGGAAATGCTTCAGAATTGCTATAATATTCCTTATTGAAACCTTTCATGTTCTGATTCTGTGCAGGTTTTATTCCTGGTGGATGTAACTACTGAACTTTTGAGGTGAAGTGTTTCAGAGGATGTTAAACACCCTGGATAAAGGGATTAACTGAAGGAAAGATTAGTGACCCAGCGAGTAAACTACTAGCTGCTAGTTTATCTGCAACAAAAAATAAGTGGTCAGTAAACTGAAAGAGATTTAATTTTTTTGAGTGTTTTAGGAATTAATTACTTATTTAAGACAAATGTGAGCAATATTGTAAGGATTTGATTGTTCTTGTGTGTTTTATATCAACACAAACTGATGATATGTGAATTCTGTTTTTTAAATAGTATCAATTATAGAAAAACATTGGTTTAGATATGATTTACAAAGTTGTGATAAATCATGACCTTAAAATTTTCAAATAATTATTCAAAGTAATTTTTGAAACTGCTACTTTGTTTTGGATTTTCTGTCGTTTTTATCTGGCACCTGGAAGCAATGTATTAGTAGCACCACTAGGTGGCACCACTGCCCCTTTATGCTGCTTACCAACCATTGTTAAAACAAAGGAAGACCTGTAAGCTGTAGTCAGGTACTGCAAAATGTGTGTGGTATCTTCAAAAACTGGTCAAATAAAGAATTTTAAATGCTAGTCTCGCTTTAAATGACAATATCTAAGGCTTGCCTGTTAGATAATATAAATCTTCATCTTTACAGTAGATTTGTATGACCACATATCTCACAAAGTTGTGGTTTCTGTCCTTCAGGTGTTTCTCTTGGGTGGTTAAACACAACCCATTTGTTAACAGTACACAACATCACACACCCAGCAACGGTGAGTCAAATATTTGTTTGGTGTTAGACCTGAGACATGTAAATAAAAGACTTTAGTAAATGCAGTCATTGAAAACCCTAAAACTGGATAAGGTGTGAACATGCTATTCTGTTCTTTGTTTTGGTTTTTTGTTTGTTTGTTAAGAAGAGTACCCTGAAGTAGCATATCCAAGTTTCTTAGAGTTTCCAAGTTTCAAAATGACATTTATGGAAAGAATCAAGAAAAAAAATCAGAGATAGAGTGTAATAGGTTACTCAAATGTACCAGATTATGATCATGTCATTAGAGAAGCAACATTTAAACACTAATAACTCAAATATCTCTTACTTACTCTGACTTTAGGACAGTCTTTGTGTAAACATAGATTATTTTGATGGTTTTTGCCTTTTCATCTGAAATTTATGATTTCTGTAACAGAGTACATTATGTAGTTCAATCATGCATATCACTGCAAACGAGTAGCTTTTCTCTAATTTGTCATTCAAATAATATCAAATAATATGATGTCTCTGTGGGAAGCAGGAGGATGGCGGTGAATGTCTACTCCACCTCTATGACCGCAGAGAACCTGAGTCGCCATGATATGCTGGCGTGGGTCAACGACTCGCTGCAGCTCACATACACAAAGATCGAGCAGCTCTGTTCAGGTAAACCTGCAACTTTTATGTTGATCTTCTCATCAATTCAAAACTGATATTAAGATCTCCAAAACATGTCTGTCCCCTGTGTTTGTTCTAGGTGGTGCTTATTGCCAGTTCATGGACATGCTGTTTCCAGGGTGCATATTGCTGAAGAAAGTCAAATTTAATGCAAAACTGGAGCATGAATACATCCACAATTTCAAAGTCTTGCAGGCGGCATTCAAGAGAATGAATGTGGACAAGGTGAGAGCTGGGTGGCCATGCTGTTGTTTGGTAATTCAGTTGTTTGTGAAGGCTTTAGCAGTCTTGCTTTTTAATGCGCCGTTGTGTATGGACCTCTCTCAAAGGTAAAGGGTAGGCTCAGTCCAAGCATTATTTATATGGCTGTCAAAAAACAAATGAGCACTTTCTAATTATAGAAACTTTGGATAAGGACGTAACATTCGGCACATTTACACACTCACCATCTCAAAGATGTGGCCAAGTACCACAAACAGACATCATTCCCGTATGCAGACATTTTCTTGCCGATGCTTTACAAAAGCACTGTGAATCACAGCAGCGGCTCTACTTGGAAACTCCTCCTTTGGCGTTTTGCCTCTCAGTCCTTGTGTCATTCATTGGCCTTCTCAGATTATCCCTGTGGAGAGATTGGTGAAAGGGAAGTTCCAGGACAACTTTGAATTCCTCCAGTGGTTTAAGAAGTTTTTTGATGCCAACTATGATGGGAAGGAATACGATCCTCTGCTGATGAGGCAGGGCCAGGAAGGAACACCTCCACAACCTAACCAAGGTACAAATGTGTGTGTGTGTGTTTCTGCTGTGTGACACAGTCAGCTGTGTCTGAGAGTGAATGCTTCATTTCATTGCTTCACCCTCTTCATGCAATCACATCCCAACCTCTAAACCAGGTGAACCCCTCCACCCTAAACCTAAAAGACCCTCCCGGCCAGGTAACACCCCCTCCATCTGCATATCTGCATATCTGCATATGTGCATGTCTTAGTGTGATGTCCAAGTCTTTGGTCTTGAGTGTCCTAATTACGGTAGTTATTTGGTTTTGGTTTATTCTGGTTGTGAGATAAGTGCTGCCTCTAGTGTGTTTTTCGCTTACGTTCTAGACTAAAGGCAAAATTATTTAGAAATTAGAAATATGTGTATCTGTCTTTTAGTCCCCATGAGAACATCGCCCACGGCACCAAAGAGCGTACCGGCGCCACAGAGGCAGGTCAACATGCCAGTCCGCAGGAACATTCCCGTCGCCCGAAACGGAGGAGACGGCGAGCTCATCGAGCTCAACCAGCAGGTACCGGTGGTCCAACCTGTTCAACCCTATGATCTCCCTGTAGAAGTTGGTGCAAATCTCCCATCAACTTATGCATCAACGTTCATTTAGGCAGTAAAACTGATGATGTATCTCAGATTCTCAATTTGAAAATCATTTCATGTAAGGGTGCTTTTGCTGTAAAAGCAGTGCCATGTAGAGGACTCAAAATGACTTAAATGAATACTGAAATCCCTTTAAATTATCACCACGTCGTTGCTCCCACACGCATCCATGATTAAAAACAGTGTGCAGGTCCCAGTGAGCTGATCCAACGTATTCTTATGTAATTATGGTCACAAGTAAAATGTAATATGGTATTTAATCATCACCTTTGCTGATTATTTCCTCACTTTCCTTTAATTTGTTCATATTCATTTGAACCACTAACCTGTTTAATTTGCCTTTCTGTCATTGGTCCCTGGGCTGTAAACGGTCATAGATTATGGATATGAAGCTGACTATAGACGGACTGGAGAAGGAGAGGGACTTCTACTTTGGAAAGCTGCGAGACATTGAGCTGATCTGCCAAGAGAGCGAAAATGAGAGCAGCCCAGTCCTCAGCAAAATTATGGATGTTCTGTACGCTACAGAGGTAAACGCAGTCCGCCTGACACGCACACGTTTCACCGTTTACTCACTTCCTGATGACAATATTATCCATTTGATATGCTTCTTTTATTGTTTACAATATTCATTTACCTACAGTAAGAAAACATTTGTCTTCATACAAATCAGCTTATGTTCTGCAAAGTATATGTATAACGGTGGGTGTTAGGCTGTGACCAGAATAATTACCGACTACATCAGATCTCATAGCAACTACATTTTGAAAAGAACTTCCAGGGCTAGATGTAAAATCTGGCGCGCAAACCGGCCCGGTGGTCTCTGGAGGCGTTGCTCCTCGACGAAGACGTCTGAAACACGAATAAGATATAAATAGATGTTGGAAAGCAACGATGAAGAAGTGATGTGATGGGTACAAACTCCAACCAACTCATACCAAAGTTTTTTGGTTTTTATTTTGCTTTCTTGCAGGAGGGATTTGCACCACCAGAAGATGAGGAACTAGACGAAGGAACACGAGGAGACCAGGAAGAGTTTTGAACTCTTTCTCTCCTTTTCATCATCCTCTCTCATCTCTCATTCTTTACTCAGACCTTTTTTTTTTTTTTTTAATTTTGCCCTGAGACTTTAATTTCTACAATCTCCTTGGCATCTTTCCTTTTTTTTTATGGCTGTACATATCTATGAAACTGTATTGTGCAGCCTAGCTTCGCAGACTCTTACTTGCAAAGGACATTTAACCAAAACCTGTCTGGACTAGCGCCCAGCAGCCTGGCTTGGCTTAATCACCTAATTCTAACCTTTTATCAGAGAGGACAGCTGCACTGCAACACAAGATCAGTCTACTAGACTGTCAGAGGTTTGAAATATACAGCATTGAAGCTAAACTGCTATGAACCTGTCCGTGTGAAGAGGCAGGCCACGTTCTCGCACCATGTGTTCTGATCAGTCACTGCACAGATGCACAAACATGAATCAGGATCCTCTGTAGAGGTGATTTAAGAAACCATGGAATGCTTTACAAAAGGTGACCTGTTTTCACAAAGTTTCACAAGTCCGAATTTAAAAAAGGAGAGAAGTTTGCACGTGGATGTATATTGATTATATTACATGTGATGGTACATGTGAACATAGCACACAGACATATCACAGACGTTGAAGTGCTCACATGTACAGTACATGATCAAAAGAAGTTATTGTTTTAAAATGATATAGCAGCACAGATGAGTTCTTATTCATCGCCTTGTCCAAACAGAAAGGGTTTATCCATGAAACAGCAGCTATGTCATGTTTTGAAAGCATGATTAGGAGACAGCATGGCGTATTTATGTTTTTATTTATTTGACTTTTTCTTATTTTAATCTGCTCTATACAGTTTCTGAAAAAAAAGGAAAAAAAGAGTGGATTTGGGGAGGTGGAAGGTCTTGCACTAGTTGTAGCAAAACAAACTGAAATGATACAAAATGCCAACATACATAACTGGCTCTTGCCATTAAAGATATAGGGAGAAGCAATTTTATATTTTGTAGATTTATTTTAAAGATAGATTTGTTTTATTTTTGTTTTTATTGAATTCCTCATGGCCAAGTCAGAAATGTTTGTGTAAAACGTGTTTATCAGATAAATATAAGGCTATGAATTTTACAAATGAACAAACATAAGACAGTCCATACACTACTAAATACTAATGTTTGACTGTTAATGGAGTTAAACATTTTAGCTGCTATCATTGCTCCTCTGTTGTTGTATTTGAATTTTCATGTTACATAACATTAAAGCCCCACTGTGGCTCCTAAGGAACTGAATGGTTTAGCTTGTGACTGACAGCCAGGCTGAGTGACTCGTGTTAGTTGGCTGATCTGAGAGAAATCGTCAGACTCTTTCTAACTGTTTGTTACCATGGCAGCCATGTGATAATATTGCATTATTTAGATATACTGCTGGAATGAAATAAAGCTCTGAGATTACAAGAACACACGTTTTGTTTGCCTCTTTTTCATTGTCAACCATCATTTGTGACTTTCTAGAGCTCATTACATTAATCACAGTAATCACATTACATCTATCAGATGCTTTGTGTTGGAACTGTGAGATTAAGCTGAAAACATGCAAACTCAGCACAAAAACAGTCTCCCCTAACCAGGAACCGGACCAGACAGCACTGTCAATCACCAAGGTACTTCGCAGCAAAAGTTTCCTCCTTCGAGCCGGATTCGAACCAGCGACCTAAGGATGTCTTTTGATCACATCTACAGTCCTCCGCTCTACCAACTGAGCTATCGAAGGGGCGCTGCGGAGCTCCGATCACTACCGGACTGATCATACTGCGTCCACACGTGTACGCGTCAGGCTTCACTATAAAGGCTTTTGTCAGATATTACGTTGCAATTATATCTTCCCAAAGGTCGGGGGTATTGTGAAATACAACGGACATTATTGACATATTGACCTAAAAGACAAGTACGTCAATTCTGATCCGCGTTTTGGCTTCCGGCCCTGTTGAATAGAGGATATTCACAGATCCAGCTACGTTTGCTGTTAAATGAAATAGTGTCTGGACTGGCTATTTTTACAATCAGGCGAGAACGCAAAAAGTTTAAAACTGTAAAAAGATTTTAAAAAAAGAAGAAAGTATCGAGCGGAGACTCGTCCAGAAGACACTTCTGGCAGCAGGTTAACGGCGTCCTACAGATGACGTCGCTGGTGTTGGTTATACAAGAGCGCAGTCTAATAACGTGTGGAGAATAATTAAAATGTCTTCTCCTAAAGAAACAACTTACAGTTGTAGCTTAATAAACAAAGACAATAGATGTGGTGACTGTACTCATGTCACGTGTATGCTTGTGTCCTGGAGCTTCATCTGTGACGCCCTCCGTCATTTACCCGCTGCTCGTCCATCCAACACCTGCCCGCCTCTCACCTAAAGCCAGCCGTCATTCTGCCCGACTTTGACTATATATACGTATAATATTGTTTATAATTATAAACGTCAAATACTAATAACTTAATTCCATGACAGTTGCCATAGATGTTGAAATTGTTCAGATTATTCCATCAAACCGTCCAACTGCACCAAATTACAATCAATACAACAGTCTCGTTTAGGAAAATTACGCTTTTATGTATCAGAATAATTTATTGGAGTCATACAAGGAATTATTTGGTGGCAGTTTTTGTCTCTAGTTAAATAAATTGAATAAATATTCAATAAAATAAAAAAAGTGGGAAATAGTGAAAAAGTAAATAAATAAAAATCTTAATCCAAAATTATACATATCCACAATAATGTTGCAAAATATTAGAAAAATTGTGCAATATAACAGTTAACAGTTGAGCAGGGAGACTGCTGTAGAGAAGAAAGTGTCTCGATGCCTGCTAGTCCTGGTCTGGTTTCTGTTTAAAAGGACCGCAGGATGAGAGGGGTCCCTTTTGATGCTCCCTGCCTTTTGAGTCATGGATGAGTACGTCTGGGACAGAGGGCAGCCCTGATGATGTGCTCAGCAGTCCTCAGTGTGCTGCAGTCTGGTTTCATCCTGGTTGGTGGCAGCTCCAAACCACACAGTGATGGAGGTGGACAGCACGGATTCAGTGACTGCAGTAGTAGCTCCTGGAGAAGACCATGTTTCCTCAAGAGCTGCAGTATGTACATCCACTGCTGGGCTCCCTTGAAGACGGAGATGATGTTCTGATCCAACGTCAGATCCGTGTTCAGCTCCAGGTTGTTCTGACTGACAAAGAACCAGCTCATCAACTTCCGTTGATATGCGGAAAGGTCTCCATTCTGGGTGATACTGATGACTGTGGTGTTATCTGCAAACTTCAGGAGCTTCACAAAGAGGTCATGGACATGCAGTCATCTGTGTAGATGGAGAAGAGTAGTGGAGAGAAGACACCTCTCTGGGAAGCTCCGGAGCCGATGGTTCAACCTCACCTGCTGGCTTCTGTCAGTTGCGGGGGATGTTGGCGTTGAATGCCGAGCTGAAGTCCACAAACACAATCTGTGCGTACGTCTCAGGACAATCCAGGTGCTGTAAGATGTAATGCAGTCCACTGACCGCATCATCCACTCAGCAGGTCTCTTGAGAGGGATTTCAGGTGGGCCAGCCCCAGGTGTTCAAAGTCATTCAGGCCCATGATGGCAGGTTTTTTGGGGACTGGTTTTCTGTCTCTGGAACAGCCAGCTCACTTCCTCTTTGTGGATTTGAAGCGACTGAGGTGTAGGGGGGCTGGACGTTGTCAGCTCTTCCGAACACTCTGATGTCCTTTGTCAGCGTGTTTCTGGCTCCGCCCCCACTCCTGTAAACATCCTCCCTGGCTCGGCAAATGTGTCTTGAGTTTTGAGGTGAACCAGGCTTTTTTGTTTTCAAACATGTGGGATGTCTTGGTTGGTACACACACACCCTCACAACAGCTGATGTGAGATGTCAGACTATCTGCTAGTACATCGAGGCTGGCGGCTGCAGTGTCAAAAACACAAAAACAGCGGTGTCAAAACAGCCAATGTAGTTATGAAGTTAAATCAGGTGACAATGACAATAGGTGAGAAAGTTCATTTCTAACACGATAAAACAGTACAACGCCATCTCCAGCTCCTTTAGTCCAGTGAAGCCCACACCTGCAAGTCTGTTTAAAGAACCTTAGAACAACATAAATAAATAAATTACAATTTAGTCTGGTCAGATGAGGTTTTTAATCAGGATGTTTTGCCCAAATAGTGACACATTAACAATGAAAGGAACAATTACATACCGACCACATGTGGGGAAGTTTAATCCTCTTCCTCCTCCTCCTCATCATCATCATCATCATCATCATCATCATCATCATCACTGCCCTCTTCAACCGTCTGTTCTTTCTCTGAGTCTGACACACCTCCTCTCTCATCATCTGAAGATCGCATCTCATCCTTTCCCCAGTTAATACTTAAAGACAGAAATATTACACAATAAAATCCAACAATTCATAAAATTCAAAAATAACAAGGTAATAGAGACATAACAACTTTTTTGTAATGCTTTGCACAGACTATTTTATAATCTCTTGCCAGCCGTGGCAACAGTCATTGATAAACAGTGACCTGTCATGTAAACGCTGAGCAGGTGCTGGTTCCTGGACTCCACCGAAACCCTGGACCTCCTCACCGAAGTCTCCATCGCTGCAGACGACAAAGGTTTCAAACGTCACTTCATACAGCATCATTATTACTAATGTCTTCGCCTTTCAATTATACTCGCAGGTAAATCAAACCAAGAAACATGCATGTTGATTAAAAAACAAACAAATATTATAGTCCAACAAACACAGGCTGACATCATTTGTATTTCTTACCCGTTAAGAGGCGGTGAGCGCGTTGTTTTCACGCGTTTACATGGCGTGGGGGTCGGGGACAGGGAGCTCGCCTGATAACTGCACAAAGACACTGGTTGTTTGTTACTTTGTTTTGAAATTTACGATCAAGTCACTTTACCGGAGGAAGCCACGCAGACGTAGACGACGTTCAAATAACGTTTAGATAAACCCGGACAAAAAAACGAACCTTCGTCTCAGCTACGGGCCTTGCTGTACGCCTTATCAGCAACAGTTAGGTCTGCTCCTAAAAAGCAAAAGCCAAGACAAGTAAAATGAGACAATCACCTGTCAAGAAGGAAAACGGCGAATTCCGCATCCAGCTGAAACCCCTTCAGGTCCCGCAGCCTCCTCCACCGCTGGAACACGGCTCCAATATTCACCCGAGTCTTATTTCGGGTGCGCTCAGTTTCTTTCTTTTTCTTCTGCTTGCTTTGCTTACACGTGTGAGCAGTAACCTCCAGAGGAGAACCCGGCGACGGTGCCTGCGGTGTTTGTTTGTCCGCCATTTCAACAAACCTCGTACAAACGTTTAACTACGAGATTCTCGCGCGGTGGCGCGCGAAGGTTTACTTGAAGGGCGGGGCCGGAGGGGAGGGGGTGGAGCTTGTCTCCAACGTTACCAACGCCTCAAGAAGCAAAGCAGCTGATGGCTGTCCTTAAAGTCGCTAAATGAGGTCGTCACCTAATTGGCTTAATTTTCTATTCGTGTGTAATTATGGATGTCGTGGGAGAGATAAAAAGGGAATAAAAAAATATTCTAAATAATTTTAAAAGTAAAATGACTATAAGTGAATGCAGCGCCATTGAAAAATTATTATGATAATTAAATTATTTAGAATTCAATTTCATTAATGTGTCTGCTTGGCTGGTCTCTGTGGCTTCACCAACATCAGAAGAGTTGGTAGATGCAGGAGATGGGGCTGGCGGCGGATCCACGCTGCATAACAACAGGATTTGCATAGCGACTTCGCCAAAATCGTGTTGCACAAATATGACCAGTAGTGCACCTCCTGCTGTTGTGTCTGTTGAACACAAATAACTTTTTTCTTAGGCTCTTCAGTTGGTTAATGACCCGAGTTTAGTGTCTTAGAAAGCCGCTCAATATGGTTCTCTAATATGCTGATTTATGACCTCCAGGGCTCTACGGATGAGGAGATGGTGGACATCCTCATCTGTCATCAACACCCACGGCCGGCCCTCAGTTCTATGTACATCAGCCCTGACCTGTACCCTCAGAGGCGAGTTATTCGCAGGCCAGCTCTACACGCCACCCCTGTCAGTTAATGTAAAACGGACACGCTTGATTCAGGTGTAAAATGTGTAAAAGGGGCTCTTGATTGACATGGGGTGGGCAGGTTCCCATTGGCTTCCCGAGCAGCACGGCTCTGTGTAGTAAGAAGAAAAAGAGACTTCAGAACCATTCTTCAGTTTAGCAGAAACTGGATTAATACAGGTGGTTGCTTTGCTAAGCGCTTAACATGACGATTACGGATGTGTAAGTAATAATGGCTAGTCATTGGCTGAACTGACTGTCAATCAATCAAATTAGAACTAAAGTTAATGCTTTACATAAATGTTCCTGGCATGGTACAAAAATATTCACCCCCTCCAGAGTTGCCATGGGCGTTTAATCAGGTGATGCCAAAAGAGCGCATTTGTTTCTAAAAAATCTTATATTGTGAGAAAATATACAACTGCAGCTTTAATTTAACACGGGAATACTTAGTTTTAGTTCGGGTACAGTCTGAAATATATTAAAATGAAAAAAAAAACATGATTTGTAAACGAAACGTTTAAAATAATTTGTTAAACCCAGAGATGCGAAAGTTAAAGGTTCACGCGCATCTCAGTGACGTCAAGAACAGGAGAGACGTGGCACGCAGACGTTTCTGCTGGCGGAGCCGCTTTGACACCGCACCGCGAACGAATAACAGCCCACCTGGACTCGAAACATGGCTTCAAATAATGGCTCGGGGGGTAAGTGGGAGGTGGTAAAGAAAGGGAAGAAAAGCAACAACTCCGGAGGAGGAAAGAACACGGCGGAGAAGAAGTGTGGCAGCGGGGGGAGGAAAGCTCTGGGCGAGTCCAACCAGCAGCCGTCCAGACGTAAGTGTTAGCGGCCTGCTGCCAGCCTACGTCCAGCTACGTTCACCTGAATTCTGCGAGTGTATGTGTGAATATGAGTGCAGTGAGTCGGTGTAACTACAAGAGTATTTTATATTAATGTTTCCCGTCTTCACCGACGTGTCTGCGAGCGAAAGAGCATCACATCCGTCATCTCCGAACAGCTAGTCGGTACAGCTAACCAGGTGTCGTAGCACCCCCCCCCCCCACCCCCCATTTATTTCCTTTTTATAGTGTCCTGTTATGCAATTGTCGGTTAAACTAGTTTCATATTTTCTTACTTGGTACTTGACACATTAATTTGCCACAAACCGCTGCCTGGCGACTGCTATCAGACGCTAACAGTTAGCACGTCGGTAGCTGTTGTAGGCGTGTCACCAGAGTCGACGTCATCAGAGGAGCTGATTTCTGCTTTTTCACTTTGACTCAACTGTGGTTTAGGTACTTTTTATTTAAATGATACAAGTTTAAACAGCACAGAGTTGTTTCCATTTTACCTACAGATATATATATATATATACGTTTGTTTGTTTTTTATGTGACCATCAACGGGAGGGTGACAAACAGATTCATGTTATGCATATTCAGTGACTCCACTACAAATATGAAGTATTGCCCTTACATTTTAAGAAATAAAAACTGGTAATATGCTTATGTTATCCAAAACTTTAAGATGTCCATTAAATGACCATTGTACACATGGAGAAATGCATGTTCATTTTTAAGGTTTCAAATTTTTAGAAGCTCTTAGGTTGGTCTTCCCTGTTTCTAAAGATTTTAAAAGTGAAAATGCATAGATTCAGCAAAATTATATAAAAAAAAAAAATGCACGGATTCTGCGAATTCAGTGATGGGTAACATTTAGCCAAACATCATTAAGGAAAGTGGGCAATTATGTGGTGACTCGGCACTTCAGGGTCAGTCAGTGTAATCCACTTTTACCACATCAGTAAAGTATATCAGCTGACACAAAAAATGTTTAAATGTCTGCTACAGTCTATTGATTAAATTGAAAGTCTTATTTGTTGAAAACTTACTTTTGGTATTATATTATGGTAACATAATTAATTCAGCTATAAATTGCCCTAGCAGAATGTAATTGCGGACTTATGATCCATGTTGTAGTTGTTTTCTTTAAATCTTTGTATTCACCAACATACTTTCCTTTCACTAAACCAGGCAGCAGTTAAACTCAAATTCTGAAGAATTGTTTTACTTTTCCACTCAGACTTGTTTAAACAACACTTTTATCACTGAATCATCAGGTCCAAAGTCCGTCTGTCTGGCAGCTGGGACCATTGCTGAGTTAGTGGAGAGGCATAGTGAAGTTTGTAAAATAAATTAATCAAATTCACTTAATGGTAAATAACTCTCAAAATATATAAAATGTTTACATTCCTTTTAACCAAGTGACCTGTTCTTCAGGCTGTTGGCACCAAGAATAATATAACTCTAAGTAGGTATAAATATTGTTCCAATTATAGAGGACGGTAGACTACAAACCATGTCTGTGACTGTGATGATGGCAGACTGTATTGTTGGCCTCATGTTTAGAACATTTTGATGATTTATCCAAAAAAAAAAAAAAGGTCAATCAATAAAAATACATCAGGTTTACATATTTTCCGCCATTGTGCTAAAAAGATTGGCGCTTTACGATAGTCTTATGCAATAAGCTACAATTTACTAAATGTTGAATTAATCTTAGATTAGGCTGAAAGTTGCATTTAAAAACAAGCTTCAGATTACCTATTAATGACCTGCTAATCTGTATATGGCACAATCAGGATCTCTGAGGTTTGTCACATACTGATGTCCTCTAACATTTGAGGATATCATCAGACTGGTTGTGACCCAAATGACAATACGAATTAAGATTTTTGATGACAAACCACGTAGTGGTAGGTTCTCCAAACTTGTCTTGATAGAATTCATTGGACTCTGGACAAAGCTGAAGCTATAAGCACATGCTTGGCAACGTTGTTTTAAAAGGACGTCATTAGGACATTATCACCCGGCAGCATAGCTGTTTGTTACATTTATCCTTGGTCTTGGTGTGGACAATCCTTAAAACTCAATTTTACCAAATCTAGTTTGTTAAAGGCTTTCATAATTTTATCATGATCACAAGACTTTTATAGGCTTTTTTTACTGCTTAAAAAAAGGAAAGAGTTGGAGACATTATGTAACAGATTCTAGACTTATTTATTATTTACCCCACCTTTTCATTATTTAAACACTTATTACATTGTTACATTGCTGTTTATACACTTCTGTGTGTTTGTGTGATAAATGCAGTCTCACATAACGTGTCTGAAAACATTGTAAGATATCATTTCAAGAATGGTGATTGGCAAACCACGCATGAAATTTAATTTGAGGAGAAAACAAAGCACCATTATATTAGATTTTTGTAATTGACTTGTATTATATAAATGTGAGCGGAAAGTAAACATGTTATGAAACAGTTCATTTTTGCTCCATCTCTACTCCAAATAAATTGCGATAGAGAACCTGCCACTCTGTCTATTTGATCTGCAATGTGAATGTAACATGTTTTTGAAAACACGCTGCCGAGACCACATTTGGCACTGTGGACACCTCCGATTACACCTAACAAATTAATCTCTTTACAGAAAGTCCAGAGAAAGGCGATGTATGATTTACACCAGACTGTCTATATGCCCACCTTAAGTTGCTGAAGATGTTCCTTCTATTTATAATCAGCTCATTATTGTAAACATAGCCAATAGTCAGCATAATTAATTGGTTGGCTGATTAATACAACTAACTCTGCTTAACACAAATGCACCCAAAAACTTTTCAAATTCTGCGACAAGTTCAATACAAGATGAAGATACAGCTGGATGTAAAGATTTTCAAATGTTATAGTCTGTACTGTCTGACATGTCAATATTTCTCAGGTGAACTCTTCCTAACTACTCTGTAATTTTTAACACTTATTTTCCTCTTTTGCATGCATTTTATATCCACTCACCTAGAAAGATGCTCCTGTGCTTTTTATTTAATTGTGCATATTTTTAACCAGCAGGAACTTGGTACATTGCATTCAATTTGAAAAGACAATGACACTGCTCTGTGGATGTGTGTTTGTTAGATCCTGAAACACTAGATTAAAAGACGTCTAAAATGTAAGGGAAAATATTTTATGGTAAATATACAAACTTTGAACATTCGTATAGGTAGCCAGTGACTCCTTGCTGTATTGAGATGTTATACAGTTGAAAAGAGAGTTTTTTTTTTTTTTCTCTTCTTCTTTGGAATTGAAAACTTGTTTGAACACGGTTGCACCCTCGGGGTGTTTTTGTTCTGGGTTTTTTTTTTTTTTTCTTAACTAATGACATGCTTACTCAGCTGTTTGTCTTTAAACTTCCCTTTTGGTGCTTGTGAGACGTCCATGGATGACAGCTGGAGTTTTAGTTTAGACATGTTTAGAAATGATTCCTCAAAAGTTCTGTCTTTCTTTTTGCAGTCTGTTTTTATTTAAGGATATGTAGATAAGTCCTGACTAACAACCTTTAGATTGGGCATAGTTAAACTGATAGTCTGTATGGAACCTAGAGGTAAGTCATGACTAATGAATTTGTTTTGGTGCCACGTGTTTTGCAGAAACATAAATAATGGATATTAATTTAGATTTCTTATTGACAAGTGCAGCTGAGTGATCAGTGAACAACTGCTGACTGTCAACAGCTGCTCACATTTGTGGAAAGGTCTGGCTGGATTCTTGTGTGAAGTTGTAGATGTCTTGCAGCATGAGTTGTGGTTGTATTTGGCTTTAATGTTCCAACATTTTAATGTGATTCGTGCACAAATGTTATTCAGTATTTTGTTTCTCATTCAGTAAAGTGATTCTCCAGCGTGGCGTTAATGTCTACTAGATCAGGTGTTAACCCTTTCCGAACAGCATTATGCAAAAACATCACTAAAGAAAGATAAGCCAGCAGCTGCTACGTCCTACAGACCAGCGGCAGCTCAGCTGCATTAGTGTGTACCTATGGAAAACTAGCCAGAATTGTGGGATCACAGATCCATCAAATAAGACCATAAACAGCTGGTATTGGGACTTAAGGGCCCATCATAACTTATTTGTTTTTAACTAGTGCCGTGGTGTAACTTGGGATTTAATACGTTTACAAGTGAGTTTCATCAATCGATGTACATTTGTATCTGGAATGCTGCTGATGCTTGCAGAATATTCCTTTGGCTAATAAAAGCCTCTTACACAAGCCATGATGGGAGGGTTGAAGTGATAAGTAATGCACTGAATGTGAGGGCAGAGAGCAATCCAAAAGGCAAAATTGTGGTCTCCTCCTGTGACTTAATTTGCAGGGGAGGGTGAGAGTAGAAGAAAGTGTTTCTGAACATTAAAGAGAATCAGAAAGGCGGTACGTTTAACCAGCGCTATGTAACTTTGGCTGCCTTGTTTTTTCTCTTCAGTCCCCATTAAGATGTCAGACACTGTGTATGACGGCTTTGAGAAGATGGGAAAGAAACAGAACAAGGAGCAGGTTCCACCACCAGCCGAGCCTCAAAATAAGAAGCCTTCATCAAGTAAACCATCCAAGAAATCTTTCTCCAGCAATACAGTTACACCTGCAAGTCACAAGACTCTGGAAGAAGCTTTCAAAGCTGTGAGTAAAGCTACATTACTGTTTTCTTGTTGTGCTAAAGTTCATATCTGGCTTAAGCCAAGCTGGAATATGTTGCCTCTTGCAATTTAGTGAGAAGAAAACTTTCTTCTATTACTGTGAAAATGTATCATTTTTCACTCGTATCAACTCGAGTTTGATTAAAACATGTTATATTAAAAAAAAAGAAAAAAAAAAGTACTTGTTCATCATTTGTATTAAAAATAGTCTTTTCAATGGATGAAAAAGAAATGCATCCAAACATTTAAAGCCAAAAAGTTTGGACAAACAACCACACACAAAGCAACGTTGTAAAACACTTGTATCAGAGTGTCACATGTTTGGGCACATCAAGTTTTGGAATAATGAATGTTTTGTCTCTGAGAATACAATGTGGATGTCTTTGCTGTGTGATTCTGTCTTTAGTTGGACATTGGGGATCTGAAGCAGCAGTTGGCTCGCAGTCAGACTCTGTTTCCAGAAAACCCTTCAGTCTGGGTCAAAGACCTGGCAGGATACCTCAACCTCCATCTGACCGCACCTGAGAATGAGCCCACACTCAGCAGCTATGCTCACGGTCTGTCAAACTCACCCTTTCCTCTTAGCTTCATATTAAATGCTTGGTCATGCCACCGTTAACTTATATGCATCTCCCCCTCTTTTTTTTTTTTTCTTTTTCTTTTTTTTTTTTTTTGTCAGACTACCCATACTGCCTTACAGGAAAAGAGCTGAGGGGTATTATGAAAAGCCTCATTGGACGTTGCAGCAGCATTCTGCCAGATTTCTTCGACCACTGTGTTTACACTATGCTCAGGGAGCTGGACAGACAGTCAGGTACTCCTGAGGACTCACTTGGAGGTGTCCTGGTGGCTTCAGCACTTTTACTCTCATAATACTCATTTCTAGTATTATTTTAAATTAAGGATTAGATTAGGTTGGTAATGTCTTTTAGTCATTTTGGAGGTGAGATTGGGGAAAACCAGGCCATAAAAATAGGATAAGTATCCAGAATCTCTTTCCTTCTTTTCGCAGGTGAACCTCTGCATGGGTACAGAGTTTGCATTCAGGCAATCCTACAGGACAAACCCAGAATAGCCACTCAAAACCTGCCAGAGGTGAGTTTGTGTGATAACAATTTACTGCTGCATTGCACCTTTTTACTCCACATGTACTTGACATTAAAATGTTTAAATGTAACTTTACAGCTACGTTTCCAGATTAGGTTTTTGCAATAGGATGTTGAAATCCATAATTTGTCCTTCTCCTTCAGTACTTGGAGTTATTGCGGTCAGTGCAAAATCGTCCAGTGAAGTGTTTGACCATCATGTGGGCTTTGGGTCAAGCTGGGTTCTATGACCTCAGCCAGGGACTAAGAGGTAAGAGTTGACCTCACCATTGGAAAACAATTTGTCCGTCTGTTAGTTTAGCCTTTCACCCATTTACCCAACAATATGTGTCGAGAGACATTCTGGGTTAGGATTCACTGGAGCAATAGTTCAGGTTAAAGCAGTTACACATCTGATGGCCAACTGTTGCTTCAGGTCATAGTCTGATGTTTGATGAAACTTAAGGTTACATAATAAGATTTTCAAGATTATTTATCTCTCCAAGGGACTGGAAAGACACAAGTTAAATCATATGGACAAAACTTGTTTATAAATTGAGTGTACAGTCTGATGTGATATGTTAGTATATCGGGGATCATGAGCTCTGTGAAAAATGCAATTTTGCATGAACAGTATCAGGAAAACACCCAATTTTTGAGAATCAAGTTGAAAGTTGATGAGCTTTCTGTGGTTGTTTAATGGTTAATGATATTTGAATTCTCAAGTATTATTATATAAACAACGGGAGGTAAAAACTCCCAGTAGGAGAAAAACATTTTAGCCAAACTGTGATAAGGAAGAACAACTCGCCTCGTGACCTAAAGCAGGCGTTTTCAAGCCAATATTGTATAACTTATAAGTTCTGTCTATAAAAACAAAAAAAATGACATGGTATCAGATGGGACACAGACATAAATACTCACCAATACTAATATTTTAGTTTATTTCCAGTAGTATTGGTGAGTATGTCCAATACAGATATTTGTACAAGAATAACTCTATTCCCACCCAAACAAAGTCAGCCATCAGGCATCCTGAGCAGAGATTTTCCCACCACTGAAGACGCAGTACATCCTTTTCTTGAGCTGAAGCTTGAACGTGGCTCAGGAGATTGGTGGATTTTGGACAGAAGTTGTACCAAATGTGTGACATCCTCCTTTTTCTAAGTTCACACAAAGCCCGAGGCAGAAAATATGACTAAAATATAGTATTGTGTAGTGATATTATTATAATGCCACTTAAAAATATGATCAGTCTGTTGCTTTGAAGTTTCTCAAGGCCAGTCTCTCAATATGAAAGCCTGGCTTTTTTGGACTAACTTTGTACTTTACCCCACTGAAGCTCAGTCCTTTTTTATTACAGCTTTAGATCTAATCAGGGCAGGAAAGATGAATCATTTGCTTCTAGAGATCCACCTAGAGACTGAATGGCTGCTGTGAAGCTTAGACTCCTGAGAACCCCCCTCCTCTGAGAAGTTATTCACTGCGAGTAAAGGATAGCAGAGAAAACAATATGTGCAACCTGTAAAGTAAAAATAATTAGTACAAATACAACAACCATTATGTTTGGGAGAAAAAACTCCAAATCCATCACCCTGCTGAAAATGCTGAATGTGATGAGGCTAAAAATGGGTAAATCACTCCGCCTGCAGCCTCTCTTACATTCTTGACTATAATAACAACTGCAGTTGATTTATAATTCTGAAAGGAAAAATCTGAAAAATTATGGGTCTGGGGTGTCAGCAGCTTAGACCAAGAATTGATCATATTGGACAAAGAATCAAGAATTGAAATCAGGAAAAGTGGCTGCACTGGGTGCATTTATGTTTTATTTCGCAAATAAAAGTTCCCAGAAAAATGTGACTATTCTTTTTCTTCTGATTATTATTATTATTATTATTGTTGATGAATTTGTTTTTCTTTGTTGCGCTGCAGTGTGGCTGGGCATCATGCTCCCTGTGCTTGGAGTGAAGTCCTTGTCTTCATATGCCATTGCCTATCTGGAAAGGCTGCTCCTGTAAGTCTGCTTGAGAAACATGTGGATTATTTCAGTATGTTTTATTTACAGTTATTAAATGTAACAAAAACCTTAGTTTACCCTTTACTGCCCCCATTTTAGGCTACCAAATATTTGCTCAATTTATGTTGAATTATTTTCATTCATTTGAACATGTTAACTATGAAATCCATAACTGCACTCATGGATTTAAAGATAATAGTAGATTCTTAAGGTTTTTGACTACTTTTCCCCCCTTTCTTTCCTCAGGCTTCATGCCAACCTGACTAAGGGATTTGGTATCATGGGACCAAAAGAGTTCTTTCCTCTGCTTGATTTTGCCTTTATGCCTAAGAATTCCTTATCACCAAGGTAAATGTAAACTTGTTTAATTGTTGGCTGAGTAATCCTACTGACTCGTGAACAGCATGACTACATATTGCAGCAAACATTTGACCTAATCTATTGTTTTCCTTTGCTAGGGATCTTTGCCATTGTGTGAATGCAATTATAACACATTGGATTGAATTGGAAATAGTTATCATACAATTAGGTTATTGTAACTGATAACCTAAGAACACTGATTTAATTAGAGTGAAATTGATTTGAGGTGGACTGCATTTAAGTTGAGTACTGTTGAACTTGTTTACTTTATTTGTAGACTACCGTGATGTGGTTTTGTTGTGGACTGTCTTTGTACAAGATTGAAATGGTTAACGGATTAGACTGGATGAATAAATTATACCTGGTAAAACACCAGCAAGTTGTGATTTTGAGAAAGTCGTATGTGCAGTGAAGGGCAGTTAAGCTGATTATTTCATGCTTCTTCCACTTCGTAGGTCACTTTTTTTTTTTTTTTTTTTAAGACAAACCATTGACAGAGTATAGACCTTCACAAGTGACAGTTACTAATAGATAACTTTCAAAGTCATCTTGATAAATCTTTCAGCCACATAGACCATGGTGGCGTGAGATTTTACAGATGTATATTATTTTTAAATTGCATCTCAGTGGATGTGTACTTCATGTTGTAAAGAGTAAAACGATTCTTTGTCTGCATGCAGTTTGCAGGAGCAGCTGAGACGTTTGTATCCTCGACTGAAGGTCCTCGCATTTGGCGCCAAACCTGAGAGCACGTTGCACACATACCTGCCATCTTTCCTGTCCAGAGCCACGCCCCACTGTCCAGATGACATGAAGAGAGAGGTGAGGCCAAACTATTTACTGCTGCTACAAAGATGGGGCCTGCATGTAATAAAGCTTAATGAAACAACTGAAATATAGTTAAGGGACCTGTAGCTTTATCTTGGTAAGCACTCATCAAGATAGAAAAAAACAAAACAAAACAACTAACAGTTTTTAGACAGTATTTTTAAGTGTTGAAATTCCCTGACTGCCAGATATTACTTCCTGCTCTGGTTTACTGGAATGTAGTTTTGTATCTACAAATTCCAGATCTTTCTAAAAACGGACTAGCTGGCTGTGTTTTGTAAGGAGAAAAGTAAACTAGATTGTGTTGCTGTAATATTTGAGTAAATCCAGTAAGACGGGTCTTTTGTCCTGTGCTGTTTGCAGCTGCTCAGCAGTATGACGGAGTGTTTGTGTGTGGATGTACAGAGTCTAGGGGTGTGGAGGCAACTCTACACAAAACACTTACCCCAGTCCAGGTAACATGCTTGTTTAGTTTTTCTTTTAAACTGACAAGTAGAAAAACATTCTACTCTGTAATACAATGTGACAACATTTTAATCTGTTGGTATCGATAGTCAGTCTTCTTTTTCTTTCTTCAGTCTGTTGCTGAACCACTTATTGAAGTGTTGGAATGTTTTACCACCGAAGGTATGACTTTGATTCATTTTTTATTTATATATATATATATATATATATATATATATATATATATATTTATTTATTTATTTATTTATTTATTTATTTATTTATTTATTTCCATTTCGATTGTTCTCAAAAGTTGATTTTAAAAAAAACAACAAAAAAAACAATGTGTAATTCATAGCTACGGAAGAACCTCGAAGAAACAATCCAGTCATTCAGAGTGACCAACGAAGAGATGAAGGACACAGTTGAATCTCAAGACCTACAGGATTGCAATAATTTATGCCAGGTAAGATCGGTTCCTGAGCATGTTTTAAAAATATCAGATGTTTGAAGATATTTTTAGAGGCTTGTTTGTTTAAAAAATTGTTAAACATGAAAGTTATTCCATTGTACTGATTTATTATTATTATTATTATTATTATTATTATTATTATTATTAATTTTTTTTTTTGTGAAAAAGAACAGCTAACTTTGTCCCAATAACACTCTTTATTTGGGTGTCCAGAATCTTCAGGTAAAGATGCGTGGTCAAGGGTTCCCTTGGTCCAAACTTCTCATGGTTCTGCTAGTGTTTGGTGCTGGATTTATCGCCCACGACGTCAGATCTCATGGCTCAGTTGCAGGTCAGACTGAATCAGGGTTTCTCAGCTTCGTCAGTGGCCTTCATGGCAAACTCTGCTCTTCACATGATGATTTGTGTTTCAGATTCCATCACAGCCAGGTATCTGCACACGTCAGGAGTCGCAGCTGTGTCTCAACAAGCCTGGGGCAAAATAACCGTCTACGCGAAGCAGGGCTTCAGGTAGGGCCTCGCCTGTCTGCTCTTCTGATTACAGCAGTAATACATAGCTGATAAATTCAGTGGCCAATGAAGCAAAACAATGGACAAACATGAAAAACTTAGGTGAAAACTGGGGCGTTGAATGTCAACAGAAAGGGAGCACATTAAACTTTGTAATATTCTACAAATGCTGTGGCTGAGCAGATTTACAGGTGATATTTTTTGCTTAATTCGATGAATAGCTGCTTGTTAATAGTAAATAATCTCTGAGTTTATTCAGATGTGAAATGCAACATGAGATCAGAACCACAATGCAGTACCGTTTTTTTTTTTTTTTAATTTTTATTTTCACTGTCTACATTTCTGTTAACTGAAGTTCACCATTGTGTTTTTGTTTCCTCTGTAGCTGGTTGGAAAAAAACACTCCTCATTATTACTCTGAGTTTGTGCGGGTTTTGGGGCCATTAATGGAACAAGGTTTAGAAAAGGCAAAAGCAGCAGTGGTCGTGATCTCTGAAAACACCACAACCTTTATTCTCTGGGTCAGAGAAACGACACCACTGGTCATAGAATGGGTAAGACTGTTTATCACTCATCATGGTTGAGAAACAATTTTAAAGGCTAACTAACAACTTAGGAAATGTAAGCATGCAGGTTTTTCCCCCATCAGTTGAACCTGCATCTATTAAGAACTTTATTGGAAGCGGCATCCTGACATTTGGTTTTTCCCTCTGCGTCTTTGACCAGGTGAACACCAACACTCCAGACAGCGTGTTTCAAGTTTTGACATACTTAAAGGAGCTCCTCATCTTCATTCATCTGAATTACATCTTGCCAGCGCAGGCATACGTATCTGATCTGCTGCAACGAGCATGGACCAGCCTTCAGGAATCCTGCAAGTCAGTACTTACACCAGTATTTCACTCATCCTGTTTTTAAAGGTGTAAACAACATCAGGAGAACAAACACAGAAAACAAATAGGGCTATAGCCACATTAATACAATTTTGTGTTAAGATGTAAAACTTTTCACGGTTGTTCCTGGCATCCATGCCGCTATGGCAAATTTGAGTCAAAGTTTTAATCTGCTGCCGACCTCGTTTAGGTTATAATTGGAAGTGTTGCAGTCTAATGTGGTGTATGAATGAGCGATAAACATTTGGAAGGTACAGAGCCCCTCTTGGTCCAGGAGCCTGCTCTGATTCATAAACCGTGCCTGTGGTTTTATAACGTGCGCCCCACAGATATAGGGGAAAAACAAAACTGTACACAGTTTGACTGTTCAGGAGCTTTATTATATTCTAGACCCTGCACACATCAACACTGTATTTTTAATGGTGCTCAGCATATTTTTTTTTTTTTTTTAAATGGATATCAATAAATTTTTCCGTGTGTGTGTCCAAAATTTATATTTAATAATACTACCAAACAACTGCCAACATGCACAGGAGGAGGCACATTGTAGGAGCGTTTTGCAACAGCAGTTATGTGCCCTGCAGCTGCCTCATAGGTCAGACATGCAGATCAGTGCAAACCCACGCACGGCTTTGAACATAATGAATAAAATTAAATCTTGGAACCAGTGAAGTGATGCTACAGCAAGAACATCTTCTCTCTTTTTCTTTTTTTTTTTTTTTTTTTTTTTTTTTTTTTTTTTTTTGGTGTTTAACCCGACGGGCACATTTTGAAGTTCACTAAATAAGAGACACAAACCTTAGGAGTGCCTCTCAGTCCCGTGCATGGTTTCATTTAAAGAAGCTTTGACAACGTAACAAACTCTTCTTCTGTTTGTTTGTTGCAGTGGGGAGGTGTCGGTGTCGTGTCTGCAGGGCCATGCTTTGTCCTTCACAAACTCAACATGGCAGCTGCTCCAGCACACCACCTCAGCCATCAAGACGTGGGCTCAAGAGCTGCTGACACGAGCAGGATAACACAACCACTGACTGATTTACACACAATACACACACTGTGTGTGCAGTGATGTACTGTTCATACACACACTGGCCCAGTGTGAAGCTGCCTTTCAGTGCATCAGCTCCTCTGAAGCCACTATTGGACACTTTGGACTTTGACACAAACTTTAAACAAAAAAGACTCTTCTGTCTCTGATTTGGGCTAAAATTGATCAGTTTGCTGTTGTATAGATGTGTTTTTCTTTTCTTTTTTTTTTCTACCAAGCTTTTTGTCACTGCTGAAAGTGGAGGTTGTATTTTTCTCTCTCCCTGAGTTTTCTACTGCAAATTTCAGGTCTTGCTTTAACTTGTAGGATAAAATGTAATTTATATAAATGTAGGTTTGTAGATTTCTACACCATTTTTATTTAATAATTAAAAATATTCCAAGGAAACTTGTTCAAAGGCAGGAAGAGGACAATAAACAAACCACCGAAGATGTCATCAGTAAAACTGAGGGCTGCTCCATCGTAAACTTTGTCTTGCTCAGTTGTCATTTGGCATAAAAACGGTTTACAATGAAAACCTGACAACAAGAACGCAACAACATAGGAGTCACATCTGCTGGTGGATTGGCTCCTCTGAGGATTCTGGAGTGGACAGCATAACCTAGGAGAAGAGTCTCACATCAGTCCAGAAGTCTGCCTGCCGCTCCTCATCGTCTTGTCTTTTCTGCTTTATTTTTCCCTGTTTCTTGTGCTTTAGTTGCTCCATGGCCGAGCCACAAGAATTACTGTGGTCATGTACGTTGTCATGTATGTGGTACTTGACTGATGAAATTCTTAAATTTGTGTCTGTGTGGTTGAACAAGTATATGTTCAATACTCGAAACGTGACCAATTATGCGCCAACATCCTCTCGTACATGGAAACATCAGCTCATTCACCTACTACTTCTTGTACACACATCAGATGGATATAACAGCAAATAATGTCTTAATTTGAAAAAGTCAATCCTTTTATAATAAAGAGTTTAGCCCCCCAAAAAGCAGGTGGGGTTGCTTTGTTTTTATTTTCATAAACCTTTATCTCCACTAAGTCGACTTAACTTTCTGGATGTTATTCACATTCACACCTTTTGTATTTGTAGCCCAGGTAGTACACGCATGATACACTGCACCTTTAAGCCATGTATAACGGGTTTATCATTTGTCATTTTGGTAAGTATCTTTTTTTTTTTTTTTTTTTTTTAAAAAAGCTTTTATTATGACACATTTTCCTCCACAAAGAGCCAGCCATCCATCCATCCATCCATCTTCTGCTTATCTGGGATTGGGAGAGAGAAAAAAAAAAAGAATACAGCAAAAGAAACCTGAACCGACTCACCAGTCCATCTATATTTTTTTCTTGTAATGTCCAACTTCATCAAATGTACTCGTAGCAAAATGTCTGCTGCAAATGATTATATTAGTCATGGTCACATGATTTATGTTCATGAGAGAGTTCTAAATGTGCTGAGACCCCCTACCAGCTGGGTCCTGTTGGTCACCCCAAGTAGCCCGAATCTCGGACTATGGCCTTGTCCATAAAAATAAAAACATATACTAATAATCCATACTTCTAACAAGAAAAGATTTGCAGCATCCACAGTCAAATACAGAGATAAATGTACCATATTATCTACCTCCATTACTTCCTGCACATGCTGTAAAAATCCCATTCCAGAGACAAATGGATGTTTGGAAACATCTGTGCTGTTTCCCCAAAGAGGTCCGTTATAGGCGAGAGAGCTCAGCTTGCTGATTTTACAGGACAGCGCTTTATATAATAATTGAATTAAAATAATTTTAAACATTTCTGTTTAATAAAGCATATAGTTAGTACTTTAGTGTGTTGGGGCCAGTAGTCAGAGCTGCAGCTGCAGGACCAGACCAGAGCAGCTGGTCTTCAACACAGCTTCATCCTGGATCTGCTGCTGTAGACCTGCTGCAGGGGGACCCCAACATGATCCACTGACTGGTGCCTCTCACCTCCTCTGGTTCTCTTTGCCTTATTCAGTTCAATCCTCAGTTATTAACAGTATCTCATAAGCATAATTGTGCTCCATTGTTCTTGTAGTTTGTTGTGCTGGTCTGCCTCCTCCTTTTCTCTTCTGTACATGTTTGCAGACCAGATCCTCAGGACCTGCATGCTGCCCTCCAGTCCCGCCCTCTGACCATCCCAGTGTTACCTCCACCTGTCTATATGGATGTCTCTGTTGGATACCTGCTGACCCTCTGACCTGCAGTCCCACCCTCTGACCACTTCACTGTCTGCTGTCTCTGTAGTCACCAACTAACCAGGTATCAGTCATACGTACATGGAAGTCTTAGTTCTGCTGCTGATGGATAGTTATACTTATGTGTCTTGTCTTTTGTACATTTGACTGTATGTGTGTCTGTCTCTCCTCTCTCTAGTCTCTCTTTTTGATCTCCCTTTTTCCTGAGAATCCCACCTTATGATCCAGGTCCTGATCAAGTTTTATTCCCTCCTAAAGGAGAGTTTTTATTGACATTGTTTGGTTTAAGGTTTTTCTGCCACTAGGGAATTTTTACCTGCCGTTGTTTATGTAATAATTACTTGGGGGTCTTGTTCTGGGTCTTTGGAAAACGCCTAGAGACAACTTGTGTTACAATAGATGCTATGTCAAATCTAAAACATGGGCAACATTACAAAGAGAATAAATGAATTGCATAATAAGTCTATCTAACTCCTAAGCAGCTGGTTGATGTTTAACAGGCACTTGGCTGAGTCTTTGATATATTTTGAATAAACAAAAATGAACTTAAAATACATCTTTAAGAAGGTAGAAGAAGGTACCTCTGGACACCACTGCATCAGAGAGAGACAAAGCACGTGACGGCCTATTGCTACTGGGTTGGTACATCTTGTACTGGTGGAAGTGGCTCTGAATTTTCGTAAAGTGAACGCATATAGCTGGCCAAGCCAGGAATAAGTGAAAGTTGGGGAGATAAATCTCTTGAGGAGTTGAAGCACAATGCTTTCCTCTGTTCACTGTCACTTTTAAAACATCCCTTCCTTGTAACCTCAATTTAATCTCTTCCTTGAGCATAACAAATGAAACGTAACTGTTAAAAAGCCACATAGCTTCAGCACCAACGTGCAGTCGGATAATAAAGTCAGTGTGATGTACCGCTTCCCTTCCTGGCCTGGACTGGTCGTGGTGACTTGAGTCCTGCGGTCAGCGCCATGGAGTCAGAGATGGGGGCTGGTCTGCGGAGGAAGACACCAGGTAGGCAGTTGTTGTGGCGACAGATGCGACTCTGGCTGGGCTGAAAAGACAGTTTAAAATGAGTGTTAAGGTTTGGTCGGTCTCCAGCTCTGCTGCCGTTCACCATGCTGTCTTGATCTCTCTCGGTGCATAACTGAAATAAAAAAGCCTTGTTCCTTCCTGACCAGGCCTCTAAGCTTCTCACAACTGTGGTTCAAAGATTCATCAGCAGTTGCGCCACAATTCCTGGTGCAGGATCTGACCATGTTGAATTCTGATGAAGGTTGGTGGTGCTGGTGACAACCTGGGATATAAAGCTGTGACAGAGAAATACACATTTAAATGCACAACAACACAGAAATGGTGAGAAGATCATGTCATCTAGATCATGTACTAACAGATTAAATCGTGCATTTACATTCAGTTAAAGCTGACAAATGTAGAAGGACTGATCTGAAAAAGACAAAAGTGGATCAACTTATAATTGCTGGCAAACTCCTCATTTCTCCTGCTTGTAACAGCTGCATGGATGGGGGTGGATGCAATTCACTGCTCTCACTGGCTTGTCAGCTTGAATTTTGAAGGTAACATTACAACCTCCTAAACTGAAGTATATTGGATTAAAATTGCTTCATCTAATCAAAGTGAATTGCATTTACTCAAGTGTATTTAAGAGGATGCAAGAAGATGGATGAAGCTGAAAAAAGCGCCCAGAGCTGAATGCAATCGAACTTCCCTGCATCCACGACTCTTCTTCTGGCTGCACAAACATCTGACCTCAGACGACTCCCAACTCTCATTGGACACAGTAAATATAAACAACAACAGTGCAAGCTACAGTAAAATAATAATCAGTATTATTATTTGCAACATCAACAAAAATAAAATGGACAATAAAAATCTGTGCTACACGTCTGTGTGCTTTATTGTCTTTGTCTGCTATGCAGCTCATTCTCTGCATCACAGAGTAAGAAAGACAGTTTGTCTTTCTTCAAATGCCATAAAGCCATCATGACCACATGAGGGCGTGCAGCTCTGCTGTTAACAAAACCACCACCGCTCTCATGAATGGAGACGGTCCAGCACATCTTGTCCAGCACCACCTGGTCCCAGTAGAGGTGAACTTGGCACATGAACTTTCCTGTGCTATGCTGCCCTCATGTGGTCAGAAGTGGATCTGATAGAGATGCTTTTTGTTATACAATCAAAATAAATAAGATAATTATTATGTGACCACATTTCAAAGTAAATAAATAATGTGGAGTTTGAAAATGTTGAATTTAGGAACAAATAACTTGAATAATTATTTTGACTTGGTTGTATTAAGAAAATGTTCTCCTTTGTCCTCATTCTTTACATTTTAGATAAAAGCTCTTAAGGTTTCTTGTCTGACTGGTTCTGCTGTGGAAGGGTGATACCTGAAATCAGACTGCAGGACTTCACCTGGACTCTATTTCACGTTAGCTGTTGACACACCTGGGAACCCACTGGAGGACGTCGGCAGTGGGCAGACTCGTCCAACTGCTGCACAGAACAGAAAGATGTTGAGTCCAATTGTAAAAATGGGAACTTATCAAAATGAATTTATAAAGTAAAAGTTGTCACTAATGGCAGCTTCTCTGTAAATGAGGTGAGAACGGAGTAAAAACATCTGTAAAGTCCAGCCTCACAGCAGATTGCATCAAAAACACAACACTCATGTTGGCAAACAAACAAACAAACAAATTAAAATCATAGGAAAATCACATTTATTAAAGTGACAAAAATGAATACTTGTTTTAACGGTTGATATTCTCCATTCTGCTCACTTCCATCAAATACAAACTTCCCTGGTCCTTTAAGGCGTAAAAAAACCAAACAAAAAAAAAAAATCCCAAACATATTTTACTTTATATATGCAATAACTGTAGATTTAGTTCACATATTTTAAAGATGCAGATCAAAAGCCCCCATGTGGCCGGAAGCAGTATTGCTATATAGACTCGCTTTACAATGGAAGTCAAGTCAGATGCATCTTTACTTAATAAGAACACAACTCATTAAAAAAGCATAAAAGTCCAATCATATATATATATATATATATATATATATATATATATATATATATATATATATATATATATATATATATATATATACACTACACACATACATATATATGGAGTCAGAGTTTAGAGGTTAAGTTGATGATTTAAAGCTTTTATTACTACCAAACTGGTAAATTGTTGATTTAAGGAGATTTATTACACTGTTCTCATAAGAAAACTACCAGCAGTATTCTGTAGAAGTACTTTCCAGCGACCCTTCCAAGGACTCTTAAAAGACGAGGTACTCTGAACTGGTTTTTGCTCCATGAGAGCAAACAACAGCAGCTACCCTGTTATCTACAGGGCTGAACCTCCATGTACGGGCTTCCACGTATTCAACACAACATGAAATACATCCATTCATCTGTCTTTAGAAGTGGGCCTGGAGGACCCAGGTTCGAGTCCCTGCTAGGACAATGGTGAATCACTGTGGGCCCCTGAGCAAGGCCCTTAACTCCCAATTGCTCCCCGGGCGCTGGGAGAGCAGCCCACTGCTCCTAGTGAAACTAGTAATGGGTTAAAAGCAGAGGTCCAATTTCGGGGTGTGTCGTGAGATACATACTGAGAACAACAATGAAGCTTCAAAAGCTTCCAGGAAAAAAAAGTGAAGGGATACTCCTACGGACAAGTTAAAAATCACCAATCATCCTAACAGTGCATTTTTTTTTGGGATGGGGACAAAACCGGGGTACCCGGAGAAAACCCAACGCATGTACGGGGACAACATCTAAACTGTCAAACCAGGAACCTTCACTAACCGCTCACTTCTGTGGTGCTCTGTGATCATCGATATCAGCAGTAAAACTGAAGTTGATTTTAAATTCCAAGTGTCCAATTTTAAAAGGCATTAACTTAGCCTACCTTTTTAGGGTTTATTAATTTAGTTCATGTAAAAAAGCAAAATGTGAAAAAGTTTTTCTTCCACAAGTTGACATTTCACATGTTTGATCGGCTCTGACAGCTTTGCCACCTAAAAATCCATCTACAGGTTTGGTCCCGTCTACTGAGTGTAACGTGGATAAAAAGACTAAAGCGGGTTTGGCCACTCGTAACCGATGTTTTTTAGATAAAATATCCTCCTCAGGTTTGGCTTCATGTAACTGATGTTTTTTGGATAAAAAATCCTCCTCAGGTTTGACTTCATGTAACTGATGTTTTTTAGATAAAAAATCCTCCTCAGGTTTGATTTCATGTAACTGATGTTTTTTAGATAAAACATTTCCATCAGCTGGGGTCTTTAACAGATCTTCCCGAGTTTCCTGGGATGTATCAGGATCGATCGGTTTCGGAGGATCAATTTCAGAGGATGGTACAACTGTGTTGCTCGGGGTCGTAAAAGGGGCACAAACGGCGTTACGGATACATGAAAAGAACCTTTTTATGACCGAAGGCTTCTTGTTATATTTGTTGAGCTGTTTCTCAACACAGAAAGCAATAATATTAGCTGCCCTTGGGTAGAGTTTACGCATTAAAGTATAGATATAATATGGCGTACAATAATACGTTTCTTGAAGGTCTTTTAAAATTTTCTTGTGCAGGGTTTTCATGACGTTTTTAGAAATGTCAAACTCTTGTCCTTCTATTTGTGTCCAGACTTTATCAAAGAGCCACGTGTAAATTTCAACAAAGTCTTTTGGGTTGAAACCTACACCAGACTTCAAACCAGCCTTAAAAACCAGGCTCCCAATAACTTGGCCAAGAGATTCTTTAAACTTTTCTTGTTTTCTTTCAGCAGTCTGTTCAGGACTTCCCACATACAGACGGGGATTAATGGAACTACTGGCTTGAGGTACAGGTTTTCCAGTAGTGTCCTGCCACTCTGGCAGAGGTACAAAGTCTTTCGTAAACTTTAAGTTTTTCTTCACCATGTTGGACTGTCGACTTACCGTCTCTGAAGAACTTGTCCGAATGTTCACCGAGATCGGAACTGTTAGTAAATACAATCCAACATAAAGACGTCACAGAGAGACCGTTAGGAGCAATGACGCAGATGTAACATCAAAGCGTTGCTATGACGACAGTCTCTCTCTCTCTCTCTCTCTCGCTCTCTCTCTCTCTCTCTCTCTCTCTCTAGTTTTACCTTAAAGAACATGTGAAGGACGTCAACTTCTGCTTTTCGTGTTAACAGACGTCATCAGGTTTGTGACACATTTCTTACTACGGACAAATCGAGTCTAACGTGGCTAATGTTTTTTTTTGTACGGAAACGGTACAACGGCAACTTCCGGTTTTCAGAATAAGATAACGACTGGCAGAATCCGTCAAATTTAAGCAAAAATGTAATTATTTATTCATCCATTTTCTATGATTATCACCACCCTATAATCTTTTAGACCATTAAATAACAGTTTATTTGCACATGTTACTATTATTGCTTGCTTGCAATAAAAGCTCCAAACTACGTCCGTTATCTATCTGTGTTTTTCCATAATGACAAGATCCCTTTAGTGATACATCACAACTTTAGATTATAGACTATTTTATTATTACTCTCCCTCCTCTCACTAGTTCATCATCTTAGCAATGCTATTTTTCCTTAGGTGATCTTGTATCGTGTACTTTTATGCTGCTTTTTATGTGGTTTCTATTTTCGGGTAAACTTCTCTAAGATCTTTTCTTTGTAACTTTACATTCTATACTTGTATTTCTTTGCTGTCATCAATCTGAAACGTGTCCTCTCTTTTCCTCGTGAAGTTGTGGAGATAAATCTCTTGAGGAGTTGAAGCACAATGCTTTCCTCTGTTCACTGTCACTTTTAAAACATCCCTTCCTTGTAACCTCAATTTAATCTCTTCCTTGAGCATAACAAATGAAACGTAACTGTTAAAAAGCCACACAGCTTCAGCACCAACGTGCAGTCGGATAATAAAGTCAGTGTGATGTACTGCTTCCCTTCCTGGCCTGGACTGGTCGTGGTGACTTTAGTTTGTTGTTCATTGCAGATGTGGTGATATTTTCAGGCAGTAAATCCAAATAACAAGTGCCATGATGAAGGTTCAAAGCTTAGTTCTGCTTTACCAGGTGACACTGAGGCAGATCTCTGCAGACGGTTTCAAACCTCAAAGATTGAAAGAATATTTAAGCATTAGTCACATATCACAAAGTAGTACAACATCTAAAGGTTTCTATTTAAGACTTATTGTGTCAAAAATTTATGTAACTCTGAACTACAGTTCTTCCATCCAACTGCAAACACCACCTCCATCTCCTGCAGTATTACCATCCAACTGCAAACTCCACCTCCATCTCCTGCAGTATTACCATCCAACTGCAAACACCACCTCCATCTCCTGCAGTATTACCATCCAGCTGCAAACACCACCTCCATCTCCTGCAGTATTACCATCCAGCTGCAAACACCACCTCCATCTCCTGCAGTATTACCATCCAACTGCAAACACCACCTCCATCTCCTGCAGTATTACCACCCAGCTGCAAACACCACCTCCATCTCCTGCAGTATTACCATCCAGCTGCAAACACCACCTCCATCTCCTGCAGTATTACCATCCAGCTGCAAACACCACCTCCATCTCCTGCAGTATTACCATCCAGCTTCAAATAAACCTCAGCGTCCACCTCCACCTCCTCGAGTAATAATATCAACTGCAGACAAACCCCCACCTCCATCCAGTCCACTATTATCAACTGCAGAGACATTTCCACCTCCATCTCCTGCAGTATTACCATCCAACTGTAGATGAACCTCCACCTCTGTCTCTTGCAGTGTTACCATCCGCAATTTACAAACTTCCACCTCCATGACCTGTGATGTTAACACCAACTCCAAACAACGCTCCATCCACCTTTCACCATGTGGACGTCAACTGCAGACAAAGGTACATTTGATCATGAGTATCCCTTCTGTAGGAACCTGCAGCATCTCCAGCACCTGCTCCACCATAAGCTTTTATCTTCACCTGCTTATTCTTGAAGCCAGCTGCACTAACCTCCACCTAGAGCCTCTGTTCTACGAGATAAATCCACCAACAGTCACCAAGTAAGTCCTCCACTGCTTTTTAGAAGTCTTGATGTAAACTTTGACCTTGAGGAATGAACATCTTCTACATATATTCAATTTTCCACCAAAATGTCCATACAGTCTACACTTGTCTTTGTCTTGAAACAAAGGTCATCTGTGGTGCATCTCATTCTCCTGGTTGTGAAAGACTAAAGTATAAATGCCCTCCTGGGATGAATTTATATCTGTCTGAAGATGAAACAAGGTAAGCCTCATTTCATCTCTGACATCATCCACATAAGTCAGAAAGCTGTTATCAACCACTGCTTCCAGCCTTTATCCTGCAGTTCTCCACCTACACCCTCTTACATCCATTATTTTACTTTTCTTGCAGAATTCAACCACATCCACCTGCAACTTGTAAATCTCTTGGAAGATGTGTTCCAGATTCTTCATTATGTATTTTTATTTAAGCTTGTTTGTAAAAAGCTTCCACACCTCCATTGAACAAGGCCAGTCCCTTGACAGTCCGCAGCAACTTGACAGAAGACTCCCTCCTATCAACAAAAACATGGAATTAAGATGGAATAATGATGCACAGACATCGAATTACATTTGTGTGTGAGGAGAATTGTTGTTTGTTGTCCTGGCCTGACCAAACATTGGTTATGTAAGATGCTTTTCCAATTGTTCACTTATATCTTAGAAAAGTCTTGTTATTTTGTTAGTTCCTGAGAAAAGTCTTGTTATTTTGTTAGTTCCTGAGAAAAGTCTTGTTATTTCTTTTGTGTGCCTGAGAGAAGTTTTGTTATTTTGTGAGTAGAGCTGGGAAAAGTCTGTTATTTTGATAGCGTGTTTTGAGAACGGTTCCTGGTTTACAAAAAACACATTTTGTACGTCAGGATCTGTGACCAAAAGCAGGGCCCGTTTGTGGGAGGGGGAGGGCCCCCCGGAGGGCCCCCCCTCTCTCAGACATGACCCTTGTACGGAAGAATATAGCCACGGAAACTTCTCCGTTCTGGTCAGAGTCAGCTGTGAGTTTAGCGTACGGACGTCCAGCAAGGTTGGAGCTACTCTTTTTTCCAGACTGTTCGGCTCTCCAGTTCGCGTGTCAAGGTAAAGAGAGATTAGAGAAATGCACTGATGGTATCATAGTAAATGTGGTTTATGTATATATGAAAACCAAAGTGGTTGATTCTGCTAGAGTCACAGTAAGTGTGATTTTGTGTGTGCGTGAAATGCAGTTAACCAAAGTGAGAGACACTTTCATTAGTCAGTGTTCTTTTGTGTGTGAATGTGTGTGAAATGCCTGTATAATATTCTATATGTGTGCTTCATTTATATAATCCAAGTTATATTCTTTGTGTGTGTTTTGCCTATATAACCAAATAGATTGCTTGTGCTATGCTTTGCGGGGAATAAATATATATATATATTCCAGTATCCTAATCTGTGTACCTACCTCCGACTGAACCTGAGAAAATTGCACACAACATTTGGCGACACGAACAGGATTAAATTAAAGGGCGACTGAGGATATACACAGAAAACCATGTTTACAGGAAATAAGAACAAGAGTGATGAGTTGAGAGGGCCGGACGGCTCCTCTGATGTTGTGTTGACGGTCCCGGGGTGGGACAGAGGTAAATGGAGAGACGTTGCTTTATGTCTGCGAGACGGAGGTGGACGATCGGAGGCATGGCAGGATTTGGTTGGCGACGGATCTCCAGCTGTGGTGTTAAAAGTGTTGTCAGGCATCCACGTCTCGCCAAAGGCTCCGATGGGGGGAGTACAGCGGCGGATGTGGGTGTGCGCTGAGGCATGGCGGAGAATGAGTGCACGGACTGACCAGTTAAAAGCTGAATTGTTACAACAGAAGCAGCAGTTGAAAGAAGTTCAAGCTGACTGTGCGTTAAAGTCAGATCAGCTCCGTTTATTACAAGGTAGACATGACCGGCTGACGGCGTTGGCCGAGCGATCTGTTGCGCACGTCTCCAAAATAAACCGGAGACAGCGGCGGAAAAAACCTCGCTGTGCAGATGCAGCGCAGGTGCGGTCTTTCGTGGCCAAACACTTAAGTGGAGAGAGTGATTGGGATCCCGAGAGGTGGGATGGTAATATCTGGGGCGACTCCGATTACGGAGGTGAATTTGATGAGTGGTCTGGTCCTCCGCTGAAAGCCAACCCGGTGGTGAGGAGGCGCAGGCTGCAGCGCGTCGTGCCCCCTATTAGGCGTCAGGTTCGGGAGGACGAGGGGCACGCATTAGTGGATCAGCATGGTCAGCCTATCATGGTAGAGGAAGAACAGGCTCAGCCCGATCCTGGGATATCTAGAACATTAGAAGACTACACCCCGGAGGAAGTAGTCCACCTGGTGAGCCGCTTTAGGCAAAAGCCAGAAGAACCACTAGACTTATGGTTGACTCGCTTGATGGACGAGGGGGGTTCACAAGCTGAGGTGGACGGAGGGGACGGTCTGTGGTTTGCGGGTTTATCCAAGGATGCAGGGGTGAATGCAAATTACAGACAACTGATGAGAAACGCAGGTGGAGACATGATGTCAGTTTTAGGTCTGTATGCAGAAGCGGTAAAACAGCAGTATCCCCTGCCCACTGACTGGCCTCCTTTAGACCGAATATGGTACACACTGAAAGAAGGAATACAGCGTATGGTGAGGCTTTGCGTGCGCGAAGCTTTAGTATTAGGGTTTGTGGAGGAGTTCACCGCGCTTCCCGTCCCCAAATCTGTACGATATCTGATAATAAAAACGGCACCACCTCAGTACAAATCCTTGATTCTGACGTTAATGTTGGGGTCTACTGATCGCCCGATGAGCGAATTGAGAAATATGATTGCTGGTTTGGGTTCCCTTGGGGAATGGGATGCACCTCGTCAGGCCGCAGCCCCCCCTCGAGAGGGCAAACCACCGTCTCAGAATCGACCTCCCCGGTCGGATTATGGTCCCTCCCGAAGGGAGTTGTGGGGAGCTCTAATTAAGGCCGGAGTTCCTCCCAGAGAAATTGATGGATTACCAACAGCAGAACTGAGAAAGCGGTGTGTACACAAGGGGTTAAAAGTACATTGTTTGTCTGAAATTAGTCAAATGATGCAACTGCTTAAACAAATGAGCTCCTCCTCTTGCCCGTCCGCGCTTCCTGCTGAGCGCTCGGAGGGACACCGAGGGGCACGCCCTCGGCCCCGCCCTCCAGCAGAGGAGTCCAATGACTCCAGCTCGGAGGGGGAGAGGTATGTGAGAGTAAAGACAGTGACTCCAAAATAAAAAAAAGACAAAAAAGGTAAGAATAAGGATCGTAACCACACGTGCATCTATTCTAAACTGTCAGATTTACTGCTTAATTACTAGGATGAAGGCCGAGCACTGCAAATTCAGTCCCAAATTTGGTCTATTGATGATATATGACCCCATGTCTATGTAGATATCTATTGTAATGAATTAGTTCAGCAACTTAAATGACCCTTAGTCTCCCTAACAGGGTTGGGAGGCAATGTTGTTGTTGGAAAAGCTACTGAGCTGAGAAATGCTAATAAAAGAGTCAGGACTGAAAAGTGTTGGTCAGATCAGGCCAGGGGTGAAATGTAACGAAAATTATCTTGATTGTCCTGATCTGACCAAACATAGTTAGATTAGATTCAGTTATCATCACTACAGTGAAAGAGTGGATTTTAGGAATGGATGTTTTGGCAGGAATGACACTGTATCTGCAGCAAGGACCCGTGTCAAAATGTTATTTGAGAGAAAACTAATAATCTGTTGTCTTTGTGTTCCTAAGCATTAACTCTCTTTTAGATATGTTCCTGTGGAGGCTGCTGATCGGACGGACTGATGACGGCTCCTCGAGGTGGCGACATGGGCCAACCACAGCAACCGGTGTACTGGCAGTGCAGGCTCCTGGGCCCCTACCCTCTTTGCTCTCGTTGCCCTGGGGTGGATCAGCAGCGACCCCTCCTGTCAGGTGGCAGCAACGCCAGCTGTCCAGATGACTACAGTGCATCAACCATACATGGTGGGATGGCGCAATTCTACCCGGCCGAGGACGCAGGATAGCTTTACCTGCCCGAGAAATCGAATACAACATGTGGATGTACAATTTAAAGTGTTGTTTCAAAACTTGCCTAACTGTCCCCAGCGATGCAGGAGAGCGTGGTATGATACTTTGCTGGGGGGAGCGGGAACTGTGATGGTTCTGTCTAACACGATTGATGGAGCGGTGATTAGCGCTATGCTTTCGAACACTGGACAACAGACGTCAATGGGAATACAACAGGTTGGACTATGGATGCCTTCTGCTGTTTGGACACAACAAGAGGCTGCTCAAACACTCCTGCAAACCTTAACATGGGATACTGAGATGTGGAATCTAACTGTGGATGTTCTTACCAACAGGACAGAAGCTTTACATATGACTGTTTGTAATGTGTGCATTGTTGATATGAAATTACAACATGAGGGTTTCATCAGAACTGTTACTACCAACAATCTTAATGAATGGCGACGGATGTGGAATATTCCTGCTGATTGGTGGTTGCAGCTCCATCCGGAGAAGACGACATGTAATGAGTCACTGTGTATGGGACATTGGTTACAACTGAATGTCATGAAACCTTTGACTGTGTGTAGGTGTTATGTTTTACCTGTAATCACTGATACCGGATCCTGGTTTTTGAAAACACGGGGTGATTGGTTCAGTCTCCAGACCAATCACACTTGTGATTTACGAATGTGTGACATCACTGATAAAGGGATGGCTTGTGTGACTAGAGATGCATATCAAGAACCATGCTTAACCACGGTACAGGCAATGTGTGAATGGTTTGTAGAACCACCGCGAGACATGCTATGGCAGACAGGACCCCATACTCTCTGTGTAGCAACACTGTATAGCCATCCGTTATTGCCTGGGACGCCCTATACTGGATGCCTCCATGGAGTTCACGTGTGGCACCGGAATAACGAGACCTATTTCTTGACTAATTACAGATCTGACCACCGACTTAGTCAGGTGCGTTGGAGTATTCTCCATGTGCCCTGGCGTGTTTCCCTGGATCGGTTTAGAGGCGCACTGAATCGATCCACGGAACTAAATGTAATTGTACAATCTCATAGGTCCAACGTTTCCAGACTGCTCGTGTCCACCGTTGTGGCTCAGGGAAGGGTGTTGCATGCCGCCAAGATGATACAACAAGACTCAGCTCATCATTGGTGGGATATCTTCTCGGGAATGTCTCCGTCAGCACGGACATCTGTTGTGCCCCCTTTATTGGTTTTAATAAGTATTATTGTCTTGCTTACGCTATGCAATGTATTAACTTGTTTTTATGTTAGACGGGTGAAACGAGACTTAACCCGTACTCTCTATAATGCTGCTTTAACATGAAAATCACGCTATATGTAAGAGACGGGTGGTTTGGCCTAGAACACTTTGAAATAACCATAGATCCGAGTGTACCAGGACACCATTGGCATTATATGTATTGGGTAAGTGGACATTACTTTTACAGGGAGCGGACCTTCCTAACTCGAATGGAACTCCTTAACCATGCAGTAACAACCACCACCGAACATTACTGGGAGTTTGAACACCCTCGACATGGACGACAATGGTTTGTTTTGGATGCGTTTGGTCATAATGGTCACTATTTCCAGAACTGAAAGTGTTGGTCAGATCAGGCCAAGGGGTGGAATGTAAGGAGAATTGTTTTTTGTTGTCCTGGCCTGACCAAACATTGGTTATGTAAGATGCTTTTCCAATTGTTCACTTATATCTTAGAAAAGTCTTGTTATTTTGTTAGTTCCTGAGAAAAGTCTTGTTATTTCTTTTGTGTGCCTGAGAGAAGTTTTTGTTATTTTGTGAGTAGAGCTGGGAAAAGTCTGTTATTTTGATAGCGTGTTTTGAGAACGGTTCCTGGTTTACAAAAAACACATTTTGTACGTCAGGATCTGTGACCAAGAGCAGGGCCCGTTTGTGGGAGGATAAACTGAAGTTTGTGAGAGTAATGCATTCATGATAACTGAAGTGATTGTTTGTGCTGTGCTCTGCGGGGTTTACAAGAGAAGTTGGTCCTAGCATCATAGTAAATGTGGTTTATGTATATATGAAAACCAAAGTGGTTGATTCTGCTAGAGTCACAGTGAGTGTGATTTTGTGTGTGCGTGAAATGCAGTTAACCAAAGTGAGAGACACTTTCATTAGTCTGTTCTTTTGTGTGTGAATGTGTGTGAAATGCCTGTATGATATTCTATATGTGTGCTTCATTTATATAATCCAAGTTATATTCTTTGTGTGTGTTTTGCCTATATAACCAAATAGATTGTTTGTGCTATGCTTTGCGGAGAATAAATATATATAAATATATTCCAGTATCCTAGTCTGTGTTTGTTTTCTGTGTGCCTACCTCCGACGAACCTGAGAAAATTTCACACAACAATGAGGTAAAAAGAAACCACTGGAATTCTTAAAAACACCCCTTAATACGGTCGATATGCATTACTGTCCAACTGAAATCATTAAACTGCAGATCAGTCTCCTGTCTGTAGTCCATGGAGTCATCTACGGCTTCTGTCTTCTGCATGGAGCTTCTGTCATCTTAATTCGCTGTTCAAGTGACGTGAGTCAGCCTCTATCACCAACTCCCACCAGTCCATGAAGACTCCTCTGCCCGATGACAGCCACCTGAAGACCTGGACCAGCAGCTTCAGACAGTTAACTGTCCTCTCCTGCATCTGCAACTGCAAACCTCCATACGGTCTGTGAGTGCAACCAGCCATCACCTCATCCTCAGACTTGTTTACCAGTAAAACCTAAAACATGCAATATCTTTCAGGAGCTGCAGTCACCTCCTCCACAAACATAATCCTGCAGACAAATGAAGCCATGTCTCCACCTCGTATTTTACATGAATTATAATTTTCTGTCAGCCATCATATCTTGTCAAAATACCAAAAACCTCTGTCAGTGGTTTAGAAACTTAAGGGATCATGTACTATGGCCTCCATTCCAAACTACTTATCCATCTATGTTAGAACCTACTTCATCATGTTCAGGGATGCTGCAGGAGCCAAATCCATCAGTCCCTGGTGAACCGTTGACATGTGTGGAGTCCATCACTGGGCCCGATCCAAACGTCTGCCCTAAACATCCACTACACAGAGTAAGAGCCTGACTTCACATGCAGCTTCTGACATCCTTCACCTGGTTTCCTTCAGGTAATTACACATCCAACCTCGACCCCAGCCCAGATGATTTAGTCCTCCAACTAGAGTGTCTTACATCCACTGTTTGCATTTTACTGTAGGCCACCGTCGCTCCACCTACAGACAGTGATATTAAACCTCTTGCAAGCTCCAGCTCAGATTTTACACATTTGGAAACGTTAAGATGTTCCATTTCAGCCTCTCTTCCATCATCCTTTATCTACAAAGGTAGCCCTCAATCCCTAACATCAGAGGAGCAAATAAAACTCAACCTTCACCCACAGTTTTTAACATCAACCATTGGTTTGTCCTTTTAGTCTTCACACAGATGCAGCTCCAGCTGAAGAAAGTTCAAATACACCTCATGTAAGCTGCAGTCCAGATTTCTCAGTAAGTTTATTGGCTCATGGCTAAAACATTCCTGTAAAAACTTTTTAACTGTGCTCCAATCATTCTTATTCCCTGATTAAGACTGTATTCAGTCTTAATCACTTATTCAGACTGTAAGCAGACCTCAGGGACCGCCGCTGGACGAAGAAGATTATGATGTCCCCACATAAATGAGACTCTTGTTTTTTCTACAACTGTGTGGCTGAATCTCCGTCTGCAGATCATTTGTGACCAAACAGATTTTTTGATCTTTTACTTGGTCTGGGACAAAACACAATTTTATACCTTCAACTCTGCACCATGTTATCTTATTTTATATTCGTTTCAATCACCTCCACCACCAACAGTTTCCTTAAGATAAATAAAAGCCACATTTCATCAATTTTCCAGCAGCTTTCAGCTGCTTCCAGTCTTCATGTAGTGAAGACTGCTTCATCCAGTGTTCAACTGCTTCCTCATGTTCAGGAGGGAAACGGTGCTGGAGCCGAATCCCTCAGTCATCTGAGGAGAAGCTGGAGAACCGCTGACATGTGTTGAGTCCATCACTGGACCCCATCCAAGACTCTGCCTTATTATTTTTGGTTCCTTCTGTTTTGCTGCTGATAACTTTCTGTTGATACTGAAAATAAAATATAAAGGTCCAAAAAGATTCTTCATGTTTTGGAGTGAATCAGTTTCTATGTGATGTAAATTTACAATAATGGGGTTTTACTTTCTTGCACCATGAAAATTGAAGCTCTTATATCAGAAATGTGGGATCAACCACGATGCATCACTTCTGCTTCTTCATGATAAATAATATATTTGAACCCACAGTCATTGTTATCAAACATGACTTTATTTAACAAGAAGGCGTCATCAGTTGGACTGTCTGACACTGGAGTCTGGAAAAATATGAGAACAGAAAGTCAAAAACATTCAGTTGAAACCACAAAACTGCAACCAGCTGCTTTCATCCTGAGGAAATGTGATGGAGACCATCAGGACCAACCTTGGCCAAGATACCCGAGTCCAGCGGTTTGGAGAAAACAAACAAACAAAAACATAAAAGAAAAGAAAAGAAAAGAAAAGAAAGAAAAGAAAAATAAAAGATGGAGAACTTCCAGAAGGAATAATCCTCAGAAAAGTCTTCCTCTCTGGCATCTGTCCTTCCTCCTCCTCCTTCTCCTCCTCTTCCTCCTCCTCCTCCTCCTCCTCCTCGTCTCTCCTTTTTCATCACACATATGTTGCATGTGTGATATTGTGTTGGCCAACCACAAAGCAAATGTCCACAGCATCACTGAAGTTAAGAACTTGTTTGAATTGATCCGTGATGCGATAAAAGAAACTACAGAACAGTTGAGCAGCACCTCTTCAGCTCATTGACCCCCACAGGACCCAGTGTGGCTGCTTCACTTCCCCCCACAGTAACACAGTCTGGGAGTGTCCCCTAGTGGACCTACACTCACTCCTAGATGACTCGAAACCCTGGAGGACAAAACATCAATTTACCAGCAATATAATCAAATGTCAACTAGGACACCACAGCATCACAGTAGAAAACCTCTCAGCCAGCAGGACGTGCAAAGACGACTCCAAGTCTTCCAGGTCTTCAGCTTTGTGGAAACAGATGACTGTGAAAGATGGTCATCATTTCTCTCACGTTGTGCACAGTCCTGGAGACTGTTGAGACTGGCATGAAAAGATGTCAGCAGTGACCCTGCAGGAGGACCTGCAGGTGAGTCAGTAAATGATGGTGACCAGCAGCTCAGTGTCATGGCTCCATCCAGGAGACTTTTTCTGGAGAAACACAAACATTTGTATGTTTGTTTGTTTGTGTCCTAACTCACAGAGAAACAACCTGCTCCCACTAAAGCAAACATTATTATGACGATTCCCCTCCAATTACCATCGTATAGGGTATTTTATAAGGACATTTCAAGCCTCAGAGAGAATAGAAACAGAAATAAAAGAACAGAACTGTCAGATATCAGAAACGATCTCATTAAAGCCACTCAGAGACTCCACAGTTTACACGTCCTTTTAAGATCCATCGATTCAGTTAGAAGAGGTCCGTCTCACTGAATACGGTCTGGTGCGTTAGAGCTCTAATCTTATGGTGGAGAATATTACGTAACTGTCGCTCCTTCCTCATGTTTTATTGATAGTATTTGCGTGTCTTCAGTGGGTTTTATTCTGGTGGTTTGAACTGTAGTGACACCGACTGGATGAACAGGTGAGCCAAGTGGTTTGATCATGTGATTATCTTCATTTACAAACATTTACAAGAGTGGTCACATGTCTTTTGGGGACTGAACTGCCAAAAGTAGAGCCGTTTCTTCAACTGGATGTTTAGCAGCTGCTGTGATCTGGTTCGGAGACTCACAGTGTGAATTATTGTGATGTTTCTCATCCTCAAACCACGTTGGTGTTGGAGACGCTTTTATGGTCAATTTCTAAGAAACATTGATGAACTTTTGTTTCTCTTAATACTATTTTATTACATTCATCATCTATAATTCACAACTTATTATATTTGCAAACATAAGTCTTGTGTCACCAAAGGAAAACAACTGGAAGTTGGTGAAGTTTTGAAATATACTTCATATGAAAATAAAATGTTTTCTTTTTTAAAACAATAGTTTAGTCTGAAGGTATTTGAACGTCATACTTTTAAACTGAGTGCTTTAAATGGGTGAAAAGTTGTGTTTCTTTCTGTCATTTTGATATACCGAGATTGTCCATATGCACAAACATTTAAATGCAAAGAAAATATTTAAAGACAAGATTATTAACACTTAAGCCTTAAAAAGCTATCTTGCCACAATCAATTTGCCCTGCTTTTTTCTTGTCATCGGTCTCCAGAGCTGACACGTTGTTGATGATCAGAAACTCTTTATGAAACAGAACAACTGAACCTTTGAAGTCTGTTGGTTTTAGTGAAACTTGATGGATTTCTGAGTTTTCTGGAAACACAGTCGGATTATTTTTGTCCTCCTGTTCCCTCTCTTCTTCTGTTTTATTTGGTTTTATAAGGGGGATGCTTCTTTAGTGTGTAAATATTTACAACCACAGTAAATTGTAAGTGTATTTCATGTGTAAAACTGATCCATCTCTAATGCGGACTAGAACAGATCAGAGTCGGTTCCCGTCCAAGCAGAAGGTTGTGGGACCGTCGTGTCAGATGGTCTCTGGGCAGGACACTGAACCCTACTTTGTCCCCGCTGCCCCAGACATCCACAGTCCTGGTCCCAAGTCCACATACATGAGGGAGCTTGTTTGTGGACAAGCAACACAACAATAATTGATACCAAATCCACATTTGAAACTGCTTGATTGTCTAGATTATATTAAAACATGGTTTTCTGTCAGTTGTCAAACACAAAAGAAGACAGAGACGATTGTGTTTGTTTCTTTTCTGTTTCAACATTTATAAGTACCTCATTCAATATTTATTAAATAGCATATAGTGAACATAATTTTTCTGAATGGTAAATATAAAGCATTTTATCTAAATATATTTATTGAGAGCTTCATTATATGTGATGAGGGAAACTGCATCTGTACTTGGAAAAGTTATTTAAATGTTCTCACACTGAGTAGCAGCCCAGTTACTCAGACAGACTCGTAAAGGGGAGGGGACTTTCTGGGGATTACTTCTTATCTGTTCTCATGAGAAGACCTTGAATCCACTGTCTAAGATGTAAATGAAGGAAGATCTGCATCTTTTGTACTTTCATTTCACAGTTATCATATTTGAGGTCAGATTGTAGTTCGTCCTCTAAACTTTATGGTGGTTTTAACCAGAGATAAGAGCTTTTTAAAGATACAAAGCTTCTTTGGCATGTTTTACTTGAATGAGTGGTCAGTTACCTCATCTGCCAGGGCTTGTCTAACTTGCAAACAGCAATTGTGCAAAGGATGTAAAATAACTAAGGACTTGTAAAAGGATTTGTCATGTTTTTGAGACTTTTCTTGGGTTGTGTTAAAGTCAGCCTAGATTGTCTCGTGCCGCTGTTGCAGCAGGTGGCAGTTTTCAGGAGGTAGAGCAGTTGTATACCACCCTGAAAGGTTGATTTGATTCCTGGCCTCACGGTCCATGTGTCCGAGCATCCTTAAATGAGACACAGAGCCTCATTTTGCCCCCGACCCTTTCATCAATGTGCAGTTGTGTAAATAGCAGAAAGTTCTGCCTAGAGACAGTAGAGAAGAAATCTGTGTAAAAAGACTAAAAAGAGTACGTGTGAATGGGTTAAAGTGGTTTGTAAAACACTTTGAGTGGTCCTCTAGTCTGGTAAAAGGCTATAAAAAAATTACATTTACTAGTTGTGCAGGCATCAAAACGTGGCAGAGAGCAAACGATCTTTTCTTTTCTGAATATTCTTAAAAACAGATATTTCACAAACAGAAACATTTAGAAACAATTGACATATTTCTTCTCTTTAGTCCTCTTTATACGTGTCATCAGATCTCCAGGTTCCAATCCGGTTATCAAAGGCTCTCTGATCTCACCAGCCGGTAACGCCGATAACCAGATCTGGTCCGTGGTATTTGCAGGACTGCGAAAGGTTTTTTTTTACACACAGTAACTAAATATTCAAGTGTGTTATTTTTCTTATATTTTAATATTTTGCATGCTACACTTGTTACTAGAATTTGTATTTCCATCATATTTTTTCATACTATGTACTACTGTGAATATCTCCATTGCAGGACAATACCTGAATATCCTGTCTGATCATATAAATGCAGTTTTAAGCTCTAAAAACATGGGAGGAGTCAAAAAAGAGAAGACCATCGAAAAACGTCAACAAGCAGATTCTGTGCTATGAAATGCTTCAAAAACAGACTGGAACGCCTCAAGAACAACATCCAGATCTCATTAGGATTGCGGTTGTGAAAGAATTGTTTTCTCCAAGATATTTGGGATGGGTAGGAGTTTGCCAGTGGTATTCTCCTGTTTGGTGCTTTGATAGATGGGAGTAGAAAGTGCAACCTATCACGCCAGATTAACGTTTCCCACAGGCGTTCATTTGAGCCGAGGAAGTGAATCGGACCGGCACCTGGCAGTCTGAGCCCACGACTGTGTCCATATAAAATGACACCTGATGGCCCACGTGTGGGGACTTTTTCCTGCAGGATAAAAGTTTTACAACAAGTGCTCACTCAGAGCAGGTCTCTGCAGTTTAGAAATCAAACCATTTTTCCACCCAGCAAAGAATGTTTACAACATTCATTATCTGCTAATCTTAAAAGAATAATAATAGTGATAATAATAATAATGTAATTCTGAAATAACTTCAAGTGTTTCTATTCATATATACGGACCCAAAGTAGCAAGTCTCTCCAACGTGTCGTGAGAGCAGCTGAGAAGATCGTTGGTGTCTCTCTCCCCTCACTTCAGGACATCTACAGCAGCCGTCTGACTCCAAAGCCCTCAGCATCGTGAGAGACCCCACCCACCCGTCACACAGCCTCTTCAGTCTGCTGCCATCAGGGAGGAGGCTGCGGACCCTCCGGGCCAGAACCAGCAGACTGAGGGACGGTTTCATCCACCAGGCCGTCAGGACGCTGAACACTCTCCCTGCTCTCCCACCGTTTCCCTCCCTGCCCCCCCTCACTCACTCTGACCTCAGTATCTGCACCAGGCACTTTTGGCAGAACTGGACCGCCTACTTTGCACCAGGTCTCTTTAATCAGACCGAAACAACTGTTGTACACTTAAACCAACTGTCATGCCATAACTTGTTTCTTTTTAATTTGCACTTTGTGTTTAAAATTTATTTATTGTGTAGCACCGAGGGTTTGAGAGTAACGTAATTTCGATTCTCTGTATGTGTCTCACATGTGGTAGAATTGACAATAAACTTGACTCTGACTCTGACTCTGATATGAATCTCATTTGTCGTTCATCACGTTGTCAGTCTGGATTGATATGCTGAACCACATTTCTGGTTCGGCAAAAATTAAATCAAAGTATTATCTCACAGCAAATAAACTGTATGTCCAAGGACACTATATGGTCAAAAGTATTCACTCAGCTGCCCACATATACACTTAAGTGACATCCCATTCCTGATCCATAGGGTTCAATGTGATGTCAGTCCTCCCTTTGCAGCTATAACAGCTTCAACTCTTCAGGAAAGGCTGTACCCAAGGTTTAGCAGTGTTTATGGGAATATTTGACCATTCTTCCAGAAGCACATTAGTGAGGCGGATCACAGTTCCACGCTGGAATTCACTGAGCTGCTGAGAGCGACACGTTCTTTCACAAATACTTGTAAAAACAGTCTGTATGCTGAGGTGCTTGATTTTATACACCTGAGGCCGTGGAAGTGATCGGAACACCTGATTCTGATTATTTGGACTGGTGAGCAAATACTTTTGGTAATATAGTGTATTTCTGCCTCCCATCTCCTCCAGTGTCCCAACATAGAGCTGTTGGAGCTCACATGATGAGTGTTGCCTCATCCAGATATAAGTGCTCAATTCCAAACAAGGAAAAGTAAGCCAATAGGAGCAGCAGATGCTGACAGTTACTTCTTGATGACTTTGGTTTCTCTCAGGATGAAACATTACAATGTGAGTGCATCTCATGATCATGGTTGATGCTGTTGTGGAAATTATTTCTGTTAAATAATTACGGTACAGGAGAGCTCAGTTTTTGAGAAGTTTATTAAGCTGTACAGCTGAGAATCACACAGTTGAACACAGTCGCCAGAGTGAGTCTGCATTGATTAATTACACACAGACCTTATACACTTGCATGTCCTTGAGCACAAACAGGGATTGTTCTCTCCCTGCAGAAATATAGTTCCCTCCTTACTCCTTATCTCCAGCAACTACCGGAGACTTATGATTACCTTCTGTGAGAACCATCCTCCACCAGTATGCAAGTGAGAAACCAGACAGAGTGAAAAGTACTGAATGAACAATGAACAAGCAACAGATAAAAGCAAAATACACTATAATAACTAACTTAAGACACTATATTTCTCAATTTCCCTTACAATGCAAATGCCCACAAAAAGATATTTATTTTGCTTTACAGATACAGATAAGGCAGCAGCTGCTTTCACACAGGACTGCTGTGTGAGGACACACTGAGGAGGACCTCTGTAGTCCGCCTCCACTCTCCCGCTGCACATTCACAATGATGGCACAAAGGATATTTCCTCCCGCCAATGAAAAACATGTATTTTTATGCAGCATCTTAAACTTGTTTCCCATTTGGGCTTTGCACCTACCGACTCACCTACCCTCTCCTCAACTCGCCTTCAGGCATGGGGTGGCAAACAACACGCCTTGCCTTCATATTACCCAAGGCACGTTAAACACGTCATCATCCAGCGACATTAGTGGGATCTAATCTAAATATGCAAAGATTCAATCTCTTTTGATAAACTGCATGAACTTAAACTTGGCTAAATTATGAACTCAACTTTTACGACCACCTTCATTTGAAAAGATATACATACGAGTAGATATTTACATATTTCACCGCTGGAATTCAAAGACTGAAGTTTGGCTGAACTAATGAAAGCGCATTCTCAGTTAGGATCCTAACATGCTAAGTTTGCTGACAGAAATCACAGAACTGGATTTCTAAAATCAGAAATGAAAATACAATTTAAATCTATAGACTTTGGGGATTTAAGTCAAAACTGATTCCTTTGTAAACTGATGCTGTTGCAGACCTCCCTGAGCTGAGCTCAGTGTCAGCAGAGCTAAATCATCACGTGTCTGTCAGACCTCATCCCAACTCCACCACTCAGAAATGTTTCTCTCTCATTGGTGCGACAACACTGGACCAGATCAACTTGTCCCTAAACTTAGGATATGTGCCACAGGTTTTTAAAAGTTGCAGTAATTAAACCTTTACTAAAAAAAATCCAAAATGTAGATTTGGAGGACGGGTCTTCTGCTATCAGGCACCATCACTATGGAAACAACTTCCAGTTTGGGTGAAGGAGGCTGACACCACCTCCACCATTAAAACCAAACTTCAAACCTTTCTGTTTAGTAAATCATCTAGTTGGTGTAAACTTTAGTGTGTTAGGACCAGTAGTCACAGCTGCAGCTGCAGGACCAGTTGGTCTTCAACACAGCTTCATCCTGGATCTGCTGCTGTAGACCTGCTGCAGGGGGACCCCAACATGATCCACTGACTGGTGCCCCTCACCTCCTCTGGTTCTCTTTCCCTTTTTCAACTCAATCATCAGTTATTTATTAGAAGTATCTCATAAGTATAATTGTGCTTCATTGTTCTTGTAGTTTGTTGTGCTGGTCTGCCTCCTCTTTTTCTCTTCTGTACATGTTTGCAGACCAGATCCTCAGGACCTGCATGCTGCCCTCCAGTCCCACCTCTGACCCTCCCAGTGTTACCTCCACCTGTCTATATGGATGTCTCTGCTGGATACCTGCTGACCCTCTGACCTGCAGTCCCACCCTCTGACCACCTCACTGTCTGCTGTCTCTGTAGTCACCAACTAACCAGGTATCAGTCATATAAACATGGAAGTCTTAGTTCTGCTGCTGATGGATAGTTATACTTATGTGTCTTGTCTTTTGTACATTTGATGATGTGTATGTGTCTCTCCTCTCTCTAGTCTCTCTTTTTGATCTCCCTTTTTCCTGCTCTACCCACCTGGTCTTTATCAGGAGAATCCCACCTTATGATCCAGGTCCTGATCAAGTTTTATTCCCTCCTAAAGGAGAGTTTTTATTGCCATTGTTTGGTTTAAGGTTTTTCTGCCACTAGGGAATTTTTTTACCTGCCGTTGTTTATGTAATAATTACTTGGGGGTCTTGTTCTGGGTCTTTGGAAAGCGCCTAGAGACAACTTGTGTTACAATAGATGCTATGTCAAATCTAAAACATGGGCAACATTACAAAGAGAATAAATGAATTGCATAATAAGTCTATCTAACTCCTAAGCAGCTGGTTGATGTTTAACAGGCACTTGGCTGAGTCTTTGATATATTTTGAATAAACAAAAATGAACTTAAAATACATCTTTAAGAAGGTAGAAGAAGGTACCTCTGGACACCACTGCATCAGAGAGAGACAAAGCACGTGACGGCCTATTGCTACTGGGTTGGTACATCTTGTACTGGTGGAAGTGGCTCTGAATTTTCGTAAAGTGAACGCATATTGCTGGCCAAGCCAGGAATTAAGTGAAGTTGGGGAGATAAATCTCTTGAGGAGTTGAAGCACAATGCTTTCCTCTGTTCACTGTCACTTTTAAAACATCCCTTCCTTGTAACCTCAATTTAATCTCTTCCTTGAGCATAACAAATGAAACGTAACTGTTAAAAAGCCACATGGCTTCAGCACCAACGTGCAGTCGGATAATAAAGTCAGTGTGATGTACCGCTTCCCTTCCTGGCCTGGACTGGTCGTGGTGACTTGAGTCCTGCGGTCAGCGCCATGGAGTCAGAGATGGGGGCTGGTCTGCGGAGGAAGACACCAGGTAGGCAGTTGTTGTGGCGACAGATGCGACTCTTGCTGGCCTGAAAAGACAGTTTAAAATGAGTGTTAAGGTTTGGTCGGTCTCCAGCTCTGCTGCCGTTCACCATGCTGTCTTGATCTCTCTCGGTGCACAACTGAAATAAAAAAGCCTTGTTCCTTCCTGACCAGGCCTCTAAGCTTCTCACAACTGTGGTTCAAAGATTCATCAGCAGTTGGGCCACAATTCCTGGTGCAGGATCTGACCATGTTGAATTCTGATGAAGGTTGGTGGTGCTGGTGACAACCTGGGATATAAAACTGTGACAGAGAAATACACATTTGAATGCACAACAACACAGAAATGGTGAGAGGATCATGTCATCTAGATCATGTACTAACAGATTAAATCGTGCATTTACATTCAGTTAAAGCTGACAAATGTAGAAGGACTGATCTGAAAAAGACAAAAGTGGATCAACTTATAATTGCTGGCAAACTCCTCATTTCTCCTGCTTGTAACAGCTGCATGGATGGGGGTGGATGCAATTCACTGCTCTCACTGGCTTGTCAGCTTGAATTTTGAAGGTAACATTACAACCTCCTAAACTGAAGTATATTGGATTAAAATTGCTTCATCTAATCAAAGTGAATTGCATTTACTCACGTGTATTTAAAAGGATGCAAGAAGATGGATGAAGCTGAAAAAAGAGAGATCCTCGTATTTGCGCCCAGAGCTGAATGCAATCGAACTTCCCTGCATCCACGACTCTTCTTCTGGCTGCACAAACATCTGACCTCAGACGACTCCCAACTCTCATTGGACACAGTAAATATAAACAACAACAGTGCAAGCTACAGTAAAATAATAATCAGTATTATTATTTGCAACATCAACAAAAATAAAATGGACAATAAAAATCTGTGCTACACGTCTGTGTGCTTTATTGTCTTTGTCTGCTATGCAGCTCATTCTCTGCATCACAGAGTAAGAAAGACAGTTTGTCTTTCTTCAAATGCCATAAAGCCATCATGACCACATGAGGGCGTGCAGCTCTGCTGTTAACAAAACCACCACCGCTCTCATGAATGGAGACGGTCCAGCACATCTTGTCCAGCACCACCTGGTCCCAGTAGAGGTGAACTTGGCACATGAACTTTCCTGTGCTATGCTGCCCTCATGTGGTCAGAAGTGGATCTGATAGAGATGCTTTTTGTTATACAATCAAAATAAATAAGATAATTATTATGTGACCACATTTCAAAGTAAATAAATAATGTGGAGTTTGAAAATGTGGAATTTAGGAACAAATAACTTGAACAATTATTTTGACTTGGTTGTATTATGAAAATGTTCTCCTTTGTCCTCATTCTTTACATTTTAGATAAAAGCTCTTAAGGTTTCTTGTCTGACTGGTTCTGCTGT